>OZ035855.1:1805405-1964386 GCA_964034905.1 Itoplectis maculator | reverse complement strand
TCAACAATTTTTCACATTTGCGATACTTCCAGCGTAAATTTCAAATTTCTTTGTCCATTGTCATCGTTTGGCGTGATTTGTCCGGTAAGTTTAAGGTATGTTGAACGTAAGTTGAGAGCAACCAGAGCGATGCATAATGACCGAAAAGGATGAATCTTCGGCACATGCAAGTCCGCCAGTGCGCAGAAACACCTTGTGCAATTAGAATCTGTATTACTTACCTTATGCAAATCAATTCCATAAGAAAACCAATCGGTAATTATCCTACATCGAATGTCCATCAAGTCGGGCAGAATCTCTAGGTTAGATTTTTCGCGTTGAGCGTACGTTGAGAGTAAGTTGAGCGGAAATTGTGAGCTTGAGTTTCTCGACCCAAGTGACGATGCATTAAACGACGAAGTGGCGGTGACGGGGTTTTACCGTCTAAATCAGGTGTTTCGCTGGAAATTGACATCCTTACGGATATCAAGTACGAAACAGCCGGACAAGAACGATTCGTGAAAAAAAGACAGAGAATGATGACAAGCGCAATCATCAGAAAAGCTAGAGGATACAATAAGCCGACAAAATAACGTACACCGCTCATGTACTTACATTTTTGGAATTTTCAACTTTATTTTACACGTTCGGATACGAGTTTTTCAGATACAAGTATGATTTTTAACTTGCACAACTGCTCTTTAACTCCTCACATAACCCCTCACATAACCCCACGATGACCGTCGCACCGCACTCTCGAGCCGATCATTCACGCACACTTGGACACTTTCGTGCACTTATTCATCGCGTGTTATCACTTCGAAGCACAAGATTGAGCGCACCGATCAACATTTCTTCTATCAGAATCGAGCCGATCATCGATATGACTCCACAAACTGATACGAGCTGTCACCGGCCGACTCGCTCGAACCGACGTGGTAGCAGAATTTCTCCGTGACACGAGGCTGACACGAGCCATGCATCGTCCGACGTTGCCAAGTTTATCTCTCGCGTTCTCGCGCCGCCATGGCGGGAAGATACTTCGCTCCCATTGGTCGATTTATTTCAAATTTGCAATGCTTATAAATAAATAAATATTGCGAATTTCGCAAAACGGCTAAGTAACTTTGTTCTCCAGATCATAAACTATCATCCCTCCACGGCTGGCAAGATCGTTCTGAATCACCCTGTAGAGATAGAGATATAGAGATAGAGATATAGAGATAGAGATATAGAGATAGAGATATAGAGATAGAGATATAGGGATAGAGATATAGAGAGATAGAGATATAGAGATATAGAGATATAGAGATATAGAGATATAGAGATATAGAGATATAGAGATATAGAGATATAGAGATATAGAGATATAGAGATATAGAGATATAGAGATAGAGATATAGAGATAGAGATATAGAGATAGAGATATAGAGATATAGAGATATAGAGATAGAGATATAGAGATATAGAGATATAGAGATAGAGATATAGAGATATAGAGATATAGAGATAGAGATATAGAGATATAGAGATATAGAGATAGAGATATAGAGATAGAGATATAGAGATAGAGATATAGAGATAGAGATATAGAGATAGAGATATAGAGATAGAGATATAGAGATAGAGATATAGAGATATAGAGATATAGATCTCTATCTCTATATCTCTATCTCTATATAGAGATAGAGATATAGAGATAGAGATATAGAGATATAGAGATATAGAGATATAGAGATAGAGATATAGAGATAGAGATATAGAGATAGAGATATAGAGATATAGAGATATAGAGATAGAGATATAGAGATATAGAGATATAGAGATAGAGATATAGAGATATAGAGATATAGAGATAGAGATATAGAGATATAGAGATATAGAGATAGAGATATAGAGATAGAGATATAGAGATAGAGATATAGAGATAGAGATATAGAGATAGAGATATAGAGATAGAGATATAGAGATAGAGATATAGAGATAGAGATATAGAGATAGAGATATAGAGATAGAGATATAGAGATAGAGATATAGAGATAGAGATATAGAGATATAGAGATATAGAGATAGAGATATAGAGATATAGATCTCTATCTCTATATCTCTATCTCTATATAGAGATAGAGATATAGAGATAGAGATATAGAGATAGAGATATAGAGATATAGAGATATAGAGATATAGAGATATAGAGATATAGAGATATAGAGATATAGAGATAGAGATATAGAGATAGAGATATAGAGATAGAGATATAGAGATATAGAGATATAGAGATAGAGATATAGAGATAGAGATATAGAGATAGAGATATAGAGATATAGAGATATAGAGATAGAGATATAGAGATAGAGATATAGAGATAGAGATATAGAGATAGAGATATAGAGATAGAGATATAGAGATAGAGATATAGAGATAGAGATATAGAGATAGAGATATAGAGATAGAGATATAGAGATAGAGATATAGAGATAGAGATATAGAGATAGAGATATAGAGATAGAGATATAGAGATAGAGATATAGAGATAGAGATATAGAGATAGAGATATAGAGATAGAGATATAGAGATAGAGATATAGAGATAGAGATATAGAGATAGAGATATAGAGATAGAGATATAGAGATAGAGATATAGAGATAGAGATATAGAGATAGAGATATAGAGATAGAGATATAGAGATAGAGATATAGAGATAGAGATATAGAGATAGAGATATAGAGATAGAGATATAGAGATAGAGATATAGAGATAGAGATATAGAGATATAGAGATAGAGATATAGAGATATAGAGATATAGAGATATAGAGATATAGAGATATAGAGATAGAGATATAGAGATAGAGATATAGAGATATAGAGATATAGAGATATAGAGATATAGAGATATAGAGATAGAGATATAGAGATAGAGATATAGAGATAGAGATATAGAGATATAGAGATATAGAGATAGAGATATAGAGATAGAGATATAGAGATAGAGATATAGAGATATAGAGATATAGAGATAGAGATATAGAGATAGAGATATAGAGATATAGAGATATAGAGATAGAGATATAGAGATATAGAGATATAGAGATAGAGATATAGAGATATAGAGATATAGAGATATAGAGATATAGAGATAGAGATATAGAGATAGAGATAGAGATATAGAGATAGAGATATAGAGATAGAGATATAGAGATAGAGATATAGAGATAGAGATATAGAGATAGAGATATAGAGATAGAGATATAGAGATAGAGATATAGAGATAGAGATATAGAGATAGAGATATAGAGATAGAGATATAGAGATAGAGATATAGAGATAGAGATATAGAGATAGAGATATAGAGATAGAGATATAGAGATAGAGATATAGAGATAGAGATATAGAGATAGAGATATAGAGATAGAGATATAGAGATAGAGATATAGAGATAGAGATATAGAGATAGAGATATAGAGATAGAGATATAGAGATAGAGATATAGAGATAGAGATATAGAGATAGAGATATAGAGATAGAGATATAGAGATAGAGATATAGAGATAGAGATATAGAGATAGAGATATAGAGATAGAGATATAGAGATAGAGATATAGAGATAGAGATATAGAGATAGAGATATAGAGATAGAGATATAGAGATAGAGATATAGAGATATAGAGATAGAGATAGAGATATAGAGTATAGAGATATAGAGATATAGAGATATAGAGATATAGAGATATAGAGATATAGAGATATAGAGATATAGAGATATAGAGATATAGAGATATAGAGATATAGAGATATAGAGATATAGAGATATAGAGATATAGAGATATAGAGATATAGAGATATAGAGATATAGAGATATAGAGATATAGAGATATAGAGATATAGAGATATAGAGATATAGAGATATAGAGATATAGAGATATAGAGATATAGAGATATAGAGATATAGAGATATAGAGATATAGAGATATAGAGATATAGAGATATAGAGATATAGAGATATAGAGTTATAGAGATTTTAGAGATATAGAGATATAGAGATATAGAGATATAGAGATATAGAGATATAGAGATATAGAGATATAGAGATATAGAGATATAGAGATATAGAGATATAGAGATATAGAGATATAGAGATATAGATATTGAGATATAGAGATATAGAGATATAGAGATATAGAGATATAGAGATATAGAGATATAGAGATATTGTGATATTGAGATATAGATTGTGTGATAGAGTTAGAGATTTAGAGATAGAGATATAGAGATATAGAGATATAGAGATATAGAGATATAGAGATAGAGATATAGAGATATAGAGATATAGTGTTTTGAGTATGAGTTTGAGATATAGAGATATAGAGATATAGAGATATAGAGATATAGAGATATAGAGATATTGTGTTGTAGAGTTTGTGAGTTTAGAGATTTTGAGAGTTAGAGATATAGAGATATAGAGATATAGAGATATAGAGATATAGAGATATAGAGATATAGAGATATAGAGATATAGAGATATAGAGATATAGAGATATAGAGATATAGAGATATAGAGATATAGAGATATAGAGATATAGAGATATAGAGATATAGAGATATAGAGATATAGAGATATAGAGATATAGAGATATAGAGATATAGAGATATAGAGATATAGAGATATAGAGATATAGAGATATAGAGATATAGAGATATAGAGATATAGAGATATAGAGATATAGAGATATAGAGATATAGAGATATAGAGATATAGAGATATAGAGATATAGAGATATAGAGATATAGAGATATAGAGATATAGAGATATAGAGATATAGAGATATAGAGATATAGAGATATAGAGATATAGAGATATAGAGATATAGAGATATAGAGATATAGAGATATAGAGATATAGAGATATAGAGATATAGAGATAGAGAGATAGAGAGATATAGAGATATAGAGATATAGAGATATAGAGATATAGAGATATAGAGATATAGAGATATAGAGATATAGAGATATAGAGATATAGAGATATAGAGATATAGAGATATATAGAGATATAGAGATATAGAGATATAGAGATATAGAGATATAGAGATATAGATATAGAGATATAGAGATATAGAGATATAGAGATATAGAGATATAGAGATATAGAGATATAGAGATATAGAGATATAGAGATATAGAGATATAGAGATATAGAGATATAGAGATATAGAGATATAGAGATATAGAGATATAGAGATATAGAGATATAGAGATATAGAGATATAGAGATATAGAGATATAGAGATATAGAGATATAGAGATATAGAGATATAGAGATATAGAGATATAGAGATATAGAGATATAGAGATATAGAGATATAGAGATATAGAGATATAGAGATATAGAGATATAGAGATATAGAGATATAGAGATATAGAGATATAGAGATATAGAGATATAGAGATATAGAGATATAGAGATATAGAGATATAGAGATATAGAGATATAGAGATATAGAGATATAGAGATATAGAGATATAGAGATATAGAGATATAGAGATATAGAGAGATAGAGATATAGAGAGATAGAGATATAGAGAGATAGAGATATAGAGATATAGAGATATAGAGATAGAGATATAGAGATAGAGATATAGAGATAGAGATATAGAGATAGAGATATAGAGATAGAGATATAGGGATAGAGATATAGGGATAGAGATATAGGGATAGAGATATAGGGATAGAGATATAGGGATAGAGATATAGAGATATAGAGATATAGAGATATAGAGATATAGAGATATAGAGATATAGAGATATAGAGATATATATATATACGTGTACGAATGGTATAACTTAAATTGAACCCTGTTCGATATAATACACTGGATTATGGATTTGAGGAACGAATCTCAATTCTACGAATGGTCTTTGAATTTTTTTCCCTTTTCTTCAGTGTAAAAAATCGTTTCTTATTTCGTCTTACTTTTTTTTTGTTTGTTTGTGTTTTTATATATATTTATATATAAATATGGAAAGAAAGAGAACGATCATTCCCGTTTATCCGTATTTTACACATTGCTCGAGCTGGGAATCGTCCAACGATTCCACCCCCATTCATCATCTTAATCCTCCGATTAATTCGTACTTAAAAATATACTATATCTGAAAAGAGCATGTACAAAACCTATTTATCTCCGCACGGGACTCGACCGTTTCGTAGGTAAAATACGAAGCGAATCTCGAGACCCTTTTTTTTTTTATAAACTTTCGAATCAACTTTTTCAGCCTCGGGCGAAACGTTATTTATCTCAATTGCTCGGCAAAAATTACAACCTCAATTTCCGCACCGATTGGTATTTGCACGGAGAGAAGAATCGCAAGAAAAGCGACGAATATCGATGGAAATAAATGCACCATACTTTAATCGTAGTCGAGAATCAGCAACTTTGCGTAAAGGATTTTGATAAAAATCAGATAATTTTTTTATATATGGTACAAACTCTCGAAAATCCTCTTAACTTCATTCAGGCAGCAATACTAAAGGCGCTTCATCTATGCTAACGGTGCGATAAAAATTATAAAAAAAGAATCCTTCCCTCCGTGAAATTATCACGTTTCACAAGTCGAGTAGCAACCAATTTACTTTGAGTGAAGTCGATCAATTGGTTAGAAAATACAATTGTAACATTTTGTCGCGTAATCTTCGTGGATCTTACCCGCCACAGCTGAGTTATCGGCGCACATGCGCAGTATTTATTTAGCTCGTTCTCGCTTTCGCATTGGCGAATCGTGAAAGACTCCATGCAACGAACGTCGATACACTTCCTTTTTTAGGCACTCACGTTTTAAGAAAACGCACCAAGAGTGCCTATTGAATTCGCTGTCCAAGGGTGTAAATACGTTTTTTAAGGAAAATGTTAATATAATTTTATTTTATCCACTACTTTTTAGTTCACATTTCTTAAGCATGCTAAAATACATATTCTTGACATAAAATAATAAGGAATTTGCATTACTAAAGACATTTTTTCCTTCAGACAAGATTTTGTGTTACCCGGACGTCCGTATCACTTAGTGGCTCTGGACTGAACAGAGCGAACAATGCAAAATTAACACACTTCATGCCCATGAAGTGTGTTAATTTTCCAATCATTTTATACAGGAGTTCACTTGAAGAAATTTGGCACTTTTGGTTGTCAAGTTGTATACGGGTCTCAATCTTGGCCATCGATGGAAGAATTTGGCTGAAACTTGCTGCATAATTCTAATTCAACTTAATCTTGATGCACTTTTTTTAGTTTTTTTCTTACACACTTTTTAAGTCGTGAATACCTAAGACACTCAAATCATTAAATTGAAAATTGTGTCCGGCTGTCAGTCTTCGCAGTCAATAAAGTAATTTGACTAAAACTTGCAGCGTTCTCATATTTTACCTTAATTCAAATGTATCTTTCCTCATATTAGCCCTTAGATCATTTTAGAATGATGATTACCTACCATAATAGAATCAAAATATTCAATTTTAATTAATTTCACAATTATGATAACAATAATATTTTTCTCTTCAAAATAATTATCCGCTGTACATTCCACATATTATAATGTCAAAATAATTGATTCCGAAATGATTTTTCAATTTTTATATTTATTAATTGCACTGATACAGTTTTATTGTATTATTAATTCATAATTAATATACCAAACTGAAATATGAGTATAAACATAACCTAAACACAAAATTCGTAAAACATATTGACACCTTCTCTACGGAACTATATATGTTTGAAATGTATATTTTTCATTAAATTATTCGTTATTTTTTATTCACTGGCACTCATAACTGTATTCACTATTTATTGTCTGGTTTCGTCTGTAAATTTTCACTTGTCACTGCTAATATTTAGTCAATTTTATTTACTCATTGTAAATCATCACGTAATTACCATATAACACCTGCATTCATGATTTTATTGATTTCCAACATTTTTTTACACTCAATTATTAAATTAATTAACTACTATAAAAAAATAGAACCCAACAAATTCAGGTGTTTCACGATTGTCACCTGATTCATAATTCACGCCGCGACCGCAATCGCGCTGACGGCTTGCCGTCACTCGACCAAAAAATACGATTGCCGAACGTACTAAACGCGCGAATTTATAAATGCCGATTGACCGTTCACCCGAATGACAAAAGATCCGACGAGTCATAATACCGAAATATTTATTAGCCGAACGGTGAAAACGCCGAAAAGTTTTTATGCCAAACGGATGAAAATACTGAATTTCATTTCAACAGAACTGTAATGTTCCCGAATGCACCATTTGCCTGAATGTATCGAACACTCGAAAGTCCGTTCTCCCGAATGGGATTTTGACAGAAAATATTTTTCACTTAAGTAGAGTTCTTCATTACCGACACATGCTTCTAACCATGTCGGTATATTGGAGTTCTAGAATTCGATCTATAGTCGCCTCGTCCACAGATAGTTTTCGTCTCTTAATAAGCTTAATAATCATTACATCATGTGGATATCGACTGGTAAATATTAAGGGGCTGCTGGAATAGATTTTTTTACCGACTGATCGGTAAAAAAGTACGGTTTCGTAGTTTACGGTTTACGTCGTTATTGTATTACAAAAATGTCTCAAATTGCACAGGATTATAATATCAACATAGGCGCATCAGCGTAGACTCGAATTTTGGGTAAAAACGCTTGAAAAACAAAGAAAATCGTAAATTTGTAAGTCTATCGAAAACCAATATGGCCGCTAGAACTGTCAACTGTCACCTTTTTCGTATTATATAAATATTTCCAGGAATCCCATACGAAAAACGAGAATCTACGCCGATGCGCTTACATTGATTTAATAATCTTGTGCAATTTGAGACATTTTTGTAATACAATAACGACGTAAACCATAAACTACGAAACCGTACTTTTTTACCGACCAGTCGGTAAAAAAATCTACTCCAGCAGCCCCTTAAGAGGCGAAAACTATCTGTGAACGAGGCGGCTATAGATTGAATTCTAGAGAACTCCAATATACCGACACAGTTAGCTGCATGTGTCGGTAATGAAGAACTCTACTTAGGTGAACAAGTGAATATTTTTCCACTGCGTACTAGTTACCGCTCACGGCTCCAGTCTGAACGACACTGAGCGGAGCGCGAAGCGCGACGACCGAACGGCCCCCCCTGCGGAGCGCGTAGCGCGACGACCGCGTGAGTGCCTTAAAATGACACCAGGGAATAATGTCCCGAAGAGACATTTTTGTCGCAGGGTCATTTTCGGGGGGTTTGGGGGGCGGAGCCCCCCAACAACAGCCCGGCGCCCCGCAGGGGCGACCGGGTTGCTTGTTAATCGTAAAATTACTGGTCATGTATACCACTCACGTCTCTAGTCCGAACCGCATCGTGCGGAGTGCAAAGCGCGACGTTCGAACGGCATCGTGCGGAGCGCGAAGTGCGACGTCCGGATGGCATCGTGCAGAGCGCAAAGCGCGACGTCCGGACGGCACGGTGCGGAGCGCGAAGCGCGACGTCCGAACGGCACCGTGTAGAGCGCGAAGCGCGACTTTCGAACGGCATCGTGCGGAGCGCGAAGCACGACATCCGACCGGCGCTGTGCGGAGCGCGAAGCGCGACGTCCAAACGACCCCCTGCGGTGCGCAGAGCGCGACGACCGCGTGAGTGCCTTAAAATGACACCAGGGAAAAATGTCCCGAAGGACATTTTTGCCGCAGGGTCATTTTCGGGGGGTTTGGGGGGCGGAGCCCCCCAATGGGGGTTTGGGGGGCGAAGCCCTCCAACAACAACCCGGCGCCCCGAAGGGGCGACCGGGTTGCTTGTTGTCATTCGGAGACCGAGTTTACATGCGTGCAGCGCTCGCAAAACGCAATGGCTCGATTTGGCTAATTGACGCTTTTTCGCTCGCGGCATCGGTGCCAAACGAGTTTTAACGATGTAAAACGATGCATTTGCACAAAATACAGGTTTTTGATACTCGGCGACCGAGTTTACATGAGTGCCACGCGCGCAGAACGCGATAGCTTGATTTGGCTGATTGACGCATTTTCGCTAGCGGCATCATTGCCAAACGAGTTTTGACGATGCAAAACGATGCATTTAAACAAAATTAAGGCTTTTGTCATTCGGAGACCGAGTTTACATGCGTGCAGCGCTCACAAAACGCGATGGCTCAATTTGGCTGAGTGACGCTTTTTCGCTCGCGGCATCGGTGCCAAACGAGTTTTGACGATGCAAAACGATGCATTTGCACAAAATTAAGGTTTTTGTCATTCGGAGACCGAGTTTACACGCGTGCAGCGCTTGCAAAACGTGATGGCTCAATTTGGCTGATTGACGCATTTTCGCTCGCGGCATCGTTGCCAAACGAGTTTTGACGATGCAAAACGATGCAATTAAACAAAATTAAGGGTTTTGACATTCGGAGACCGAGTTTACATGCGTGCAGCGCTCGCAAAACGCAATGGCTCGATTTGGCTAATTGACGCTTTTTCGCTCGCGGCATCGGTGCCAAACGAGTTTTAACGATGTAAAACGATGCATTTGCACAAAATACAGGTTTTTGATACTCGGCGACCGAGTTTACATGAGTGCCACGCGCGCAGAACGCGATAGCTTGATTTGGCTGATTGACGCATTTTCGCTAGCGGCATCATTGCCAAACGAGTTTTGACGATGCAAAACGATGCATTTAAACAAAATTAAGGCTTTTGTCATTCGGAGACCGAGTTTACATGCGTGCAGCGCTCACAAAACGCGATGGCTCAATTTGGCTGAGTGACGCTTTTTCGCTCGCGGCATCGGTGCCAAACGAGTTTTGACGATGCAAAACGATGCATTTGCACAAAATTAAGGTTTTTGTCATTCGGAGACCGAGTTTACACGCGTGCAGCGCTTGCAAAACGTGATGGCTCAATTTGGCTGATTGACGCATTTTCGCTCGCGGCATCGTTGCCAAACGAGTTTTGACGATGCAAAACGATGCAATTAAACAAAATTAAGGGTTTTGACATTCGGAGACCGAGTTTACATGCGTGCAGCGCTCGCAAAACGCAATGGCTCGATTTGGCTGATTGACGCTTTTTCGCTCGCGGCATCGGTGCCAAACGAGTTTTAACGATGTAAAACGATGCATTTGCACAAAATACAGGTTTTTGATACTCGGCGACCGAGTTTACATGAGTGCCACGCGCGCAGAACGCGATAGCTTGATTTGGCTGATTGACGCATTTTCGCTAGCGGCATCATTGCCAAACGAGTTTTGACGATGCAAAACGATGCATTTAAACAAAATTAAGGCTTTTGACATTCGGAGACTGAGTTTACATGCGTGCAGCGATCGCAAAACGCGATGGCTCGATTTGGCTGAGTGACGCTTTTTCGCTCGCGGCATCGGTGCCAAACGAGTTTTGACGATGCAAAACTATGCATTTGCACAAAATTAAGGTTTTTGTCATTCGGAGACCGAGTTTACACGCGTGCAGCGCTCGCAAAACGTGACTGCTCAATTTGGCTGATTGACGCATTTTCGCTCGCGGCATCGTTGCTAAACGAGTTTTGACGATGCAAAACGATGCAATTAAACAAAATTAAGGGTTTTGACATTCGGAGATCGAGTTAACATGGGTGCAGCGCTCGCAAAAAGAGATGGCTTGATTTGGCTGTTTGACGCTTTTTCGCTCGCGGCATCGGTGCCAAACGAGTTTTAACGATGTAAAACGATGCATTTGCACAAAATAAAGGTTTTTGGTACTCGGCGACCGAGTTTACATGAGTGCCACGCGCGCAGAACGCGATAGCTTGATTTGGCTGATTGACGCATTTTCGCTCGCGGCATCGTTGCTAAACGAATTTTGAAGATGTAAAACGATGCATTTGCACAAAATTAAGGTTTTTGTCATTCGGAGACCGAGTTTACATGCGTGCAGCGCTCGCAAAACGCAATGGCTCGATTTGGCTGACTGACGCTTTTTCGCTCGCGGCATCGGTGCCAAACGAGTGTTAACGATGTAAAACGATGCATTTGCACAAAATACAGGTTTTTGATACTCGGCGACCGAGTTTACATGAGAGCCACGCGCGCAGAACGCAATGGCTCGATTTGGCTGATTGACGCTTTTTCGCTCGCGGCATCGGTGCCAAACGAGTTTTAACGATGTAAAACGATGCATTTGCACAAAATACAGGTTTTTGATACTCGGCGACCGAGTTTACATGAGTGCCACGCGCGCAGAACGCGATAGCTTGATTTGGCTGATTGACGCATTTTCGCTAGCGGCATCATTGCCAAACGAGTTTTGACGATGCAAAACGATGCATTTAAACAAAATTAAGGCTTTTGACATTCGGAGACTGAGTTTACATGCGTGCAGCGCTCGCAAAACGCGATGGCTCGATTTGGCTGAGTGACGCTTTTTCGCTCGCGGCATCGGTGCCAAACGAGTTTTGACGATGCAAAACTATGCATTTGCACAAAATTAAGGTTTTTGTCATTCGGAGACCGAGTTTACACGCGTGCAGCGCTTGCAAAACGTGATGGCTCAATTTGGCTGATTGACGCATTTTCGCTCGCGGCATCGTTGCCAAACGAGTTTTGACGATGCAAAACGATGCAATTAAACAAAATTAAGGGTTTTGACATTCGGAGATCGAGTTAACATAGGTGCAGCGCTCGCAAAACGAGATGGCTTGATTTGGCTGTTTGACGCTTTTTCGCTCGCGGCATCGGAGCCCAACCGAGTTTTAACGATGTAAAACGATGCATTTGCACAAAATAAAGGTTTTTGGTACTCGGCGACCGAGTTTACATGAGTGCCACGCGCGCAGAACGCGATAGCTTGATTTGGCTGATTGACGCATTTTCGCTAGCGGCATCATTGCCAAACGAGTTTTGACGATGCAAAACGATGCATTTAAACAAAATTAAGGCTTTTAACATTCGGAGACCGAGTTTACATGCGTGCAGCGCTCGCAAAACGCGATGGCTCGATTTGGCTGAGTGACGCTTTTTCGCTCGCGGCATCGGTGCAAAACGAGTTTTGACGATGCAAAACGATGCATTTGCACAAAATTAAGGTTTTTGTCATTCGGAGACCGAGTTTACACGCGTGCAGCGCTCGCAAAACGTGACGGCTCAATTTGGCTGATTGACGCATTTTCGCTCGCGGCATCGTTGCTAAACGAGTTTTGACGATGCAAAACGATGCAATTAAACAAAATTAAGGGTTTTGACATTCGGAGATCGAGTTAACATAGGTGCAGCGCTCGCAAAACGAGATGGCTTGATTTGGCTGTTTGACGCTTTTTCGCTCGCGGCATCGGAGCCCAACCGAGTTTTAACGATGTAAAACGATGCATTTGCACAAAATAAAGGTTTTTGGTACTCGGCGACCGAGTTTACATGAGTGCCACGCGCGCAGAACGCGATAGCTTGATTTGGCTGATTGACGCATTTTCGCTAGCGGCATCATTGCCAAACGAGTTTTGACGATGCAAAACGATGCATTTAAACAAAATTAAGGCTTTTGACATTCGGAGACCGAGTTTACATGCGTGCAGCGCTCGCAAAACGCGATGGCTCGATTTGGCTGAGTGACGCTTTTTCGCTCGCGGCATCGGTGCAAAACGAGTTTTGACGATGCAAAACGATGCATTTGCACAAAATTAAGGTTTTTGTCATTCGGAGACCGAGTTTACACGCGTGCAGCGCTCGCAAAACGTGACGGCTCAATTTGGCTGATTGACGCATTTTCGCTCGCGGCATCGTTGCTAAACGAGTTTTGACGATGCAAAACGATGCAATTAAACAAAATTAAGGGTTTTGACATTCGGAGATCGAGTTAACATGGGTGCAGCGCTCGCAAAACGAGATGGCTTGATTTGGCTGTTTGACGCTTTTTCGCTCGCGGCATCGGTGCCAAACGAGTTTTAACGATGTAAAACGATGCATTTGCACAAAATAAAGGTTTTTGGTACTCGGCGACCGAGTTTACATGAGTGCCACGCGCGCAGAACGCGATAGCTTGATTTGGCTGATTGACGCATTTTCGCTCGCGGCATCGTTGCCAAACGAATTTTGAAGATGTAAAACGATGCATTTGCACAAAATTAAGGTTTTTGTCATTCGGAGACCGAGTTTACATGCGTGCAGCGCTCGCAAAACGCAATGGCTCGATTTGGCTGACTGACGCTTTTTCGCTCGCGGCATCGGTGCCAAACGAGTTTTAACGATGTAAAACGATGCATTTGCACAAAATACAGGTTTTTGATACTCGGCGACCGAGTTTACATGAGTGCCACGCGCGCAGAACGCGATGGCTTGATTTGGCTGTTTGACGCTTTTTCGCTCGCGGCATCGGTGCCAGACGAGTTTTAACGATGTAAAACGATGCATTGGCACAACATAAAGGATTTTGATACTCGGTGACCGAGTTTACATGAGTGCCACGCGCGCAGAACGCGATAGCTTGATTTGGCTGATTGACGCATTTTCGCTAGCGGCATCATTGCCAAACGCGTTTTGACGATGCAAAACGATGCATTTAAACAAAATTAAAGCTTTTGACATTCGGAGACCGAGTTTACATGCGTGCAGCGCTCGCAAAACGCGATGGCTCGATTTGGCTGAGTGACGCTTTGTCGTTCGCGGCATCGGTGCAAAACCAGTTTTGACGATGCAAAACGATGCATTTGCACAAAATTAAGGTTTTTGTCATTCGGCGACCGAGTTCACACGCGTGCAGCGCTCGCAAAACGTGATGGCTCAATTTGGCAGGTTGACGCATTTTCGCCCGCGGCATCGTTGCCAAACGAGTTTTGACGATACAAAACGATGCATTTGCACAAAATAAAGGTTTTTGGTACTCGGCGACCGAGTTTACATGAGTGCCACGCGCGCAGAACGCGATAGCTTGATTTGGCTGATTGACGCATTTTCGCTAGCGGCATCATTGCCAAACGAGTTTTGACGATGCAAAACGATGCATTTAAACAAAATTAAGGCTTTTGACATTCGGAGACCGAGTTTACATGCGTGCAGCGCTCGCAAAACGCGATGGCTCGTTTTGGTTCAGTGACGCTTTTTCGCTCGCGGCATCGGTGCAAAACGAGTTTTGACGATGCAAAACGATGCATTTGCACAAAATTAAGGTTTTCCTCATTCGGAGACCGAGTTTACACGCGTGCAGCGCTTGCAAAACGTGATGGCTCAATTTGGCTGATTGACGCATTTTCGCTCGCGGCATCGGTGCCAAACGAGTTTTAACGATGTAAAACGATGCATTTGCACAAAATACAGGTTTTTGATACTCGGCGACCGAGTTTACATGAGTGCCACGCGCGCAGAACGCGATGGCTTGATTTGGCTGTTTGACGCTTTTTCGCTCGCGGCATCGGTGCCAAACGAGTTTTAACGATGTAAAACGATGCATTGGCACAACATAAAGGCTTTTGATACTCGGTGACCGAGTTTACATGGGTGCAGCGCTCGCAAAATAAGATGGCTCGATTTGGCTGTTTGACGCTTTTTCGCTCGCGGCATCGGAGCCAAACGAGTTTTAACGATGTAAAACGATGCATTTGCAAAAAATAAAGGTTTTTGATACTCGGCGACCGAGTCTACATAAGTGCCACGCGTGCAAAACGCGATAGCTCGATTTGGCTGTTAGATGCTTTTTTGCTCGTGCATCGGTGGCAAACGAGTTTTAACGATGCAAAACGATGCATTTGCACAAAATTAAGGTTTTTGACATTCGGAGATCGAGTTAACATGCGTGCAGCGCTCGCAAAACGAGATGGCTTGATTTGGCTGTTTGACGCTCTTTCGCTCGCGGCATCGGTGCCAAACGAGTTTTAACGATGTAAAACGATGCATTTGCACAAAATTAAGTTTTTTGTCATTCGGAGACCGAGTTTACACGCGTGCAGCGCTCGCAAAACATGACGGCTCAATTTGGCTGATTGACGCATTTTCGCTCGCGGCATCGTTGCCAAACGAGTTTTGACGATGCAAAACGATGCAATTAAACAAAATTAAGCGTTTTGACATTCGGAGATCGAGTTAACATGGGTGCAGCGCTCGCAAAACGAGATGGCTTGATTTGGCTGTTTGACGCTTTTTCGCTCGCGGCATCGGTGCCAAACGAGTTTTAACGATGTAAAACGATGCATTTGCACAAAATAAAGGTTTTTGATACTCGGCGAACGAGTTTACATGCGTGCAGCGCTCGCAAAACGTGATTTCTCGATTTGGCTGATTAACGGTTTTTCGCTCGCGGCATCGGTGCCAAACGAGTTTTAACGATGCAAGACGATGGATTTGCACAAAATCAAGCTTTATGACACTCGGCGACCAAGTTTACATGCGTGCAACGCTCACAAAACGCGATGTCTCGATTTAGCTGTTTAACGCTTATTCGCCCGCGACATCGGTGCCAAACGAGTTTTAACGATGCAAAACGATTTATTTTCACAAAATAAAAGTTTTTGTCACTCGGTGACCGAGTTTACATGCGTGCAACACTCGCAAACGCGATTTCTCGATTTGGCTGATTGACGCTTTTTCACTCGCGGCATCGGTGCCAAACGAGTTTTGACGATGCAAAACGATGCATTTGCACAAAATCAAGGTTTATGACACTCGGTGACCGAGTTTACATGCGTGCAACGCTCAGAAAACGCGATGGCTTGATTTAGCTGTTTGACGCATTTTCGCTCGCGGCATCGGTGCCAAACGAGTTTCAACGATGCAAGACGATGGATTTGCACAATATCAAGGTTTATGACACTCGGTGACCGAGTTTACATGCGTGCAACGCTCACAAAACGCGATGGCTTGATTTAGCTGTTTGACGCATTTTCGATCGCGGCATCGGTGCCAAACGAATTTCTACGATGCAAAACGATGCATTTGCACAAAATTAAGGTTTTTGATACTCGGCAACCGAGTCTACATGAGTGCCACTCGTGCAAAACGCGATAGCTCGATTTGGCTGTTAGACGCTTTTTTGTTCGTGCATCGGTGGCAAACGGGTTCTAACGATGCAAAACGATGCATTTGCACAAAATTAAGGTTTTTCCCATTCGGAGATCGAGTTAACATGCGTGCAGCGCTCGCAAAACGAGATGGCTTGATTTGGCTGTTTGACGCTTTTCCGCTCGCGGCATCGGTGCCAAACGAGTTTTAACGATGTAAAACGATGCATTTGCACAAAATTAAGGTTTCTGTCATTCGGAGACCGAGTTTACATGCGTGCAGCGCTCGCAAAACGCGATGGCTCGATTTGGCTGACTGACGCTTTTTCGCTAGCGGCATCATTGCCAAACGAGTTTTGACGATACAAAACGATGCATTTGCACAAAATCAAGGTTTTTGACATTCGGAGATCGAGTTTACATGCATGCAGCGCTCGCAAAATAAGATGGCTCGATTTGGCTGTTTGACGCTTTTTCGCTCGCGGCATCGGTGCCAAACGAGTTTTAACGATGTAAAACGATGCATTTGCACAAAATAAAATTTTGAACACTCGGCGATCGAGTTTACATGCGTGCAGAGCTCGCAAAAAGCGATTTCTCGATTTGGCTGATTGACGCTTTTTCACTCGCGGCATCGGTGCTAAACGAGTTTCAACGATGCAAAACTATGGATTTGCACAAAATCAAGGTTTTTGCCACTCGGCGACCGAGTTTACATGCGTGCAACGCTCGCAAAACGCGATTTCTCGATTTGGCTGATTGACGGTTTTTCGCTTGCGGCATCAGTGCCAAACGAATTTCATCGATGCAAAACGATGCATTTGCACAAAATAAAACTTTTGACACTCGGCGATCGAGTTTACATGCGTGCATAGCTCGCAAAAAGCGATTTCTCGATTTGGCTGATTGACGGTTTTTCGCTTGCGGCAGCAGTGCCAAACTAATTTCAACGATGCAAAACGATGCATTTGCACAAAATAAAAGTTTTTGACACTCGGCGAACGAGTTTACATGCGTGCAGCGCTCGCAAAACGTGATTTCTCGGTTTGGCTGATTGACGGTTTTTAGCTCGCGGCATCGTTGCCAAACGATTTTTAACGATGCAAAACGATGCATTTTCACAAAATGGAGGTTTTTGTCACTCGGTGACCGAGTTTACATGCGTGCAACGCTCGCAAAACTCGATGTCTCGATTTAGCTTTTTGACGCTTTTTCCCTCGCGGCATCAGTGCCAAACGAATTTCATCGATGCAAAACGATGCATTTGCACAAAATAAAAGTTTTTGACACTCGGTGAACGAGTTTACATGCGTGCAGCGCTCGCAAAACGTGATTTCTCGATTTGGCTGATTAACGGTTTTTCGCTCGCGGCATCGGTGCCAAACGAGTTTTAACGATGCAAGACGATGGATTTGCACAAAATCAAGCTTTATGACACTCGGCGATCAAGTTTACATGCGTGCAACGCTCACAAAACGCGATGTCTCGATTTAGCTGTTTAACGCTTATTCGCCCGCGGCATAGGTGCCAAACGAGTTTTAACGATGCAAAACGATTTATTTTCACAAAATAAAGGTTTTTGTCACTCGGTGACCGAGTTTACAAGAGTGCAACACTCGCAAACGCGATTTCTCGATTCGGCTGATTGACGCTTTTTCACTCGCGGCATCGGTGCCAAACGAGTTTCAACGATGCAAGACGATGGATTTGCACAAAATCAAGGTTTATGACACTCGGTGACCGAGTTTACATGCGTGCAACGCTCAGAAAACGCGATGGCTTGATTTAGCTGTTTGACGCATTTTCGCTCGCGGCATCGGTGCCAAACGAGTTTCAACGATACAAGACGATGGATTTGCACAATATCAAGGTTTATGACACTCGGTGACCGAGTTTACATGCGTGCAACGCTCACAAAACGCGATGGCTTGATTTAGCTGTTTGACGCATTTTCGCTCGCGGCATCGGTGCCAAACGAATTTCAACGATGCAAAACGATGCATTTGCACAAAATAAAAGTTTTTGACACTCGGCGAACGAGTTTACATGCCTGCAGCGCTCGTAAAACGTGATTTCTCGATTTGGCTGATTGACGGTTTTTAGCTCGCGGCATCGTTGCCAAACGAGTTTTAACGATGCAAAACGATGCATTTGCACAATATAAAGCTTATATTGCGACTGAGCTTACATGCGTGCAAGCTCGCAAAACGCGATGTCTCGATTTAGCTGTTTGACGCTTTTTCACTCGCGGCATCGGTGTCAAACAAGTTTCAACGATGCAAATCGATGCATTTGCACAATATAAAGGTTTTCGACACTCGCCGACTTAGTTTACATGCGTGCAGCGCTCGCAAATCGCGATTTATCCATTTGGCTGATTGACGCGTTTTCACTCGCGGCATCGGTGTCAAACAAGTTTCAACGATGCAAATCGATGCATTTGCACAATATAAAGGTTTTCGACACTCGCCGACTTATTTTACATGCGTGCAGCGCTCGCAAATCGCGATTTCTCCATTTGGCTGATTGACGCTTTTTCGCTTGCAGCATGAGTGCCAAACGAATTTCAACGATGCAAAACGATGCATTTTTACAAAATAAAAGTTTTTGACACTCGGTGACCGAGTTTACATGCGTGCAACGCTCACAAATCGCGATGGCTTGATTCACCTGTTTGACGCATTTTCGCTCGCGGCATCGGTGCCAAACGAATTTCAACGATGCAAAACGATGCATTTGCACAAAATAAAAGTTTTTGACACTCGGCGAACGAGTTTACATGCGTGCAGCGCTCGTAAAACGTGATTTCTCGATTTGGCTGATTGACGGTTTTTAGCTCGCGGCATCGTTGCCAAACGAGTTTTAACGATGCAAAACGATGCATTTGCACAATATAAAGCTTATATTGCGACTGAGCTTACATGCGTGCAACGCTCGCAAAACGCGATGTCTCGATTTAGCTGTTTGACGCTTTTTCACTCCCGGCATCGGTGTCAAACAAGTTTCAACGATGCAAATCGATGCATTTGCACAATATAAAGGTTTTCGACACTCGCCGACTTAGTTTACATGCGTGCAGCGCTCGCAAATCGCGATTAATCCATTTGGCTGATTGACGCTTTTTCACTCGCGGCATCGGTCTCAAACAAGTTTCAACGATGCAAATCAATGCATTTGCACAATATAAAGGTTTTCGACACTCGCCGACTTATTTTACATGAATGCAGCGCTCGCAAATCGCGATTTCTCCATTTGGCTGATTGACGCTTTTTTGCTTGCAGCATGAGTGCCAAACGAATTTCAACGATGCAAAACGATGCATTTTTACAAAATAAAAGTTTTTGACACTCGGCGAACGCGTTTACATGTGAGCAGCGCTCGCAAAACGTGATTTCTCGATTTGGCTGATTGACGGTTTTTCGCTCGCGGCATCGGTGCCAAACGAGTGTTAACGATGCAAAACTATTTATTTTCACAAAATAAAGGTTTTTGTCACTCGGTGACCGAGTTTACATGCGTGCAACACTCGCAAAACGCGATTTCTCGATTTGGCTGATTGACGCTTTTTCGCTTGCGGCATCAGTGCCAAACGAATTTCATCGATGCAAAACGATGCATTTGCACAAAATAAAAGTTTTTGACACTCGGCCATCAAGTTTACATGCGTGCAGAGCTCGCAAAACGTGATTTCTCGATTTGGCTGATTGACGCTTTTTCGCTTGCGGCATCAGTGCCAAACGAATTTCATCGATGCAAAACGATGCATTTGCAGAATATAAAAGTTTTTGACACTCGGCGAACGAGTTTACATGCGTGCAGCGCTCGCAAAACGTGATTTCTCGATTTGGCTGATTAACGGTTTTTCGCTCGCGGCATCCGCAACGATGCAAAACGATGCATTTGCACAAAATAAAAGTTTTTGATACTCGGCGAACGAGTTTACATGCGTGCAGCGCTCGCAAAACGTGTTTTCTCAATTTGGCTGATTGACGGTTTTTAGCTCGCGGCATCGTTGCCAAACGAGTTTTAACGATGCAAAACGATGCATTTTCACAAAATAGAGGTTTTTGTCACTCGGTGACCGAGTTTACATGCGTGCAACGCTCGCAAAACGCGATGTCTCGATTTAGCTGTTTGACGCTTTTTCACTGGCGGCATCGGTGCCAAACGAGTTTTAACGATGCAAAACGATGCATTTTCACAAAATAAAGGTTTTTGTCACTCGGTGACCGAGTTTACATGCGTGCAACACTCGCAAAACGCGATTTCTCGATTTGGCTGATTGACGCTTTTTCACTCGCGGCACCGCTGCCAAACGAGTTTCAACGATGCAAAACGATGGATTTGCACAAAATCAAGGTTTATGACACTCGGTGACCAAGTTTACATGCGTGCAATGCTCACAAAACAGCATAAAACGCTCTCAAAAATTCGTTACCGGTTATTTCACAACTAAATAGACGCAGTTTACCATTTTTAGGCACTCACGTTTTAAAAAAACGCACCAGGAGTGCATATTGAAATCGCTTTCCTGGTTCTAAATTAGGTTTTAAAGGACAAAAATTGATATATTTCAAATGTATTAACTTTTTTTAGTTCAGATATCTTTAACATAGTTAAATACATATTCTTGACATAAAATAATAAGGAAATTGCATTACTAAAGATATTTTTTACTGCGAACCAGATTTTGTGTTACCCGGACGTCCAGTGGCTCTGGACTGAACAGACCGAACAAGTTGAAATTTGGAATATTTCTTAGTCTAGCACTGGAAAGTATGCCCATGAAGTATGGTAATTTTCCAATAATTTTATACAGGAGTTTATTTCAAGAAAATTTGGGTTTTTGGGTCTCAAATTGTGTCCGGAGCCCAATCTCCGCTGTCAACCCAAGTATTTGGCTGAAACTTGCTACAAAATTCTAAAATACCTTAATTCTCATACACTTTTTTTAGTTTTTCCCTTACACTTTTTTTAAGGGGTGAATACCTATCACCAAAATTAGAAAATTACATTTTTACTTACGCATATGTGTACAAGTGAATATTTTCCCACTGCGTACTTGACTTTGGCTATAACTTGCAGCAGACTCATATTTTATCTCAATTCGGATGTTTCTTCTCTTATATTTGCCATAAGATCATTTTAGAGCGGTAATTACCTGCATTAATACATTTTAATTAATTAATTTTTTTTTAATTTGACACTTACGTCAACTAAAAATGTTTTTTCCTGAAAAATCATTACCCGCTGCACATCTTAGAAGTTAGAAGGTCGAAATAATTGATTCCACAATGATTTCTTCATTAGTATATTTATTAATTGCACTAGTACACTTTAATTGTGAAGATAATTTATATTTAATACACCAAACTGAAATATGAGTGAACATAACCTAAACACAATATTCGTAAAACATGTTGACAAGTACATTATTATCTGAACTATACGCTTGACGTGTATATTTTTCATTAAATCATTTGTTATTTGCTTATTTCCACTGGCACTTATTACTTCTTTCGCTGTTTTTTTTGTCTCTTTTCGTCTCTAAATGTTCACCTGTCACTGCAGATGTATCTCTCGATTTTATTTACGTATTCTCAATCACCACGTAATTACCACATAACAACTGCATTCACGGTTTTCTTAATTTCCTAAATGTTTTTTGCAAAACGACAACGTTTTTTACACTTAATTATTAAATTAATTAACTATGTTAAAAAAAAAATAGAGCCGCAATCGCGTTGGCTTTAACTTACTCTGGTAAAAGAGTCAGTTCTCAGTGGTCTGGTCAGAGCTTTGGCGCGCGTGTCGCCTAATAAAAAAAACTTTATATACAATTATCTTTACATAAATTTGTGATTGAACAATAAGATACGTATTCGATAAACGTGCAAACAATAAATGAATAATGAATTATCTTTGAATACAGCATTTCATAATAATACATGAAAAAAAAAAAAAAAAAAAAAAAAAAAAACGAACTGTACACCTATCTAGTTGTAAATGACCGGTCATACTTTTTTGTGACCGTAAATTTACCAAAAAGAAAAGTGACCAGTAATTCCACATCTAAATAGTTGGATTTACCATATTTTTACGGTATGTTTATCGAAAAAATTTGTGACGGTAATTCCACAACACCTGATTGCGCGAAAAAAAATGACGTCATTTTACGGTAAAAATACGGTAATTTTTTGGTAAGTTTACCGCTTCAGGATTTTACCTTAATTCCACATCTCTAGTCTCGAGACAAGTCCAAGTACCGTGGCACCCCTCATAGCGTTCTAAATGCAGGGACATGTACGCTAAGTGAAGAGCCAATCAGGCACGCGAAACGTTCGTGCCTCTTACTCTCTCTCGCGAAATCATCCAATCACAGCGCTGATACGTTTCCCAACGTACGCTATGAGGGTGTGCGCTATAAGAGGTTCCAGTGTAGACAAAACCTACTTTACCGACCGACACGAGACGCTTCAAGACTCTTTTACCGCAGACACCGTGTTTTGACCTCATTTCGATTGACACACATCGGTAATATAAATGAATAATGTATATTTTATTTTGAATTATTTGTTATTTGCTTATTTTCACTGGATCTTATCACTGCATTCGTTTTTTGGTCTGTTTTCGTCTCTGAATGTTCACCTGTCACTGTGGCTGATGTATTTCTCGATTTTATTTATTTATCATAAAACAATCGTAATCACCAAATTACAACTGCGTTCACGCCCTAACAGTTCGGTCCAACCGTATACCGACTATGATCCCCACCGGGTCGTTTTAGTACACGGGATCAACTAGTATTTCATCGAAACCAACCACCGACCAACTGAGATTTAGTTGAGAACACGGTTTGTCGGTGGTTGTTTTCTTCAAAATACTGGTTGTTTTCGTGTTCTAAACCGACCTGGTTGGATTTTTTGTGGTTGGTCGATCTGCTAGGGCAGTTTTATTAATTTCTCATATATATATATTTTTTTTTTAACGATAACCCTTCTTTACACTTTATTCTTAAATGATTTAACTATAATAAGAAAGTAGAACTTAATGACGATTTTCAAGAGACACGATAGCGACTCGAGACAAGTCCATTTCCACTACCTTACCGACCGAGACGAGACGCTCTAAGACTCTTTTACTGGAGACAACGTGTTTTTTTTACCGCATTTCGATTGACACACATAGAGATTAGAAATAACGGTAATTTTTATAACAGTTCAGAAGACCAAGAAATAACCGTCATTTGACGGTTTTGTGACGTCATTTTTTTGCCTATTTGGTCGAAGTAAAAATGACGGTCATTTCGACAAGCGTCATGTGACGGTCCAAACGGTTTTGTGACGGTCAAATGACCGTCACAAAACCGATCTTCGTCGATTAATTGACGTTCGGTGTTGTTTTTTATGAAACATCGACTAAAAAAAATTGAATATCAATCGTCGGTATTTTATCATCACTGCTATACCGACCGATAACTCAACATCCTAGGGCCTTGGGTCCTCGTTGTAATTGGTAATATCTTGTGGCCTCGCTGCCTGCGTTTTTAACGCGATAAATTTATACTCCACATTTTCTATTGACCATTTTATGGGTCATTTTCTATTGATTCGAATGACTTTTTATTTTTTGAAAATGACCGACATTGAACATCACAGAATTATATGGATATGAAAATACCGGTATGTTTATTTTTGGTAAAATAACAATGAAACTACCGTACCTTTACCGGCTTTTATCCACATTTTTTTTCTACAATCTTTGTGTTGTGAAAATACGAAAATGCTTGTAAGTTTGACCGCTTACAAATTTTTGTTGGTGAATTCACCATAAAAAATGGTAAACTGCGTCTATATAGTTGTGAAATAACCGGTAACGAATTTTTTGGTAAAATTACAGCAACGTTGTTTCGTAAATTCACCGTATCTTGACGAGAATTCTTAATCACTAAGAGACTATATGACTTTATTACCGATGTCGTAAATTTAACACCGGTCACATACCGTTTTTTAATCGTAAAATTACTGGTCATGTATACCGCTCACGTCTCTAGTCCGAACCGCATCGTGCACAGCGCGAAACGCGACCTCCGAACGGTACCGTGCGGAGCGCGAAGTGCGACGTCCGGACGGCATCGTGCAGAGCGTAAAGCGCGACGTACGGACGGCACGGTGCGGAGCGCGAAGCGCGACGTCCGAACGCACCGTGTAGAGCGCGAAGCGCGACTTTCGAACGGCATCGTGCGGAGCGCGAAGCGCGACGTCCGACCGGCGCTGTGCGGAGCGCGAAGCGCGACGTCCAATCGACCCCCTGCACTGAGAAAACAAAATTGTTGACTTGTTGAAAATTTCGTTGACTCAACAAAATCTGGCGGTCACGGGCTGTCAAGAAATTGTACAGTTCGAACAACAAAATATTTCAATTTGATTCAACAACCGATTTTTTTTGTTCAACTAAATAAATGCTTGAATTAACTAAAAAAATGCTCGAACTGACTGAAAAAATGCTTGAACTAACCGAATAAATGTTTAAATTTACTGAATAAACTAATACTCCCAATGTACAAATAATTAATACAGCAGCCACTTTTACATTGTAGAAAATTATTTCTAGCCAAACGGTAACGATAACATTTTATAAAAAGTCGAAAAAAATTGTCTACTCTTTCATACCGCTCTCTGAGAGAAGTGACCGCTTAGGGATTCGAACCTGAGACCTATCGACCTATACCTACCTACCTAACTAAATACCTAAAGACGAGCGCGCTTACCACTAGACCAAACCGGCTATGCGAAATCCGAATACTTTGTTTCCATATTAACTGCATCGTGGAAAATATTGACATGATTATCAAACCGATGTACATGACGCTGTATCTTCGATGGGGAGGGAGACTGGGATCATGAGCTTTCACGCAACCGGAGAGACTTTTAATAACGACTAAATATTTAGTTGTGTCAGCTCAGCCAAAATGCTTCAAAGAATAAGAATATTGTCGAACCAAACAAATAGTTAGTTGGGTTATAATAATCCAACTAAATATATTTAGTTGGGTTATTAAAATCCAACTAAATATATGGGTGGTTTGATTGTTTTCTTTTTTGAATTTATTTTGTTGGTTTGACTACTTTCTTTTCTCAGTGTGCGGAGCGCGGAGCGCGACGACCGCGCGAGTGCCTTAAAATGACACCAGGGAAAAATGTCCCGAAGGGACATTTTTGCCGCAGGGTCATATTCGGGGGGTTTGGGGGGCGGAGCCCCCCAATGGGGGTTTGGGGGGCGAAGCCCTCCAACAACAACCCACGCAGGGGTGGCCGGGTTGCTTGTTTATGCTGAATTTACCAACAAAAATTTATAACCGGTCAAATTTACGAGCAATTTTCGTGACCGTATTTTCACAACACAAAGTTTGTAGAAAAAAAATGTGGATAAAAGACGGTAAAGATACGGTAGTTTCATTGTCATTTTACCAAAAATAGAAATACCGGTATTTTCATATCTATATAATTCTGTGATGTTCAATGTGGGTCATTGAAAAAAAATAAAAAGTCATTCGAATCAATAAAAAATGACCCATAAAATGGTCAATAGAAAATGTGGAGTATAAATTTATCGCAATTAGAGCATTTGTCTTTCGCGCGTCTACCGAGCGAGGAGCTTCGAGGCGCGCCGTTGAGCGCGACAGTCGAGCTGTCTAGGAACCCTGTTGAAAAGGTCCAATAGATGCAGATACAAAAATAATAATCAATCGGAAAACCATGTATTTTTGTCCCTGCAATTGCATTAAACTTCCCATAGAATCCATAAATTCAGCATTCACTGCATACTCGGTTTTATCTGCATTTCCTACAATCTCATACAATCCGATAACAATACAAGCGTTGTCTCCCTGAGCTCATCCGCAATTGCATATAAAGACCAGAGACTATTGAATTGCAATCAGATTTTATCGGGATCTTCGGAAACGAAGAATTTTGAATCGTACTTACCTGAAATTTCCAGATAGAGATTTCTCTATTTATGGGAATCTAGTAGTGCATACCAGCACCGAATAGTAGACAAGCTTTGGAATTTATATGCATCTCCTGCGAGGAAACGTCGGGACACGTGACATTGATTACATGGAAATACGAATGGAATCTGCACCTGTTTTAATAAGTGTTCACAGGAGGGCTAGAACTATATGGAGAAACTAGCTGTTTGAACCTACTTGGATTTGCCGGATAGAAGTGATGGCATCTAAGGGATCATATTCGACTTTGCCAGAGTCGTTTCGTAGATTCTTTCTAGTATTTATGGGTACTTTCTGGACTAAAGAGGCCCGCCGTTTCTACATGGAAATACGGGTAACACTTGTATCGGTCTCGATCGGTTTTCTATCGGAATGAGCACTACATGGGAATATTTTCTACCCGTGCCTATTCGTATCTTCCGGGTAGAATTTATCCTGTCCATGGGAACAAATGAGCTTTTGCAAACGACGCGTTGTACGCTCTTATTGGTATTTATCGGTATTTTCTGCAACATAGGGACACGCCGTTTGTACATGGAAATACGGATTAAACTTGTATCGGTTTCAATCGATTTTCTATCGGAATAACCACCTATGTGATTATTTTCCATCCGTATTTATTTGTATCTTCCTAGTAGAATTTATCCTGTCCATGGGAACAAATGAGCTTTTGCAAACGACGCGTTGTACGCTCTTACTGGTATTTATCGGTATTTTCTGCAACAAAGGGACACGCCATTTGTACATGGAAATACGGAGTAAACTTGTATCGGTTTCAATCGATTTTCTATCGGAATGACAACCCATGTGAATATTTTCTATCCGTATCTATTTGTATCTTCCTGGTAGAATTTATCCTGTCCATGGGAACAAATGAGCTTTTGCAAACGACGCGTTGTACGCTGTTACTGGTATTTATCAGTATTTTCTGCAACAAAGGGGCTCGCCGTTTGTACATGGAAATACGGATTAAACTTTTATCGGTTTCAATCGATTTTCTATCGGAATGACCACCCATGTGAATATTTTCTATCCGTATCTATTTCTAACTTCCGAATATAATTTATCAGATTTATGGGAACATACTTTGAAAAATAACGACGAATTACGAAAAAAACAGTGGCTTTATTTTTTTACACAGCACTGAACTGCTCGAGTTTTTCTATTTTTCTGACGAATCCGAGTAAGGCACCGAACTTGTGTCGCCTTCCTCATTTTCGTCGTCGGAATCTTCTCCCTCACTCACTTCCTCACTTTGAGCCTCATGTTCGGGCGGTGCAGATGATATCGGCTCACGTGCTGGTTTCACCTTTAATTTCTCCGTAATCACAAATTAACATATTCTTCAAGAAAGAAACTGACTGAGATTATGAAGGATTTTTTTCTTAAAGAGCTCTGTTTTTATGTATCCCTAATCAGGGCTACATTTTATGCATTGCTTCCTGATTATACAGATATTAACTAATTAACTTTACGTTAGTATTGGTTATGTTAAATCGAACATCTGCTGTGAAACGTAATTTTATCACGCCTTGACATCTGCACAGGCTAATGAGAGTTGGGGTCAGCTAGGGTGAAGTCACCAGTGAATGAACGGTTAAGCAGAACGACTTGTTTATCATGAGTTTTTAAAAATAGCAATACTTTCGAATTATTTAATAAAATTTTTACGGTTTACCAGAATGTCAAATATGTGAAACAGCTAAAAAAAATCTCGTATTTTTATCAAAAAATAAAAAAAATAAATACCAAAAGCCAAAAATCTGAAAACACCAGTAAATAACCACCCAAGCAATCCCGGCGACCGGCCGAAAGACCGAAAAAACGACCGGTCGTTAAATGCAAAAAAATAACCGTTCAAAACAGGCAAGAAAAGAAAAACGACCGAGAAAACGACCAACCGAAAAAAATGTCAATGGTCGTTTTCTCGGTCGCCTCTCTTTTTTTGCCTCTTTTGAACGGTTATTTTTTTGCATTTAACGACTGGTCGTTTCGTCGGTCGCTTTTTGGACTTTTTAGGTCGTTTTCGTGGTCGCCGGTATTGCTAGGGCAGGCCAATTGAACTCACACTTTTAGTCGAAAATAATATTCTGTGACAAAATAACCCCAGTAGATAGCTAAGAAATAAACAAATTCGGAATCTAATGTTCAGCCAAGTCGGCATAATTGTTCATGAACTCTGAAAAAGCTGTTGTTTATTCACTGTTGACTGTTCGTTTACTGGTCCATTCACCCTAGTACACTAATATTGGGTTTCACAAAATTAATATGAACTCACCGTTCACCTTCTTCTTCGGTATGCGATTCATATCGCTAATTTTTCCGCGTATATGATTTAAATATTCGCTGAGTTCCGTCTCGACTTGTGCGTCCGCGTACTTTTTCATCTTTCGAAGATAAAACTCGAATATGCCTGCAAGTAATTCAAATTACATGGTAGATCACTATTGATTTTTTTATCACTACAGTGATGTATAAGTCTACCAATCTTTTTCTAACACTATTATTACGATGAATTCGACCCCATAATTACCATTAAACATCTCCGAGATTATCAAGTCAAAATCAGTGGGGTAGACAAATTTATAAATTTAAAATCAACAAAATTTAAAATCATGTCGTGTGACATGTACGTTACATTAATGGCTGATAACATTGACAGCTGAGATAGCATCGATGTAAAAATATTGCGAAATTTCTTGACAGAGTCCATGAGCAATTATGACGACTTAGCTGAACATTGGATTCCTAATTTATTTATTTTGTAACTATCTACTGCAATTATTTTGTCGCAGAAGCTTAATTTCGACTGAAAGGGCAAGTTAGATTGGCCCGTTCATTTACTGGTGTTTTTGGATTTTTGGCTTTAACTATTTATCTTGTTATACTTCGCGATGAAAATGCGAAATTTTTTTTAGCTATTACACATATTTTGACATTTTGGTGAACCCTTAAAATTTTCGCAAACAATTTGGAAGTATTGCTTTTTATAAAAAATCATGATAGACAAATAATTCTGTTTAACTGTTCATTCACTGCTGACTTTACCTTACCAATACAAACTGTGGAAATCTGACAATAAATCTATTGTAAAATCCTCATTAAAACTGAATCAGCATTGGCCATATGCTGCGAGGACAATGACATATCGGAAAACGCCGATCACTTCTCATATAGATTAGAAGCATCTGTCAATACAGATATGTTCAGACATTGGTAGTGAATTCTGTTTGCAAAACCTCATGCATTCTGATAGAAACCCATTGCTCTCGAAGCATTTATGAGTTTGGAAATACCAATACGAACTGACTAGAGCTCACATTGAATCTATTGTAAAATCCTTATTAAAAGTGAATCAGCATTGGCCATATGCTCCGAGGACAATGACATATCGGAAAACGCCGATCATTTCTCATACAGATTAGAAGCATCTGTCAATACAGATATGTTCAGACATTGACTAGTAAATTCAGTTTGTTAAACCTCATGCATTCTGATAGAAACCCATTGCTTTCGAAGCATTTATAAGTTTGGAAATACCAATACGATCTGACAGGAGCTCACATTGAATCTATTGTAAAATTCTTATTAAAACTAAATCAGCATTGGCCATATGCTCCGAGTACAATGACATTTGGAAAACACCGATTACTCCTCATACAGATTAGAACCATCTATCAATACAGATATGTTCAGACATTGGCTAGTGAATTGAGTTTGCAAAACCTCATGCATTCTGATAGAAACCCATTGCTCTCGAAGCATTTATGAGCTTGGAAATACCAATACGAACTTACTAGAACTCACATTGAATCTATTCCCTAGCGGATCTACTACACAACGAAACCACTGGTTTCCCACTAGTGGGAAACTGCCGTCTTGCCCACCGCTATTTTCATCATTTCCACGGTGATTCCCACCGTACGGCAGTGAGAATCATCGTGGAAATAACCAAAACGGTGGTGGGAAAGACGGCAGTTTCCCACTAGTGGAAAACTGCCGTCTTGCCCATCGCTATTTTCGTAATTTCCACAGTGATTCCCACTGTACGGCGGTGGGAATCATCGTGATAGTAACCAAAACGTTGGTGGGCAAGACGGCAGTTTCCCACTAGTGGGAAACCGGTGGGAACACGGTGTTTTGTGGTGGTTTCATGGTGTGTAGAATCCGCTAGGGTTGTAAAATCCTTATTAAAAGTGAATCAGCATTGGCCATATGCTCCGAGGACAATGACATATCGGAAAACGCCGATCATTTCTCATACAGATTAGAAACATCTGTCAATACAGATTAGGGTGTGTCAAATAATAATAATAAAATTTTTTTTTTCTTTTTTACGGCAAAAGTATGTATTCTGACCTTAATACACACCTCCCATGCAGAAAACGCGCCTAAATATATATATATATTTTTTAATTCGAAATTTCAGGTAATAAGAAGACCTCGATTGAGGCACCTCTAAACATTATTTGCCAGCGAATTCCTTCGGCACAGTCAATTGTTAGGTCAACCGCTTGAGTTTAAGCCATGAAGCCCAAAGAAAAGTGCGATAATCTTCGGATTTTTTAGGCACTCACGTTTTAAAAAAACGCACCAAGAGTGCCTATTGAATTCGCTGTCCAAGGGTGTAAATACGTTTTTTAAGGAAAATGTTAATATAATTTTATTTTATCCACTACTTTTTAGTTCACATTTCTTAAGCATGCTAAAATACATATTCTTGACATAAAATAATAAGGAATTTGCATTACTAAAGACATTTTTTCCTTCAGACAAGATTTTGTGTTACCCGGACGTCCGTATCACTTAGTGGCTCTGGACTGAACAGAGCGAACAAGTTGAAATTTGGAATATTTCTTAGTCTAGCACTCGGAAGTATGCCCATGAAGTGTGTTAATTTTCCAATCATTTTATACAGGAGTTCACTTGAAGAAATTTGACACTTTTGGTCGTCAAGTTGTATACGGGTCTCAATCTTGGCCATCGATGGAAGAATTTGGCTGAAACTTGCTGCATAATTCTAATTCAACTTAATCTTGATGCACTTTTTTTAGTTTTTTTCTTACACACTTTTTAAGTGGTGAATACCTAAGACACTCAAATCATTAAATTGAAAATTGTGTCCGGCTGTCAGTCTTCGCAGTCAATAAAGTAATTTGACTAAAACTTGCAGCGTTCTCATATTTTACCTTAATTCAAATGTATCTTTCCTCATATTAGCCCTTAGATCATTTTAGAATGATGATTACCTACCATAATAGAATAAAAATATTCAATTTTAATTAATTTCACAATTATGATAACAATAATATTTTTCTCTTCAAAATAATTATCCGCTGTACATTCCACATATTATAATGTCAAAAGAATTGATTCCGAAATGATTTTTCAATTTTTATATTTATTAATTGCACTGATACAGTTTTATTGTATTATTAATTCATAATTAATATACCAAACTGAAATATGAGTATAAAAATAACGTAAACACAAAATTCGTAAAACATATTGACACCTTCTCTACGGAACTATATATGTTTGAAATGTATATTTTTCATTAAATTATTCGTTATTTTTTATTCACTGTCACTCATAACTGTATTCACTATTTATTGTCTGGTTTCGTCTGTAAATTTTCACTTGTCACTGCTAATGTTTTTGTCAATTTTATTTACTCATTGTAAATCATCACGTAATTACCATATAACACCTGCATTCATGATTTTATTGATTTCTAACATTTTTTTACACTCAATTATTAAATTAATTGACTACTATAAAAAAATAGAACCCAACAAATTCAGGTGTTTCACGATTGTCACCTGATTCATAATTCACGCCGCGACCGCAATCGCGCTGACGGCTTGCCGTCACTCGACCAAAAAATACGATTGCCGAACGTACTAAACGCGCGAATTTATAAATGCCGATTGACCGTTCACCCGAATGAGAAAAGATCCGACGAGTCATAATACCGAAATATTTATTAGCCGAACGGTGAAAACGCCGAAAAGTTTTTATGCCGAACGGATGAAAATACCGAATTTCATTTCAACAGAATTGTAATGTTCCCGAATGCACCATTTGCCTGAATGTATCGAACACTCGAAAGTCCGTTCTCCCGAATGGGATTTTGACAGAAAATATTTTTCACTTAAGGGGGGGGTAGGGTATTAAATTTTTTTTTTTGGCATTTTTATTTTATATTTTTTACTGAATGCATAATACCTCAAGAATATTGTGTCAAATTTTCAAGTCAATCGGAGCAAAATTGGCGACGTTATAAATATTTTTATTCTCGCGGATTGCTGTACCGCCCGGTCCGAGCGCGACTTTAAAGCGTTCTCCTGAAAATCATCATTTTGAAAGTCGGTGCACACGATTACTCAAAAACTAATTGGCCGATCGTTCTGAAATTTGGCACAGTGCTTCTCCATATAATTCGTCAGGTAACGCCGAAGGCGTTTTTCGATTTTTATTAAAATTATCAATTTTACAATAACAAATAGGCTGATTTTTCCAGCAAAAATCGTGTTTTTGACTTCAAAGTGATGCAAAAAATTCAAAAATGGTAAAAGAAAAAAAAAACTCTTCGGCGTTACCTCGAGAAACATCTCCTCTAATGAATGCCGTTTGAATTTTTGGATTCGGGCAATCCTACTTCGAGAAATCGTGTGCACCGCAAATCAACTTTTTTTCGAGACGCCTCCGGAGATTCTCTGCCAATCACTTGATTATTTATTTTTTTCCATAAAAATTTTACAGAATATTCTTGAAATGTGTCACTATTATGTGGAAAAAGATTTAATTGATTATCACTATTTATATCGCCACAAAAAATTCTCAAATTTATGCCTTTTTTTCGCTGAAAATACCCTACCCCCCCCTTAAGTAGAGTTCTTCATTACCGACACATGCTTCTAACCATGTCGGTATATTGGAGTTCTAGAATTCGATCTATAGTCGCCTCGTCCACAGATAGTTTTCGTCTCTTACTAAGCTTAATAATCATTACATCATGTGGATATCGACTGGTAAATATTAAGGGGCTGCTGGAATAGATTTTTTTACCGACTGGTCGGTAAAAAAGTACGGTTTCGTAGTTTACGGTTTACGTCGTTATTGTATTACAAAAATGTCTCAAATTGCACAGGATTATAATATCAACATAGGCGCATCAGCGTAGACTCGAATTTAGGGTGAAAACGCTTGAAAAACAAAGAAAATCGTAAATTTGTAAGTCTATCGAAAACCAATATGGCCGCTAGAACTGTCAACTGTCACCTTTTTCGTATTTGTTGGAGAATATCGTTTTCCTTCCGACGACGGCTGGCTACGTCGTTTGCGGCAGCGACGCTCGTGGCGGCGGCAGCACCTCGCGGACTGCCGCACGGCGTGGAGCGCGCTTGCGCGCGGGATCTCCCGCTCGATCGGCGCCACGAGGCCGTGCTCGCAACGGCCGGTCGCCATTATATCTCAGTCTCCGCGACACGCAACCGGCGCTCAAGTTTTGGTCTCATCCGGGTCGACTCATCGGGGTTCTACTCTCTTCTCGTACTGCTCATTAGATTCGGGACGATCAGTTCTTTTATCTCTCGGTATTGCTCGAATTCGGTACAGGCCTCATCCGGGGGAAAACTCCGGCGACGTTGGTGACGTGCATGTCCCGCGCGCGTTTTTTCCCACACGGCTCGCTCCGTGACTCAGCTCATCAGGGACGAATTCTCTCGGACGATTAATATAATCGAGCCGTGCAGTTCGGCTCGACAAACAGTGGACCTACTCACCGTGGTTTTATAGAACGTTTGGAATCGCTCAGTGCATTTATTGCGACTTGTGGACTCGCTCAGTGATATTTGCTCCGGCTCTACGGGACTCGCTCAAGCATTTTTTTGTGTAACTGCTATCAATATTAATAAACATCGTTATTATTTTTTCACTGTTAATTGGCCGACTCGAGACTTTATTTTATACCTGCTCCACCATCGTCCACCTGCGGCATTCTCGAACAGTATTATACAAATATTTCCAGGAATCCCATACGAAAAACGAGAATCTACGCCGATGCGCTTACATTGATATAATAATCATGTGCAATTTGAGACATTTTTGTAATACAATAACGACGTAAACCATAAACTACGAAACCATACTTTTTTACCGACCAGTCGGTAAAAAAATCTACTCCAGCAGCCCCTTAAGAGGCGAAAACTATCTGTGAACGAGGCGGCTATAGATTGAATTCTAGAGAACTCCAATATACCGACACAGTTAGCTGCATGTGTCGGTAATGAAGAACTCTACTTAGGTGAACAAGTGAATATTTTTCCACTGCGTACTAGTTACCGCTCACAGCTCCAGTCTGAACGATACTGTGCGGAGCGCGTAGCGCGACGCCCGAACGGCACTGAGCGGAGCGCGTAGCGCGACGCCCGAACGGCACTGAGCGGAGCGCGAAGCGCGACGACCGAACGGCCCCCCCTGCGGAGCGCGTAGCGCGACGACCGCGTGAGTGCCTTAAAATGACACCAGGGAAAAATGTCCCGAAGGGACATTTTTGCCGCAGGGTCATTTTCGGGGGGTTTGGGGGGCGGAGCCCCCCAATGGGGGTTTGGGGGGCAGAGCCCCCCAACAACAGCCCGGCGCCCCGCAGGGGCGACCGGGTTGCTTGTTTACTTTTCCTCGATAACCCGAGAAATACAATTTTTTTGTTTTTCTGATTTTTACTACTAATTATCGCACTTTTCATTGGTCTTCATGGCTTAAACTCAAGAGGTTGACCTAACAATCAACTGTGCCAAAGGAGTTCGCTGGCAAATGATGTTCAAAGGTGCCTCAACCAAGGTCTTTTTATTACATGAAATTTCGAATTAAAAAAAAATATATATACATATAGGCGCGTTTTCCGTAAAAAAGAAAATAAAAAATATTATTATTATTATTTGACACACCCTAATACAGATAGGTTCAGACATTGGCTAGTGAATTTATTTTGCAAAACTTCATGCACTCTGATAGAAACCGATTGCTCCTCTAGCAGTTATAAGTTTGGAAATACCAATACGAACTGATAAGATCTCACTATGAATCTATTGTAAAATCCTCATTAAAACTGAATCAGCATCGGCCATAAGCTCCGGGTACAATCGCATATCTGAAAATGCAGATGGATTATCATACAGGTTAGAAGTTCCTATCGGAAACGTATGTGTTTTTGTCCCTGCATTTACATATAAATCATATGGAACGTATGGGTTTTAGTAAACTGCATTCACTTATAACATCACATAGCAAAAAGTTATAAGGTTGACATTCTCCTCATAATGACTGATATAGATACTGTAACCGGGATTTTCCTATTCCCCCGATACCTTCGCCGTCGCGCTGTCCGCCGTCCTAACTGGGCGCCAGCCACCAAAAGATGACCCTAACAAAAATTACACCGATGCGACTCGGCCACTAGCTCGATAAACTAATGACGGCGGAACAGCCGAGGCAGCTTAAACCCACTAGCTCAGTTCATTAACGGTAGAGGGGCGGTGCCGAAATCACGACAAGAATATGCAAGAAATTTAAATTGACAAAATGTTCGGTGATCGGAACGGCTGTCGGACCAAACCGATCGTTACTCCCTCAAAAATCATTAATATCACATGAAATTACCATAGGCGAAATTACAGGAAAAAATAACAAAATAAATTCGGAAATAAATCGCAAATCAGAAACGGCTCTCTGACAGCCGATAACTCTCGTCGGTAGGACATGGCGCAAGGTCGTAATAGTTCTAATAATTCCGGACTTAAATTTCGCTCAAAACACAATAAAAAAAACTAACTAATTACTGACTGAATTTCACATGAGATTTGGCTTAGGATGGCGATACCAAAACGCCGGGTGTTTCCCTTGGAAAGTCGCTCCACCGGCACGACAGCTCAAAATTCTCTGGATAATTCCTCAAATACTAAGTCAGACTCAAAACCAATAATAATAATAATTAACTAACCTAGTGGACCCCCCACGAGAGCAGCTCCTCTCCCAAGGCCATTAACTAATAACTTAATGAAATAGTTACACAAAAAAAGAAAACGCTGAGCGACAGCGGAATAAATCGCGAGTATTTCACACTACAAAATCTACAAAAACGTCGCACAGCGAGGGCACAATAATTGTCTCGCATAAATTGCCGAATTACTCGACCGAAATACATTACAGAAAATTCGTCGCGAAGCGACAGCGAGACTAAATTTCAAGACAAAATAATTTAACAAAAGTGTCGATAAGCGACCACAAATAATTTTCCGCCGATTCCGGACAAACAATAGGGGAAACAAAACCCGACAAGCGGGACTTACTGCCCTCACTGGCACTGGCTCACAAGTTCTCCAAATTTCGTCCATCTCTGGGAAGTTGGTGGCTGATCGGGGTCACTGATGTTCGATATCCAAAATTTTCACACGTCCGGCGCCGATAGCTGCTCCCGCGAAGAGTGACCCGAGGTCCTCGTCCTCGAGCCGAGCTGATTGACTGATCCCCTCTCCGGGGTCAAATGCCGAACTTTACCGGCGCGTGCCGATGATGTCCGCCGATCGTCTCACCTCGCGCCGCTTCCCCTCGCATCTTGTCGCCTCACTCTCAATTTCCAAAAATGCTGGCCCGCGTTCCCGACAGCGTTGCCAGAGTGTCCAATAATTGGAACACTTCTGGGAAAATTCTCAAAAGATCGTCAAGAGTGCGGGAAACGCTCAAAATCTGCCAGCTCAAGTCGTGGCCGCGCCTCAACCCACGTCGACGGTGATTCCTTCGACTGTTGCCGGTCGTCGCGAGGCCCCGTGGGCGTCCTGGCTGGTGGAGGCGCCGCTGCTCGGACAGATGCCGAGGATGGCCTTTAACAGGGCTGACAACAAATCGAAGATCGGTCTCGGGGCTGCTCCGCGGCATTGAAGTGTCAACCGGTGACCAGACACAGCCCGACCATCTAACGTGGCCGGATCTGTGTCCTAGGTTGGACGAGGCGACGGTGACACCTAATGACTGACTGTCCACCGCCCCTCGCCTTCTGAAGCCTCCCACGACGGGGTGAACGAGCCCGCCATGGAGGTTACCCGGCCGCGAGCGTTCACTCCCACGACCGGAAGGTCTGACTGGAGGCCCCGTAGTCCCTCAATCCACGGGGTCCGAATAGCCGTCCCGGTGACCCGACGCTATCCTTAATTCGCGACGATGCGGGGTGGCGAAACGTCATAAAATATTCTCCACCATCTCCAAATATCCAAAGTCAAAGTCCAGGTCTGACAGCCAGTTGTCTTGAGCCAGTGAGAGGCATCACAAAATAAATATTCACGAAAAACGGGACAAAAATTGGGAATCGGAGGGCGAATAACTAATTAAATAATAATTAATAACACTTAAAAACTACCTTAAATGCTAGCTAAAACTATTGGCCAAGGGGAGGTTCGACGGCGGACGGTGTGAATGCGCCTTAAATGCGCCGCGACAGCAATTGTAACGGTGGTAAAATTCCACCACGTTACAATACATTATGGATAGTTCTTATAAATACAGATAAACTTCTCAATCGGAGTTTTCCAATTAAAACGCACAGAATTACATGCAACGCAAATACCGATAGGAAAAACCATTCAACTGTTATGAGAAATTTCTTGTTTATTCCCATAATTGTGGATGCCAACGGGAAAAACAAACTGGATCCGATATATTCCGCATATGGACTTACGAGTTAGATCCATTAATCAGGAAAAAACGATGAATTCAGATTATATGCTATATGCTTGTTCACATAGAAACCGCGTTCACATACAAACCCATACTTACGTATAGATCCATGCTGACCATCGAAACTGAAATATTTTGAGTTCCCATAGACCAGATAAAATCCAATAGATTCTTTATGGAAAAGCATGAGATTCTATCGGACCTTTTCAACAGGGAAGCGACTACGTTGGTCGTGCCGCGTCTGTGACGCGCAACTGACTCGAGAGTTAGTCTACCGGTGCCTGCAAGCGAGAGCAGCACGTGTGAGGAAATAAATCAGATAATTGTTCAGCATCAAAGTCACAGTGATATTCTTTTCACCCAGTCTTCCCGCCTACTCCAAATATCGTAATTAACTGTTACAATAGGTTATGGGCCCAGTCACCCTAACTGTGCAGTGATTTTTGGAGGCGGCGAGACTGCGAGACGGAAAGGCGCGGAAACACGAGGCCACGCGGTCGGCCATTGTTCGTGCGTGTCTGGTTTCGGGTGTTCGAGTCGCGAGTGCGATCGAATAGTAATCCGAAATGTCTGACGAGATCTCAGCACGGAACATCTTGATATTCAATGGACAGAATTTTCAAGGATGGAAGTTTCAGGTGAATACATTATTTATTGCTCACGGGATTCGTGACGTGGTAGACGGGTCGAGACCAATGCCGGTCGGTACCGGCCACGAGGCCGAGGTGAGAGCGTGGGTAAAGGACAATGCGCGCGCGATGTTTTTGATCTCATCGTCGGTGGATTATGAGCAACTCGAGTCGCTGTTAATTTGTGTCACTGCAAAAGAGATGTGGGACAATTGTCTTGCATTCATGAGCAAAAGTCGGCGTCAAACTAATTATTGCTGATGTAATGTCCCAGCTACGAACCACATCCAAACTCCTCACTCTCTTTGACTATTCCCAATAATCTTAAGCGTCTAGCGATAAATTTTAGAAATAACGAATACTTTCCCTTCGTCATCCGAAAGCCTCAGCTGCAAGCAATAAATAAACAAGCGCTTGAGATACCGAAGCGAGGACCGTCCAAATTCTGAAATAGTCATCGTTGTAAATGCACAAGCGACCCTTGTCCCTTTTCTTCTGTATACAAACTTTTACGACGCGGTCATATTGCAGTTCGAGTGGATCCAAGCCGTCGCCGCAGATGACGGACTTAGCGATAAAGCGCCCTGTGTACTGGCCCTCCCCACTCCAAACATCCCTTACGAGTAAGATACTTTTAAGATTTCCTTGTTAAGTTTAGTTCTTCTCCACACTCGACGCTGGGCACATCGCCCTAGAAAGCAGCGTCCAAAATCGAGTTGCGTCACATTTTTGTACTTCGAAATAATTTTGTTAAATAAAGCTCAAGTTACTTTACTCTGCACGCGCCTTCGTGAACCCTCCCATTACACTGACGCAACGTTTTCACGAATATCGGATGTCTCCGGGAGACACGATGGTGCAGCATTTGGCGAAAGTGCAGAACATGGCCGCACAATTAGTTGATGTTGGGGAAACAGTGTCGGAAGTGACGATAATGGCGAAAGTGCTCGCGAGTTTGGCGCCGAAGTACGCGACGTTGCAGACCGCGTGGGACAGTGTCGATCCCTCGCGACAGACGCTAGTGAATCTGCAGGAGAGGCTGATTCGTGAAGAATCTCGGCTGACCTTGGACGAGGAGGCTCCATGGGCGTATTCAGCGTCGCGAAAAGACGGTGCGAAGAATAGTGCGGAATCAAGTGATAAAGGCAAAAGGAAGAAAAAGAAACCGAAGGACAGACAGGAGGCCAAGTGTTTTAAGTGTCACGAAGTGGGGCATTTCGCGCGCGAGTGCAAGGACAGGAAGAAGGAAAAACTCGAGCGGAAACGGAGTGAGTCTCGGGAATCGCGTGATTGCGCATTTGTCGCGGAAGATACTGTGCATGTGTCGCGGGAGAGTGTCGAAAATCGGAAAACCACAGGGTTTTCAGTCAGCGTCGGAAACGCGATGCTGAGGACTGGTCAGGAGGAAGTGTGGCTCACCGACAGTGGGGCATCGCGTCATATCACGCATCGGCATGAGTGGTTGACTGACTATCGACAAATGTGTGATGGCGGCACGATATCTTTGGGTGACAATAAAGAGTGCAAGGTCGTCGGCGAAGGGACAGTCTTAATTGACAAGTACGTTGGTGGCGCGTGGGTGAAATCGCGAATTGAAAAAGTGATTTACGTTCCTGAAATGAAAAAGAATCTTCTGTCAGTCGGAGTGTGCACATCGCGGGGTTACGACGTGAATTTCTCGGGGAAAATGGTGAAAGTCTGTGACGGCGATGAAGTGCTGGCCTTCGGTGTCAAACAGGAAAACGAGATCTATCGGATGCTTTTCCGGAAAAGACGTGAGAGCGCAGGCGGTGCGGCGAACGTAGCGGAAGCAGACATTCGTGTGTGGCATGAGCGTCTCGGTCACGTAGATGATCTGAAGTTGCGTGAACTGGTGAAGAGGGGTATCGTGGATGGAGTGAAGCTGTCGGGGAAGGACGACGTGTTTTGTGAAGCGTGCAAAGTCGGCAAATCCCATACACTCATGTTCAAGAAGGAGCGTGACAGGGCAGCGACAGTGCCGGGCGAAGTGATACGTTAATGATTTCCAGGTACATTAATGATTTCCACGGTAATTCCCACCGTACGGCGACTTGCCCACCGCTATTTTAGTAATTTCCACAGTGATTCCCACCGTACGGCGGTGGGAATCATCGTAGAAATAACAAAAACGGTGGTGGGCAAGACGGCAGTTTTCCACTAGTGGGAAACCGGTGGGAACATGGTGTTTTGTAGTGGTTTCATGGTGTATAGGATCCGCTAGGGGATGATTGAGGCAAAAGGGCTTCCGAAGAATCTGTGGGCCGAAGCAGCTAGCACAGCTGTTTACCTAATGAATCGTTCGGGCTCATCGAGTGCGCGAGGTAACGCGACGCCATACGAACTGTGGATCGGACAGAAGCCGAACTTGATGCATCCTCGGATATTCGGGTCCGAGACGTTCGTGAATGTGCCGAAACAGTTTACGAAGAAACTAGATGCGAGGGCGAAAAGAATGTGGCTCGTGGGCTACGAAGGAGAATCGTCGAACTACAGGCTGTGGGATCCGGTGTCGAAGAAACTCGCGAGATGTGGTGTTCTACGAGAATGTCGGGCAAGCGGTACTGCCGGCCAGCAGCGAAGAAGATGGTGGGATTCGGTTGCCAAAAGTTGAACGAGAAAGTCGAGAGGAGCGCCGTGGCGCAGAAGAAAGACCAGCAGTTGAAGAAGTCGAGTCAGACGATGACGTATTTCTGCCAGCGGCCGAAGACGCAGCTGAAGTAGAGGCGCAGCCTCAGGTGGAAAATCAGCGGCAGCTCAGGGAGCGAGGGAGTCTCAGACGGCCTTCACGATATGAGGTAAATGTGGCAGAATACGTAGTTCCATCGTCGTATGACGAAGCAATGAACGGCAGCGAGTCAGTTCAATGGAAGAGGGCAATCAAGGATGAGTTGAAGGCGCATCAGGAGAACGGAACATGGACTCTGGTGGAACGAGAACCAGGTATGAAAACCATCGATTCGAAGTGGGTTTTTCGGCTGCTGAGAGATGCTGAAGGAAATGTGTACCGTTTCAAGGCACGATTGTGTGCTCGAGGGTTCATGCAGCGGCATGGAGTGGACTTTGAAGAGACATTCGCGCCGGTGGTACGGTATGACTCACTGCGAGTTCTGCTGGCGATGGCGGCGTCGGAGGACCTTGAGCTAGCAGAATTCGATGTGCAGACAGCGTTCCTACACGGGCGACTGGAGGAAGAGATCTACATGGAGGTTCCAGAGGGTCTTGGCGTAAAAGAAGAAAGTCAAGGTGAAGTGAAAAATGTTGTGTGTCAGCTAAAGAAAGCTCTATATGGGCTTAAGCAAGCACCGAGGTGCTGGAACAAAAGGTTCAGTGATTTCCTACGGGAATTTCAGTTCAAAGAGACTGAAGCTGATAAGTGCATATTCGTAGGCTGTGTCGAGGGCGAAACAGTTTACCTTGCGCTGTTTGTAGACGACGGTCTAGTTATGGAAAGGTCGCGAGCCTCGGTCGAACGAGTGCTGTTGCATTTGGGGGAGGCATTTAAGATTACAATTGGCGATGCAAGTATTTTTGTCGGTATGCAAATTGAGCGTGTGAGAGAAAAGAAGTTGATTTTTGTACACCAGAGTACGTATGTGAGGCGTGTGTTGGAGAAGTTTGCGATGATTGATGTAAAACCGATGAGTGTACCTGCGGATCCACATGTGGTGCTTCATCCAGTTGTCGAAGGGGAACTGAAGACGGAAAATGTTCCGTATCGAGAAGCGGTAGGATCTTTGATGTTCTTGGCGTTAGTTACAAGACCGGACATTGCTTTCGCGGTTAACTCTGTCAGCAAATATCTAAACAACCACAACGGCGATTACTGGCGAGCAGTGAAGAGAATCTTTGCGTATCTGGGGAAAACAAGTGATTATGGAATCAGGTATAGCGGCGGTGGAAGCGAGCCAAAGCTGACCGGATATTCAGATGCGGACTATGCAGGTGACATCGAGACCAGGCGTTCAACGACGGGGTATCTGTTTGAAATTGCAAAAGGTCCGGTGACCTGGTCTAGTCAAAGACAAAAATTAGTAACTCTAAGTACGACTGAGTCAGAGTACGTGGCAGCATCGGCAGCAACGAGAGAGGCGATATGGCTAAGAAAACTGTTAAGCGATATCGGATATCTAATAGGAAAAACAACTGTGATTCGAGTAGACGATCAAAGCGCAATTAAGCTAGTCAGGAATCCGGAGTTCCACAAGCGTACAAAACATATAGATATCCGATATCACTATATTCGTGAAAAGGCTGAAGCGGGAGAAATTGAAGTCATGTATGTTCCTACTGAGTTGCAGAAAGCGGATATTTTTACAAAGGCGTTGCCGAGAGAGCGTTTCAGTGTGCTGCGTGCGAGTATGAATGTGATGCAGTGTGTGTGACGCGCTCACACGGTGGAAGTATTGGAGCATTTGTATTTCGCGCGTCTAGCGAGCGAGGAGCTTCGAGGCGCGCCGTTGAGCGCGACAGTCGAGCTGTCTAGGAAGCGACTACGTTGGTCGTGCCGCGTCTGTGAAGCGCAACTGACTCGAGAGTTAGTCTACCGGTGCCTGCAAGCGAGAGCAGCACGTGTGAGGAAATAAATCAGATAATTGTTCAGCATCAAAGTCACAGTGATATTCTTTTCACCCAGTCTTCCCGCCTACTCCAAATATCGTAATTAACTGTTACAATAATCGCGTTCAAAACGTAGGCAGCGAGGCTACAAGAAATGACCAATTACAACGAGGACCCAAGGCCCTAGGATGTTGAGTTATCGGTCGGTATAGTAGTGATGATAAAATACCGACGGTTGTTATTCGATTTTTTTAGTCGATGTTTCATAAAAAACAACACCGAACGTCGATTAATCGACGAAGATCGCCCATCCCTACTATGTAGAATGCTATCCATTTTTTCGATTTCGTCAATTGACACAGAAATGACCGTCACGTGACCGGTTTTCTGACGGTCATTTGACCGTCACAAAACCGTTTGGACTGTCACATGACGCTTGTCGAAATGACCGTTATTTTTACTTCGACCAAATAGGCAAAAAAATGACGTCACAAAACCGTCAAATGACGGTTATTTCTTGGTCTTCTGAACTATTATAAAAATTACCGTTATTTCAAATCTCTATGTGTGTCAATCGAAATGAGGTAAAAAAACACGGTGTCTCCAGTAAAAGAGTCTTAGAGCGTCTCGTCTCGGTCGGTAAGGTAGGTGAATGGACTTGTCTCGAGACGCTATCGTGTCTCTTGAAAAGGCGTAAATCGTCATTAAGTTCTACTTTCTTATTATAGTTAAATCATTTAATAATAAAGTGTAAAGAAGGGTTATCGTTAAAAAAAAAAAAAGATATAAGAAATTAATAAAACCGTGAACGCAGTGGTAATTTGGTGATTACGATTGTTTTATGATAAATAAATTAAATCGAGAGATACATCAGCCACAGTGACAGGTGAACATTCAGAGACGAAAACAGACCAAAAAACAGCGAATGTAGTGATAAGATCCAGTGAAAATAAGCAAATAACAAATAATTCAATATAAAATATACATTATTCATTTATATTACCGATGTGTGTCAATCGAAATGAGGTCAAAACACGGTGTCTCCGGTAAAAGAGTCTTGAAGCGTCTCGTGTCGGTCGGTAAAGTAGGTTTTGTCTACACTGGAACCTCTTATAGCGCACACCCTCATAGCGTACATTGGGAAACGTGATGACTCTTTTAACGGTAAGGTTGTTTTGACAGTAAGATATTGGTTCAAGCAACGAAAAAATAACTATCACATTTTTTTTGTTTCGTCATTTCGAAGGTTATTTTTACAATTTCCGAAAGTTACATCTGTGCAAAAAACAACTTCTGTTGAGTGTTATTTTGATAGTCACTTTGAAAGTCGTCGTGATTGCTAGGGTTTTGAAAGGTTCGTAAATACACGATTTTTTACATTTTCTATTCGTTTTTCACCAAAATTCGACCAGACGCAAACTCACTAATATTCACATAATATCTCTGCCAAATTTTAACTTCGTACGTAGCCTTTTAACGACGTATAGTGTGTTCTACGAAATATCACTTTTACGGGTAAAATGTCGGTAACTAAATCTACTCCAGCAGCCCCTTAAGGCGATGCTGGGGTAGATTTTTTTACCGACAGGTCGGTAAAAAAGTACGGTTTCGTAGTTTACAGAATTCGTTGTTATTTTAGTACATATATGTCTCAAATTGCACAAGATTATAATATTAACATAGGCGCATCGGCGTCCACTCTCATTTTTCGAATGTGATTCCTAAAACTGTTTATATAATACAAATGAGGTGGCAGTTGACAGTTCGAGCGGCCATATTGATTTTCGAGTGGAGGCCGATCCGCCTATGCTGATATCATAATCCTGTGCAATTTCAGACATATTTGTAATACAATAAAAAGCAATTTTATAAACTACGAAACCGTACTTTTTTACCGACCGGTCGGTAAAAACATCTACTTAAGCAGCATCCCCTTAAGGGGCTGCTGGAGTAGATTTTTTTTACCGAGTGATCGGTAAAAAAGTACGGTTTCGTAGTTTACGGTATACGTCGTTATTGAATTACAAAAATGTCTCAAATTGCACAGGATTATAATATCAACATAGGCGCATCGGCGTAGACTCGAATTTTGGGTGAAAACGCTTGAAAAACAAAGAAAATCGTAAATTTGTATGCCTATCGAAAACCAATATGGCCGCTAGAACTGTCAACTGCCACCTTTTCGTATTATATAAACATTTCCAGGAATCCCATACGAAAAACGAGAATCTACGCCGATGCGCCTACATTGATATAATAATCCTGTGCAATTTGAGACATGTTTGTAATTCAATAACGACGTATACCGTAAACTACGAAACCGTACTTTCTTACCGACATTGGTCGGTAAAACTAGAATTCCGCAATTTACGCTTTACGTCGTTATAACGCTACAGATATACTTCAAATTTGACAGAGATGTTATATGAACAACAACGGTTCGGCGTAGATTCGATTTGTGGTCGAAAACTAACAGGAAATAGAAAAATCGTATATTTTGAGCCGATAGAGATCTTCTTTATCGGCTGAAAGTTTAACCAAAAACACGTGCACGCAGTTTACGCTTTACGTGGATTCAGTTTCTATAATCGACATTTCGCCAGTTCTGAAATATTCAGAAAACATCAAAGAATTGGCGTAGATACGGATTTGGCACGTTTGAGTTCCTTAAACGATTATATCTTACAACAAGTGCGTTGTTGACATTTCAAACGACCATATTGGTTTTCGGAGATTTACAAATATACAATTTTTCCTATTTCTTGTTAGTTTTCGACTGAAAATCGCATCTACGCCGAACCGTTGTTGTTCATATAACATCTCTGTCAAATTTGAAGTATATCTGTAGCGTTATAACGACGTAAAGCGTAAATTGCGGAATTCAAGTTTTACCGAGCAATGTCGGTAAAAAAAATCTACTCCAGCAGCCCCTTAATCGACAAACGTCGGGCATCGTAGTCTCGGGGGCGGCCGAGCGAGTCGCTGCAGTGACCGAACTCGGAACTTCGGCAGTCGGCGATGGGCCGATTGTTTACACGATGGCGTCAGGCGGTGGTGAGAAACTTTATTTCAATTCGTAATTCGGACTGACGCGTACCATCGTCCGTCGCGCGAACGCTGGTGATCGGATTTTCCGTACTGTACCCGCCCACCGACTGATCGAATAATTGATTTTTATGGCAGAAAATTCGGCGGAAGAGCGAACGGAAGCAGCACCGGTGCAACCGATAGTCAATGTCGTGTCAGAGGCTGCCCACGTAAGTCCCACGTATAACCTCGAAAATTAATCTCGTCATTTCGCGTGTCCCGGGGAAAAACAACAAACAAAACAACACGCACAGTGCGCGACTTCCATCTGTCAATCGATCGTTTCGAAGATCAAATAAAAATAACAAAAATCCATCAGTCCCGTCAAAAGGACGTTGTCGGTATTAAATAATAATAATCATATTTTGTTTAACTTAACAAAATTAAATAATGTATATTTTTTTACTTTCTTATTATTATTATTTATGTAGTTACACTATGTGATTCGAAAACACGAATTTCATGGAAACTTAACAAAATTGAATAAACGTTCGTTTTTGTTGGATTGATAAAAAAATAATGTAACAACCGAGACAGGAGAATGTGGGGTCGCAATTAGATAAATTGTCCGTGGTTATTTTAGAAAGTTATAGGTATGGACAAGGACGCGGATCTCTCAGGCGTACCTCCGAAGAAGTCTCGCGTCGAGGTTCAATCGCTGCCGACGAGACAGTACCTGGATCAGACGGTGGTGCCGATACTGCTGCAAGCCCTGTCGAGTCTTGCCAAAGAACGACCGGCGGATCCGATAAGCTTTCTTGCCGGATATCTCCTGAAAAATAAGGCGCAGTACGACAACGCAGGCTCGCCACCCACTAGCCAATAATGCGACGATTACCACCCGACCAGTACGTATCTCCGCTCTCCCGACTTATGGATCCCTGCGCCGTACTATCCGTCGACACTACTTGTACACTGATTATGATCCTCGAAGCGCCACTAGCTTCGCCGGGTCACTGATACTTTTGAATAAATGAAATAGAATATTCTAATCAATTTGCGTTATTTTGTCTTAGCTTCGATCCTTTGCTTCGTTCGTTCGTTCCCTCGGATTAACTTGGATGACTCGTAGACTTTGGGTAAATTGCATTTTATACACCGAAAAATATTCACTCCGGTGAATTAAGTCTTGGGACAATTTACTTGGGTTTTTTGACATTAGACGATTCAAGAGTATCAAACGAAGCAAAAAAAAATACGCGGGTTTTGTTGCAGTAATTATTTTTACAATTATTAACGTTATATTGCATGCTAAACATGTTGTAACTTGCGACAGAGAATGTCAAAGTGAAAATTCTATCAGTGTGAAAAAAAAAAGGGATTCTCTGCTTCAATCTATGTTCCACTCACGGGCGCAGCACCGGCCAGCACTGTACGCATTGAGGGGGGAACCTGCATTAGGACTTTCAAAAAATTCGTTTTTTTTTATTGCAAACATCGTAAGCTTAATTATCTAAGAAAATGCTGTAAAAATTTCAAAGCGGTATTCGAATTTTTCTAGACTTTGTAATGATAGAACCGGGAGCGCACGTCGTGTAGTTGCTATAGGCTTGAGCGTTCTTAAAACGCGTTTTACTTAGAACGACTTTTGTCGCCTCTGCGGGCATTCTGCTGCAAAAAGTAATGAACCGATCGTTATCAAAATTGGCAGTAATATTCTTTATACAATTATGAAGTAGATGAGCCGACATCGAGGTTGATCATATTTTTGAGGGTGTTTTTTCGTGCATAATATGTGAAAAAATGGTGAAGAATGAGACAAAAATTTCAAACGCCTGCCAAATTTTTAATTTTCGTCGTTTTCACTTTCATCGAGGTTCATATTCTTAGGAAATTAGTTATTAATGTAAAAAAAACCCTAATAATTTCGGATGAAAATTGGAATGGCTACACTGCCCGCAGTGGGAGAATTCTATTTACGACCTTCAGCGGCCATCAGTGCGTAACGCTGATATTTTTCGGTGGAATTATTTTTAAAAAATGCACAAATGTTGTTCGAAATATCATTAACACGATGGCCAAATTTTATTAAATTCTAATAAATACTTCTCACCGAAAAAAAAAATCCTAAAAAACCAGTGAAAATGAGCCTCCTAATGTGGTTTCCCCCCTTAATTAGAATCCGAAATTGATGTCGAGTTTATGTTGATAGTGCAGGCAGAAAAAATAGTCTGCGTTATTTGAAACTTACCGGGATTTGAGATTCTCACGATATACTCGCGAAAATAGAAACACTCCCGTCCGGAGACCACGTTACTGCCGGAACAAACCGCCGACGCCGGAGTACGGTGTAAGTTTATTCCAGCAGACCGCAGTGAGTCGTTTCATCATTCATGATAAGAAAAACAGGAGTAATAATAATAGTACGTATGTTAAGAAAACGTGTGGTTAGGAAAAAGATAGAGAAGGGATGATAATATAAAGGAAAACGTGAGAGGAAAAATGAAAGTTTTTCAATTCGCGCGCGAATATCAACCGATCGACAACAATCGGTATACTATAATTTATAATTCAGTGCTAGCGATTTTACAGCGCTTGGATGACGTATAAAAGCGTTGGTTAAAAGATATAATACAAGTATGAAAATGCATCATCCCGGTGCCGGCCCACGTATAGGATCCGACCCGAAGGGACTCTTCACGTAGAAAAATAATTTGGTATTCGACAAACAATAGCGGACGCGATACTCTCGATTAGTATCTGAATTTCTTGTCGTCATTTCTGTCGATCTGTTGGCTGTGCGGCTGGTTGACCTTCAGTGCGGCGTCGCGCGCGTCGGCCTCCTGCAATTCGTGAAGAAACAAACCAATCTTTTAATTTTTTTGATATTTTGGAAAACCAAACATCATCTAAAAAAATTTTTGAAAAATTTGAGGATATTTTTTTACCAATTCTAAGATATTTTTGTGCTTACATAATTTGAGCTAAGCTCAATAGTTTCCGAGAAATAAATTAGCTAATGTTTTTGTAGAATATTTACGTTCTTGCCGCCATATTGTAAAAAGGAGTGGTCCAATGATTACATGAAAATTCCATGTTAAACTTTAACTATTCCGATCACCCCTGATCATGATTACAGTATGAATTCTTTGCGGTAACATTGCAAAAAAAAATACAAAAAAAGCTTTTTTTCAAAAATTTTCACGTTTTTCACGTTTGAATCGGCCATATTTTTTTTCTTTATGTCTAATCGAAATTATGAGCCGGTATTCTGAAAGAGCATAAAATTTTACGTCGATATATCTGAAAACAAATTTTTTTCAACGCCAATAACATAAAAAATAATCGCGTTGAAAGTTTGGTAAAAAATCGGGACGCTTGGACGTTAATGGGTTAAGGTAGTCTTCCAACTGGTGTCGGTTCGCATGTTTTCGAAAAATGAGAGGCAATTGCAAACACTTTTCGATAATATTAAAATGTGAAAAAATCATGCATATTATAGGCGTTGAAGAGATTTTGAGACATTTTGCATTATAAAATACGTATGATTTTTTTTTAGAATTTTGTTTTTTTTTATTTTTTTTTTTATTGTGTTTTTTACGCAAAATAAGGATCGAAAACCGAAATTTCTAAAAATTAGACAAAATTGTGAAAAAATTCATACGTATTCACAAAAATGAGTGAATAATTTTCATGAGAAAAAAAGTTGAATTGTCGGATAATTTGTCGAATAATTCATTTTTTCATCAATTTGTTATCGACATTTTGAAATTAGTATTATGCAAAGTCGATCTTCTCAGCACCTTGAGTATGCCTGATTTTTTTAGATTTTTGTCCCATCGAAAAGTGATCGAAATTTTATCTGAAACTTACGGTTACCGGGACTGTCCCGAGAGGACATAGCACTTCGGCTTCAGCTAATCGTGCAGCTATTCTTATGAAAAAATAAAAATGTTTCCGAATATGGAGAATACGCAAAAGTATATTGTATTTGTACTTGAAGTGCCGAAAAAGTGCCTAAAATGCGACAAAAGTATTTGAGTCTTTTAGGTACGTATGTAAAATAGTTAACATACTGGGCAGCAGCTCCGATAAATCGTGAGGTGCGAGGCGAAATGGTTGGCTCACCTCTTGCTGTCGGATACCGGCGTAGATGAGGTCGAGTCCTTTCTGAATCTCCTCGCTAACTGGTGGAGGCGTGGGAAGGTGATCGCCGGACACGTGGAAGCCGGTTTCGTCGGCGGTATACTGAACGGAAATTACCTGACCGTCAGGGCTGGTGTAAGAGTAGCTGCCCTGTTGCACGAGACCTTCGGTCTTGTCTTCGCCCTCGCCAAACGTCTTGATGTAACCGCTCTCTTCCGCGACGATGTTGTTACCCGTCTCGTAGCTATAAACCCCAATAAACTCATTATATTGTCGTGTTTATCAAAAGTCGTGTTCATTCCGATACCCCAGGACTTATGCTCCTTAAGGGGACTTATGCCACTGTAGAATTTTCGAAAAATCGATTTTTTTTTTTGCTTTAAAAGGTCCCTTGGGAACTCAAAAATGATGTTCCAAAAGATTATGGCTGGGAAAAATGTCTAAGTACCTAGCTTTCAGCATCCTAGGAAGACAAACTTTAAACGCGTTTATCTCAAAACTACTTTTTTCAAGCTGACCGATCCCATTACTCAAACAATTATGTTCTCATTCACTTGAAATTTCGCACACATCTTTGAAAATACATTGTCTTCGACACTAAGTAGGATTTTTTTGTTAGCCTTAGTTCATTCATTATTAACAATTTTTTGACGATTTTTTAGGCAAGTTTTGCACTTTTCACTTTGAAAGTGCGCCATTTTGTTAAAAATCCAAAAATCGAAATTCCTACGTAGTGTCGAAGACAATGTATTTTTAAAGATATGTGCTAAATTTCAAGTGAATCGGTACATAATTGTTCGAGGAATCGATCCCGCCGTCGAACTCGAAAAAACGAAGACGTCATCGCAGAAACGCTGCACAACCGCCATTTTATTACGAATTGCAAAAAAAAAGTAAACATTCACTGACATGTATGATGGACACTCGTTTTTTTTAATCTCCATTTACATTGCAGTTTTTTTTTGTAATTCCCGAAAGCAGCCGATTTTTTCAGCCTCTACAGTGGCATAATTACAGCAAGATTATACATTCTCGATGAGATCAAAATCTGAAAAAAAAACAAGTATATAGAAGGTGCTGGAAAGATTATATTGGCACGACAATTGAAAAATGTTATTAACAAATAGCAGAAATGAATAATTGTGCAACAAATTACCGACAATCTAATTTTTTGCTTCTTTGTAGAGGAGTTTTGTTCTCATGAAAAAAAAAAAATTTCGAGATTTTCACGCCAGTATGCTTAGAATTGTCTAAAATGTCAAGAAAGTGGTCTAAAAAAAATATCCGCATGTATGTGTGTGTGTGTGTGTGTGTGTGTGTGCAGGGCTTCGAAAATTTGATGGACAGTTGCTCAGTAACCGTTCGAGCGATCTGGCTCAAATTTGGCACGCATGTCGAGAAGTTGCCTTGCTTTGAATGTCGACATAAAAAAAAAACAATCAGCCATTTCGATTTCACGTAATTTTTAATTTTTTGAAAAAAGAGCGCGGTCGCTCAAACTTTCGTAAAAATTATATGATTTTGCTAAATAGTTGTTTATAAATAAAGATACGTTCAATGTTGTTTGTATTACATTTGGACGAAATCGGCGAAGCGGTTCGGATTTTATGGATGTTTGAATTTGTCGAAAGAAAGAAAATAATTTTTTCTCTAAATCACGTCGAATTTCACCAATTTAACCGAAATGTTTTATAGACGAAAAGGAACATACAGGGATTGTACCGCTCGGAATACCTTAAGGGGCCTGTCTCTACTTTGGATGCATGAAAAAAACGCTATTTTTATTATTATTTTTTTCAACTGTTTTGTTTATTGATATGAAACTGGCTGGCATTTTCATACTAAAAAAGTGGTTAAAATCAATCTTTTTTTTTTTTGCTTTTTTTGTAATTTACGAATGTTTTTGTTAAGTCTAACAAGTTTCGATATCGATAAACAGAATTTTCGAAAAAACAGTATTCTTAAAAAAAAAAAAGATTAATAAAAATAGCGTTTTTTTTCAGGCATCCAAAGTAAACAGAGCCCATAACACGAGGAGCGACGAGAGGGAGCAGAGGTACAGTGGCAATTTGCAAAGGGCAAGAAGTGCCGGTTCGCGAATTGAGCAACCGCGGTTATAAAGACGCTCGTTCCCGCGAGGATAGTTCAAGGCTTTCGCACAGTGCGGTGTGGTCGTTAAGGTCTGAACGCGTTTGCCGTGACGCAGATCCGAACCGCACCTATAATATCAGGAGGACACGAGAGAGTCGGGAGGAAGGCGCGCGCGCGCGCCTCGGAGTCGTAGGTACATCTCGCAGTGTGTGCAATAGTAAATCGTTGCTTGACAAACAGCTCGGAACGAATGCGCGAGACTCGCATCGAGTAAACCGCAGCTCACCTCGTTCGATAGGTTCCATCGTGCTCCTGTTCCTTGTTCCACTGGATAATGGGAATCACCGTTGTCGACGGGTGCCTCTCGTCGGTTCTTAATTGCCGCTGATCCTGTTCGTTTTGGTCTCGGTAATTTCTACCGTCTTGCTGGGCGAACGCCACTCCCAAAATTGCCGCTACGATCTGCAATTTTTATTTTTATTTTCATCTAGACTGTCGTATTTGTTGATTTATTCAATATTTTGCGAATTTACGAATGTCGATCGATTTTATCGCACTTCCACTATCGTCGCATTCTTTAATTTAACTCCCGACTGCCCCTCTGCGGCAAAAAGACGAAAAGACGGGAGTTATGCTTTTGACGGCGATCAGCTGGTTTGAGTGATTTCTTTGTAACCAATGTTCTCGAAAACGGTAAAAAATTACATGACCAAATTTTGTACGTCGATTCTACGACTAGAGCCGAACGTCTTTTTTCATTAAGGGGGGGGGGGGGGGGGGGGTAGGGTTAATTCGTGCAAAAAAGGCACGTTTTTGTGAATTTTTTTTTTACGACACTGTTAAAATCTATTCAATAAGACCAATTGTACATCAAAGTATAACATTCGAAGAATATTGTGTAATTTTTTCATGAAGAAATATTAAAAAATACAGCAATGGCGGCATTTACTCGGAAGCGTCTCGGAAAAAAGTAGAATTGCGGTGCCCATCAGAACTCGGTACTGGATCATCCGAAATTAAAAAACCAAAGTTCATTTGTTAGGTAATTGTTTTCCCCAGGTAACGCGGAAGAGTTTTTTTCGAAATTTTGATTTTTCAATTTTTGGGAACACTTTAAAGGGAAAAACGCGATTTTTCGGGAAAAAAATCGGCTATTTTGTTATTGTAAAATAAAAAATATTAATAAATTCGAAAAAAACTCTTCCGCGTTACCTCGTAAAACATGTACAGAACAAGTATGCAAAAATTCAAAAGGATCGGTGCAGTAGTTTTGACGGTACGATGGGCACCGACTTTGAAAACGTGAGTTGTGGGAAAAACGCTTTAAAGTCGCGCTCGGCCCGGGCGGTACAGCAATCCGCGAGTATAAAAATATTCATAACGTCGTCAATTTTGCTCCGATTGACTTGAAAATTTGACACAATATTCTTGAGGTATTATGCATTCAGTAAAAAATATAAAATAAAAATGCCAAAAAAAAAATTTTAATACCCTACCCCCCCCCCTTAATTGAAGCGATAAGTCTCGTTAAGGGGTCTACCCTAATTAGACGGCCAAAAAAAGTACTATTTCCACGAATTTTTTTGACCGGTATAAATTATAAATATGGATATAAAAAGTGTTAGGCCTAAAAAATATACTCTTAAAATACACAAAAAAAAATTTTCATAATTATTTCACTCAGTTTTTGTACACTAAAATGGAAGAGAAGACAGGTAAAAAAAAAAGATGGGTGTGCGCTGTTGATGAAATCTCTGGAATGGATGATAGGAAAAAAATTAGAAAAATGGTTTTAGATTCCTTAGGTAAATGGCTATAGCGCATATCATACGATTTTTGATTTTATCAAAAATGATTTGATATCAAAAATGATTTTTATCAAAAATGATTATTTGAAAAAAAATAGTTACACTTAAAATTTCAAAATTCGTATGATATGCGCTATAGCTATAATCATAATGAACATGTGGTACAATTTTGGTGAGGATCGGTTGAATAGTTTCGGAGATTTCATCAACAAGCCGTCCAAAAACGTCATTTTGAGAAAAACTCGTTTAACGGGTTGCGGTGCGTACCCTAACGCGCTCAAGTACCACAGTGGGCGTCCCTCAAAAGTACACGTAGACTGCCAGGATCATCATAAAAGTTTAGTATGATACTTTTAAATATGTATACTTTCGAAAAATGCAATAAAAAAAAAATCGATTTTTTGAAAATTCTAATTAGGGTAGACCCCTTAATTCGCGTAAATAAATGCATTTTGCAAATAGCCTGTTTGAATTTTTCGAAATATCGCAAGATGGCCGTCATTGATGCGTATTCCGTAACTCACTTCACAGCGCATTTGGCTGAGTATTTGAACGACTTTTAAATTAAATAAAAAATCGATGAAATAAAAACAATCTTATAAAATGAAAAAACTTCCGAATGAAAAAGAAGGTTAATTAATGAACAAATTGAGTAAACAAAAAATTATGAAATAATTAAATAACCATTCGCATATCATATAGTCGGGAGATTTTTCCGTTATTATTTGTGAAAATTTCTCGACGATATGGATATGTGAATGGTTATTTTATTATTTCATAATTTTTTGTTTACTCAATTTGTTCATTAATTAACCTCCTTTGTCAGTCGGAAGTTTTTTCATTTTTTTAAATTATTTTTACGAAAAATCGATCTCGACCAGCATATCTAATTTCCTTACCGAACCCTGCGATCGCGAAAACAACCACAAAAATGACTGATCAAATGCAACAAAAAAAAACATTGCATATAGAGCCAACACTAACAATCTTGCGACCACCGTCGTTTGCAGCTGATTCACCGTAAAAACCATCGTCAAACAACCGGGGGGTTTTTGCAAAAAATAAACCGCTAATCGGTCGTAACGACCGCGAAAACAACCGTCCTAAAAATGTTATTTGGTTGTTTTTTCGGTTGTCCATGGTAAATCGAAAAAAAACGACCGCATAACATTTTTTAGGGCAGTCGTTTTTACGGTCGTTACGACCAACTTTCGGTTTTTTTTTTTTTTCTTTTTTTTTTTTTTTTTTTTTCATTTCGACGGTCGTTTTCCGATTTTTCGTGACGAAAAAACGACTAATTAAGAATAATTTCAATGGTCGTTTGGCTCTGTTTAATGTTTTTTTTTTACACTTAAGGTAGTTCTGTCGCTTCACTTTGCTTTAAATTTTCCGTTTTTTTTTTGCATTGGAAAAATCACAAAATTCAAAACAAAGAAAAAATAAAAAAAAATGTGTACGCATTCAGTAAAATAAACGAATCATTTTCATCGAAACAAAAAAATTAAGTTGTCGGAAGATTCGTTAAAGAATTTTATTTGTCATCAATTTGTTAATAACATTTTGGAATTAATATTTATGCCATATTAATCCTTTCAGTACCTATAATATGCCTGATTTTTTTTAGATTTTTATACTATCGAGAAGTATGGGCAATGACCTCCCATTTTCCGAAAACTTATGCGAAGTGAGCGTGCAGCGACAGAACTACCTTTTAAGGGGACTAGATAGCAAGACCCGGCCAAAAACGCAAAAACTTCAAATGGCATTTGTGTGAAAACGAATCGACATACATCTATTTTCTTTTTTGCAACGTTTTTATTAGAATTTTGGCTATAGAATTCAAAGGCTGAGGCTCTAAAAATGTAGATATTTAATGGAGTTATTAACGATTGAAGATGACAATGCGTCTCGCGTTTTGCTGCTGGTTTCAGGGATTTTTTTTTAGAAAAACTGCAATGTAAAACGTGATTTAAAAACCGGGTGTTTATCGTACATGTCAGTGCCTGTATACGATAATTTTTTTGAAGCGATTCGTATCAAAATGGTGGTTGTGCAGCGTTTCTGTATGACTGAAAAACGGAGACGTTATCGTTGTTATCCAAGCTCCACGGCCGTACCGATTCCTCGAACAATTGTCTTCCGATTCACTTGAAATTTGGCACATATCTTAAAAAATACATTGTCTTCGACATTACGTAGGATTTTTTCGATATTTGAATTTTTAACAAAACGGCGCACTTTCAAAGTGAAAAGTGCAAAATTTGCCTAAAAAATCGATACAAAATTGTTAATAATAAATGAATTAAGGCTAACAAAAAAATCCTACGTAGTGTCGAAGACAATGTATTTTTAAAGGTATGTGCAAAATTTCAAGTGAATCGAAACATATAGTTTGAGTAATCGGTCCGGCCAGCTTGAAAAAAGTAGTTTTGAGATAAACGCGTTTCAAGTTTGTCTTCCTAGGATGCTGCTTGCACACCAGGCGTCCGTGCACTAAGATTCGAAATAGGGTGCTTAGAAATTTTTCCCGGCCATAATCTTTTTAGACATCATTTTTGAGGTCCCAAAGGACCTTTCAAAACAAAAAATAATCGATTTTTCGAAAATTCTACGGTGGCATAACCCCTTAACGACCGTTCGTTTTTTTTTTCGGTCTTTCGACTGATCGCTGGATCTGCTAGCAGGGTTATTCGCAGATTTCTCCCGTCGATCATTCGCTCCTTTGTCGACAATCTCGATCGCCGTGGATGTCCGATTCCCGCTGGATGAGACGAAGAGGTAAAAGCGAAAGCATATTGCGCAATAGTCGGGGTAGAAAAGATCGGACGTCGGAAGATCGAACGTTGTATAAAACGTGTTATTTCGAGGCGAGAGAGAGAGAGAGTGAGAGAGAGAGAGAGAGAGAGAGAGAGAGAGAGAGAGAGAGAGAGAGAGAGAGAGAGAGAGAGAGAGAGAGAGAGAGAGAGAGAGAGAGATAAAGAGACGGCAAGAGCGAAAGCGAAAGATGTTGATGATGTCGCGTCGCGCGCATCTCTCTCACTTCCCGGTTGCCGTTACGCCTCAGGTCGCGCCGTGCGGCTCTTCACTCGCCTCCGACGCTCCGACGCTCTGACGCTCCGGCGTCGGTGGCGCGGAGATGAGTGAAAGTGAAAAGTAAATGCCAACATGGGTCGTTTAACTCTTGACCCGCTAACCCGGTACCCCGGCAGCGCCCTCCTTCTTACCTCTTCGATGGCAACCCCGGGGGATCGTAAAAACCGCGCGAAATAACCGGAAAGTGACCAGTCACTGTGCAACAAAAAATAATTCCAAAATGACACGGAAACAACTTAGTGACCGTTGGGTGACTACAAAGTGACCCAACCCAGTTGAACCCAGGGTGACCTTTACGGGGACTAGGCAGCGAGATTTTTTGAAATTCTTTATCTTTTTTTTCTTTCATATTTTTGTAAAACGAATCTTTTCGCATATTTTGGCGCAAGACAGACTAAAAAATTCGAAAAATTGAGCTCGGGGAGCTTGGATTAAGGAGCGCACGCGATGAGACATGTGCAGGTTGCATTTCCTTTAATCGCGTTTTTCTCGAAACACCATTTTCCAATAGTGTTGCGGCGATTTCTCAATAACGAATGAAATGTCGCCTTGATTTTGCGTTTTTATATTAAGCTATTAACTTCCTCTACAGATTGAACCTAAATCTGTGTACAAAAATCAATTTGTTATTATTGTTTTTGCAACAAACGTTGTACATGTTTCGATGTTTTTCGTTTTTTTTACTGACATTTCTTTAATTTTCGTGTTTCTTTTTTTTATTGTCGAATTTAGGTTTAATCTGTAGAGTAACGTGTCCTGAAGAGAATGCTCTTTGGAAATTTCCGATCGATTAATCCGGTCACCCAGATTCGCGGCAACAAGGAAGCAAAACGCGAGACGCATTGCCGTCTTCAATCTTTTATAACTCCGTTAAATATTTCTATTTTTAGAGCCACAGCCTCTGAATTCTACAGCCAAAATTCGAATAGAAACGTTGCAAAGAAGAAAATGGGTGTATGTCGATTCGTTGAGGAAATGAGTTATTGGCAAATTGCATCTCGACAACTTTGTTTATCGCCAAAGATGTCAGCTCGTTAATTTCCACGCGAGCCCCTTATCCATTTTCATTGGCTCGAGCAGGTGTGAACGAACCGCACCGTTTCCACACATGACGACTCAACGCGCGGGAGTCGGACGCGCGTGCGAAAACGTCGCGATTAATCCCGCGCCGAGAATCGCGTGGGTAGCTTCGCGATGAATGCTACTCGCGGTAACGCAATCGCATCCCTCTTTCCACATTATATTCATTCATTCTTTCAGGCCACCGCCGCGGCACAATGCGAGGAAGTCGCAGCAGCCCGCGAGCCGCCGGATATATCGCTGCGGAATTTTCTTATCCCATTTTTACCAATCCGCCAAAGTTGGTAAACACGAAAAAGTAAATTTACGCAAAAAATAATAAAAAAAAAATCAAAGTCCTATCATAGAGGCAGTTTATTATTTTTTAATTTTCTTATTTTTATCCCTCGACAATTATAAATAATTTATCGTAAGAAGAAAAAGAATCGAGTTAAGAGATCTGCCTACTTTGGATGCATGAAAAAACGCTATTTTTATTTATCTTATTTTTTTTTCAATAATATTGTTCTGTTTATTTATATAAAACTTGTTAGGCTTAACAAAAATATTTATAAATTACAACAAAAGTAAATAAAATATTGATTTTGTCCCACTTTTTTAGTGGGAAAATGCCAGGTAAACAGGAGTCCTCAAAAAGTAGGTAGGTGTGCGTTGTTGAAAAAATCTGAGCAACGGTCGATCCGACAGCAAAATTGAATGGTTTTAGGTTTAGCGTGAAAGTGGCTATATCGCGTACCTTTAATATAAATTTATCTACAAAAGTAACAAAACGGCGGATAATAAAAAAATAAATAAAAAATGTATTTTTTTGCATGTTTTTTGCCAAAAAAACGGAAGTAATACAAATTTTGCAATAATTCTGGTAGGGGACATAGCCACTGTGTCACACTAAACCTAAAACCATTCAATTTTTTCATGTCGGATGAGTTGTCGTTCAGATTTTTTTAACAGCGCACTTTTTGAGGACTCCTGTTCACCTGTCATTTTCGCACTAAAAAGTAGTTAAAACCGACAATTTTTTTTTTTTTTTAATAATTTACGAATGTTTTTGTTAAGCCTAACAAGTTTTATATCGATAAGCAGAACAGAACTCTTAAAAAAAAAATAAACAACGTTTCCTTCAGGCATCCAATGAAGTAGACAGACCCCTCAATCGAAATTAACTTCACTTACCAGGACTTTCATTTTGTATCCGTGTCGGAGAAAAAAGCAAAACCAGTCGATTCACTGAGAATACGTGGAAAATGATGAGCCAAGTTTTAACGTTACGGACGAGGGATTCGAACGATCGAAGAGGAGCACCGCGAACTCTGTGTCCCGAGGAGACGAAAGAATCCTGCTTTTATACGTACTCTCACTTTACCCCTACTCGACTGGCTATTCATGAATTATGAACGTCGGTCTACATGCGATTACACGAGAAGGGGTGGGAGGGAGAGGAGCGACGAGAGAAGGATGAGAAAACGCGGCGGTGTGGTACCTACCTGCCTATATCTATCTACCTGATGCACACCTACCGCATGCGCTCCGCGCTGACTGCTGGGCCATCCGAGCGCAGATATTAGGAGCCCGCGGCCTATCGCTCGTCTAAAAGTCGGCCTGTCGCTACACGCTCACCTCGCATTAATTTTCGAAAAATGAGACGGAATTGCAAACACTTCTCGAAAAAATAAAAATCTGAAAAAAATCATGCATATCGAAGGTACTGAAAATATTAATTTATCATAATAATAATTCCAAAATGTTATTAACAAATTGATGAAAAATACAATTATTTAACAAATCTTCCGACAACTTAAATTTTTCGTTTCGATGATAATGATTCGTTCATTTTTGTGAATACGTACGAATTTAAAAAAAATTCTTTGCTTTGAATTGTGTGATTTTTTCCATGTAAAAAACGAAAAATTAATTGCAGACATTTTTTTTTTTTTTAAATTCATACGTATACAGAAAAATGAACGTATCATTTTCATCCAAACAAAAAAAAAGGTTGTCGTAAGTTTTGTTCAACAATTTTATTTTTTATCAATTTTTTAATGACATTTTGGAATTATTGTTAAGCCAAATTAATATTTTCAGCACCTTTAGTATGTATAATTTATTTCAGATTTTTATATCATCGAGAAATGTTTGCAATTCGCTCTAATTTTTCGGAAACTTATGCGAAGTGAGGATGACACGAGAAAACTATCTTAATATACAGGGTGTCCCAAAGGTTATGAAGTTCTGGCTGCTTAACCCTATGCGCTTAACCTTGTTCATATACTGTTCGCTTCACCGTGGTAACATAAAGGGTTAAGCGAACAGGGTTAACGGGGCCAGAAGTTATGAAGTTTCGGCTGCTTAACCCTGTTCATACATAGGGTTAAGCGAAGCGATAGGGTTAAGCAGCCGGAACTTGATAACTTTTGAGACACCCTATAGTATAAAGACTGTCTCTCGGTCGGTACCGGCGGGGGGCTGCATACGCGCGTCGTTGAAAATTCTCATAAAATATAGCTACGTGCACGCTGCTGAGCAGACAGAACGAAAAACAACACGGCAGCGGTTTCGATCGTTTTCTATCGGAATCTCGAATCCGTGGCTGCTCACTGGACGTCTCCAAACAAGCGTTGATGTAAGTGTCGATCAATGCGGCATCCGACATTTCTTCTGCCATTCTCTAACTTTCTCGGAGCTCTCCGCGGCTGTACAATACATCGCGTCTTCTTCGTCTTCATCATCTTCCGACTTCGTTTGTCGCGTCGTTACGGCACCGGCAGGCTGCTGCTGCTGCTGCTGCTGCTGCTGCTGCTGCTGTACCCGATAAAACCCGATAAAAACGATCTTGACAAATTTAAGGGATCAATCACAGTGTGACATTTTTTTTAATCGTTTTTATTTTTGCATTTTCCGATGGTACATACGGTTATAAACGTTGTCCCTAACTTTTGAATCGAAATTCGAATTATTTCGATCGCTACAACCTTTCGTGGAGAAAGGAATTGCAGCATGACCAGTGGCGTGTCCAAACTTTAAACGCGTTTTTCTCGGAATGGTGTTTTTCAAAACGGTGCGACCACTCTCACAGCAAGAGTTTTTAAGCTACCCTTTCAAATTTCGACAGAACATTCTTCGCATCATTCTTTATCCGCCTATGGAAGCTTTTTTTCAAATCTTTATATTTTTTTGTACGAAAAATTGTCGATAAAAATAGGCTAGAATCTATACTTGTTGTTCGAAACGCCGACATTTTTTAAATTTGAAAAAGAAAAAAGCCTCCATAGGCGGATAGCGGCTTCCCTACCGATTAATAATCTTTTTGAATTTTTTGGTTCAGGTGAAATTTGCGGCCGCAATCGTGGTCACCGTATGGGACCTTTTTTTCACCGGTACTTTCGATAAATAACAACAATGTTAAACAAGAAGCAAATATAATTTCAAGAAAATCAGTTTGTATTCTCTATCAGTGCTTTAATTTGTAAAAAAAAATCAGATCGATTAGCTTATTCTGACCATGAAAAAAATAGCGAAAATATGCTATTTTTCGGATAGTCACACTGTGATGATCCCTTAACGACAACGAGAAAAATTATCTCAATCTTTGCGAAGGTCGAAAATTATAATACAAAATTTAACGAAAGACGCTGTGACTCATGTATACAATTTAGCACTGGTTATATAAGAAACATCGTGTGCAAAACAAAATAAAACAAAAAATAAACTGGAAGGAAACGTGTCGAGCAATTAGCAGGCTTTACCAAAGGTAAATATACAAATATTGCGAAGATCGAAAATTGTAATTGACAATACGACGAAAGACGCTATGACTCATGTATACAATTTAGCAATGGTTACATAAGCAACATCTTATGCAAATAACTAAAATGAAACAAAAAATAAACTGGAAGTAAATGTCTCGAGGAATGAGCAGATGTTACCGAAAGCAAATATACAAATATAATTTATAACTATAACTGTTTGCGCGCATCTCGTGCCTACTATATAGCGGCCACGCGCAATTATCCGCCGTCGGAACACTTAAATATTTTTGTTACATCGCGCGAAGAAATTAAATGAAACGCTGGGAGCGCACGTGCGAGTGTAGCAAACACGTACACCGCACACGTTCATTTGAAAATCAAGACGCTCCGCTCTCGGAGTGTCTGCCGGCAATATTGAAGATCGAGAGCGCGACAGATCAGAGCTGGGCAAAACTCTCGAAAAAACTTAAAATACAAAATACTTTTTGTACTTAAAAATGTTGCATTAAAACAAAAAATAATTGCTTCTTTTAAGGGGGAGGGATGGCACATTAGGACTTGAAAAAAATTCGATTTTTTTTATTCCATATGTCGCTAGCTGAACGATCTAAGAATACGCTGTCAAAATTTCAAAGCATTTTGTATTTGGGTCATTCCACGGGTTTTCGCACAAAAAAAAAACCCGACCGACTCCAATCTTCGCCTAATTTTTATATATCGTTGACTATGTCAAACGGAGCATCTGTGAATTTTTTGAGAATTTTATTCTCATATTTGGTCGATCGATAAAATAAAAAGTGAAAAAAATGAAAAAAAATCTGACTCCAAGTGGAATGATCATATCGACAAAAACAACTAGGTCAACATTTTCGTAATTTAACACAGTTTACGGTAAAAATAATCAAAATAAAAAATGAATATAATTTCTATTTTATTTATGTCAGTGATCAAGAAAAGGTACCATTTCGCTAATTTGGGCACCTCCGATTTCAATACAAAAAATCACGAATATACTATATTGAGTCCCAAACATTTGAAGCACAAACCCAAGATGGAGAACGCATTTTATCCATTTTTAGAAAAATATTTCGGGTAATTGATTTTATTATTTTTCTTCCAATCTTCGCCTAATTTTTTTATATCGTTCACTATGTCAAACGGAGTATCCATGCATTTTTTGAGAAATTTATTGTCATATTTGGTCGATCTATGAAATAAACAATAAAAAAAAATAAAAAAATCTGACTTCTAGTGGAAAAATCATATCGACAAAAATAACTAAGTCAACATTTTCGTAATTCAACACAGTTTACGGTAAAAATAATCAAAATAAAAAATAAACACAATTTCCATTTTATTTGGTACCTTTTCTTAGTAAAAGACGTAAATAAAATACAAATTTCGTTTATTTTTTATTTTGATTATTTTTACCGTAAACTGTGTTGAATTTTTTGTTTTATAAATCGACCAAATATGACAATAAATTTCTCAAAAAAAATCATAGATGCTCCGTTTGACATAGGCAACAATATAAAAAATTAGGCGAAGATTGGAAGAAAAATTAAAAAATCAATTACCGGAAATATTTTTTAAAAATGAATAAAATGCGTTCTCCATCTTGGGTTTGTGCTTAAAATGTTAGAGACTCAATGTAGTATATTCGTGATTTTTTGTATTGAAATCGGAGGTGCCCAAATTAGCGAAATGGTACCTTTTCTTGATAAAAGACATAAATAAAATAGAAATTATTTTTTATTTTTATTATTTTTACCGTAAACTGTGTTGAAATACGAAAATTTTGACCTAGTTGTTTTTGTCGATATGATTGTTCCACTTGACGTCAGATTTTTTTTCTTTTTTTTTTTTTTCACTTTTTATTTTATGGATCGACCAAATATGAGAATAAAATTCTCAAAAAAATCACGGATGACATAGTCGACGATATAGAAAAATTAGGCGAAAATTGGAGTCAGTCGGTTTTTTTTGTGCGAAAACCCGTGGAATGACCCATTTGTACTTAAAGTGCCGAAAAAGTACTTAAAATACGACAAAAATATTTGAGTATTTTAAGTGCGTATTTGAAATACTTAAAATACTCCATGTACTTAAATACTGGCTATATTTGCAGCAAACATGTAGACCATGCGCGTTCATTTGAAAATCAAGACGCTCCGCTTTCAGAGTCCGCTGTCGGAGATATTAAAGATCGAGAGAGCGGCAGAGAAGCAGCCCGCATCGTGCGTTAATGCGGTGAGGAAATAAAGGATCACGCCTCACGGCGGTAACGTGCGCGCCGCTGCCGCCGTCGCCGCCGTCGCCGCCGCCGCCGCCGCTCTCGGGCGCTTTTCACCAACGGATTTACGTGCTAAAGGTCAGAAGCACCAGCAGCCGCAACACACGTCGCAATTCTCAACAGCCTTGCGAGAGATCTTGCGTCCTACGCTGACAATCAAAATTTTCGGCCTACACGTAAAACGCAATGTACAAATGGGCGAAGATGAACCTCCCAAAATTTACAGCCGGTCTGATCGAGATTGATCGATTTGGATATTTCACGGCTCATTGTTTTCCTCAAAAGGTGCTCTACGAATTTGCCTCATAAATCATTTGCAGAGCTGGGCTGCAGTATTTTAAGTAATACGTAAACACGTACTTAAAATACTCGAATACTTTTGTGGTATTTTAAGTACTTTTTCGGCACGTTAGGTACAAAAACAAAATAATTTTGCGTATACTCCATATTCGGAAACATTTTTATTTTTTCGGAATGGCTATACGATGATGCCGAAGTGCTACTCCTCTCGGGGCAGTCCCCTTGAACGTCAGTTTCAGATCAAATTTCAATCACTTCTCAATATGATAAAAATCTGAAAAAATCAGACTGTCACAAGGTGCTGAAAAGATTGATTTTGCATACTAATCATTTCAAAATGTTATTAACAAATGAATGAAAAAATTAATTGTTCAACAAATTCTCAGGCAAGCCAACTTTTTTGTCCTCATGAAAATGATTCACTAATTTTTCTGAATACGTATGAATTTTTTCAGATCTTTGTCTATTTATTTTTTTAATTTCGGTTTTCGCCTCCTTATTGTGCGTAGAAAACACGCAAATGAGGAAAAAATTCGAAAAAAATGTATGCGTTTTTAATGATGCAAAATGAAGCCTCGGCGGATCCCAAAAGGAGCCCTGGCGGATCCAAAGAACCTTTGAATAACCAAAAAGCAGCCAGCAACCATGAGGCAACTACACATTGACTACAGTTGTGTAAACATTTAAGGGGTCGTACAAGGTTACCGTAAAGTTAAAACCGAAGAGCAACTATAAACTGACTGCCATCGGTTATCAGCATCCGTTGCTTGTCGGTTACTAACATGTTAAGGGATCGTCACAGTGTGACCCTCCGAAAAATCAATGATTTTCGCGAATTTTTCTTGTTAAGTTGTAATGAACTAATTGGTCTGGTTTTTTTTAAATAAATAAGTACATTCTTGAAGAATACAAAATGATTTTTATGGGCATTTCTTTAATGTATTGTAATGATATAAATTGTTTAAATAGCTCCTGTAAAAAAAAAGGTCCTGCATTATTGTGTCCACGATTGCGGCCGCAATTTTGATCTGAACGAAAAATTTCAAAAAGATTATAAATCTGTAGGAAATTCGCTATCGCGATATGGAAGCTTTTTTTTTTAATTTGACAAAATGGCGGCGGTTTGAACGAAAATTATCGATTTTAGCCCTTTTTTCGACAGTTTTTCGTAAAAAAAAAATAGGAAGATCTAATAAAAAAAAACTTCCATAGCGCGATAGAGAATGACGTTAGAAATGTTCTCTCAAAATTTGAAATCGATATCGTCATAACTCTTCATTTGAGAGTGGACACCGTTTTGAAAAACAACATTCCGAGAAAAAGGCGTTTAAAGTGTTGCACAGGCCGCACTGTCACGCTGCAATCCCTTTCTCTAAGAAAGGCTGTAGCGACCGAAATAATTCGAATTTCGATAAAAAAAATTTAACAGAATGTTTATAACCGTGTATACTATCCGATAATGAAAAAAAAAAATCGATTTTTTTTTTATTTCACACTGTGACGATCCCTTAAGGGGGGAAGCCACATTAGGAGGCTCGCTTTTTAGGATTTTTTTTTGGGTAGGAAGTATTTATTAGAATTTAATAAAATTTCGCCATCATGTTATTCATATTTCGATCTACGTTTGTGAATATTTTTGAATAATTCCACCGAAAAATAACAGCGTTACGCACCGATGTCCGCTGAAGGTCGTAAGTAGAATTGGCCTACTGCGGACAGGGTAGCCATTCCAATTTTCATCCGAAATCATTAGGGTTTTTTTACATTAATAACTAATTTCCTAAGAATATGAACCTCAATGCAGGTGAAAATGCGACAAAAATTAAGAATTTGGACGGGGTTTGATTTTTTTCTCATTTTTCACCATTTTCTCCCCGAATTTCCGCGCAAAAAAACACCCTTAGAAATATGATATCATCTCCGATGTTAGTTCATCTACTTCTTAATTGCATAAAGAATATTGCTGCCAATTTTCATAATGATCGGTTCATTAGTTTTTGCGGCAGAATGCCCACAGAGCCGAAAAAAGTCGTTCTGAGTTAAACGCGTCTTAAGAACGCTTAGAGTCTGAGGCGACGTACACGACGAGCGCTCGGTTCTATCGTCACAAAATCTAGAAAAATTCGAAATTTGCTTTGAAATGTTGACAACGTATTCTTAGATAGTTAAGCTAACGATATATGCAATAAAAAAATAAGAATTTTTAAATCTCCTAATGTGCTTTACTTTACTTGTTTTTGGCAGCCGGCAGGCAAATTGTTATCCAATGAATGACATTTTTTATTAGTGGACGGCAGAATCGCGGCTGCCGCGAATTTCGCGGATATTGGTAGGTGGATGGATACTTGACGATAACCAACCAAGTTCAATGAGGGCGAAAGTTGTACGTAACGCGGCATCGATTCTCAGCGAAATACTTAACGTTACTGCGTCGACACGACTTTCCGAGAGAAAATCACTCGTCCGCGATGCTAACGGTGCGTCGCACCTCTCGCGATTTACCAACTCGCATAGTCTAAGCACAGCGAATGCGCGAGCTCGATACTCGCACGATCAACCCATCCCCGGTCCGACCGCAGTACAAAATTAATAATGCTAATTGAAATTAAAAAAAAATAAAAATAAAAATAAACTCCTTGTCTAAGAATCGTAATTTTTTAGAGCCTATGAATTGGACGTGCCACTTTGGTAATTTATTCACAGAGTCTTCATACAATGTGAAATACCTTGTTAAATTAAAACCAGAATCGAAGGTGTGTTTTTCGTTTAAAAAAATGATTTATTGCTGTTTCGCGAAAAATTGACTTTCTTCCGTTAAATTATCACTTCAATATCACGCGAAAGTAGATGGAAAAGGAAAAAGATAATGTCGCTAAGAATTTTTTGACAGATCAATATTTTCGGAGATATAGTGATATTAAAAAAACGTAAATCCTGAATGGCGCCTTTTGAAAATCTGAAAAAAAGTGTCAGACACCCATCGCAAATAATACCACAAACTGACGAATAAAAAAAATATCCGGGGGGACGACAGAAAAAAGTGGCCCAGTTGATAAAGAGAATCCCTCACAATATATTTTCTATCGCATATTCCTATAAGTATGGGAAAATCGCCAAAATTCCGGACTGTTCCACACAAGTATAGTGATTTTTCCCATATTTTTCTTTTTGTGTAGATAACAGAGTTGGGCAAAATACACGAAAATACTTCAAATACAAAATACTTTTTGTATTTTAAATACATTTATAAGTAGTTTGTTTACTTTTTAAAACACTTCGTAAAAATCAATGGTACGTCCATTGACGATGAGTAGGGGCGGGCAGAATCAATTTAAGGTAGCCTTGCAACTGATGTCGAGTTCGCATAAGTTTTCGAAAAATGAGAAGGAATTGCACTTTTCGATAATATTAAAATCTCAAAAAATCATGCATATTAAGGGGGGGGGGGGGGCGGGGGGTAGGGCATTAACATTTTGTTTTGCATTTTTATTTTAACTGAATACATAATACTGCAAGAATATTGTGTCAACATTTGCAAGTCAATCGGAGCAAAATTGACGACGTTATGAGTATTTTTATACTCCCGGATTGTTATACCGCCTGCCCGCCGGCCCGAGCGCGACTTTAAAGCATTTTTTGTGACTCATGCATGAAAAGTGCCAGGTTCTGTGCGGGCCGGCCGCGAAATAAAGGCGCGCTTTTCGAGAAGGCGTATCGAAAATACTGGATGCGTGTCGAAAATACAGGAAGCGTATCGAAAATACTCAAAACCTTGTTGACAATACTGTGCGCGCATGCGCACATCCGTTTGCGTTATTCATTTATTGTCGCGCCCGGCCAGCAACATAACCTGGCACCTTCCATGCATTTGTCAGAAAAAGTAGTATGCGATAATTGTACGTCAAAGCGGACTCCCGGCGGCGGTTGTAAAGTCTCCGCACTCGTCTTCTCTCGCGCTACAAACAGCACTCGCGGCTTCGCAGCTCGTGCCGTTGTAGCGTTCGATCCAACTCGTGCAACCACTTTCCAATCTTCGCCGAAAGTCCGATTTTACGAACTAGTATCGCAAAGTACTATTTCCCACAACTCACGTTTTCAAAGTCGGTACCCCTCATAACGTGAAAACTATCGCACCGATCCTTTTCAAATTTTGGACACTATTTCTGGACATAATTTACGAGGTAACGCCGAAGAGTTTTTTCGATTATTTAAATATTCTTTATTTTACAACACCAAGTTGGCCGATTTTTTCGAAAAAATCGCGTTTTTCCCTTCAAAGCGTTCCCAAAAATTGAAAAAGAGAAATTTCGATAAACCCCCTTCGGCGTTACCTGGGGAAAGCGATTATCTAACGAAAGAACTTTGATTTTTATGTTTCGGATGATCCAGCACGTAGTCATAAGTGTTATGAGGGGCACCGCAATTCTACTTTTTTCCGAGACGCTTTCGAATAAATGCTGCCATTGCCGTATTTTTTTATATTTCTTCATGAAAATTTTACACAATATTCTTCGAATGTTACACTTTGATGTACAATTGGTTTTATTACATAGATTTCAACTGTGTCGTAAAAAAAAACACAAAAATGTGTTTTTTTTTGCACGAATTAACCCCCCCCCCCCTAAAGGCGTTGAAGAGATTAATTATGCGTAATAAAATACGCATGATTTTTTTTTAGAATTTTGTCTTTTTCGTAAATTGCGTTTTTTGCGCCGGATTATTTGTTGAACAATTTATTTGTTCATTAATATGTTAATAACAGTTTGAAATTATTATTATACAAAATCAATCTTTTCAGCACCTTAAGTATGCCTGATTTTTTCAGATTTTTATCCCATCGAGAAGTGATGGAAATTTTGATCTGAAACTTACGAGATTGTCCCTTCTAGGACCAGCACTTCTGCTCCAACTAATCGCACAGCCGTTGTCAAAAAATAAAAATCTTTCCGAATATGGAGTAGACGCAAAAGTATTTTGTATTTGTACTTAAAGTGCCGAAAAATTCCTTGAAATACCACAAAAGTATTTGAGTATTTTAAATACCTATATAAATAATACTTAAAATACTCCATGTAGTTAAATACTGTCCAGCAGCTGTGCTGGTGGATAATAGACGAGTGGAGATGAGGCCGCGCGGCGGCGCATCAGGCGGCGCGGGTTATAGGAGCAGCGCGTTATGCTTCGCTTGGTACGAACCTTACAAGGCGAATTTTAGAAATCCCGCCGCACACAACACTAGACACGGGGGCTCACTACTCGCTGCACCGCGCCGCGTTTTGCTTCATGACATTTCTTAGCAAAATTGAAATTCAATAATAGCGTGCGCGAAATTATGGGTTGAGCGTACGCAACAATTTCACCGCGTTTCGGCCGAGCAAATATGCGCCTTTACCGTGTTTTACTGTTCTTTTTACGGGGTCAAAATATATAAATCATTGGAACTGACAGCCGTGGGCGCGCCCGCTTTGCGATCGAACCCTGTCGGTAATTAAAACTGTAAGCAACTATTTTCCCCCAAATTATGACAATTGCGTTAAAAGAAAAACATTATAAAACATTAATAATAGACATAAGGTTGTTGTAACGGTGCTCAATCTCCGAAAAAGTGAAAATTACCATAGAATTTCGGACACTTCTTGATGGGATAAAACTCTGAAAAAATCAAGTATATAGGAGGTGCTCAAGAGATCGATTTTGCATAATAATACTTTCAAAATGTTATTAGCAAATTCATGAAAAACAAAATTGCTTAACAAATCCTCCGTTTACCAAACTTTTTTTCATATGAAAATGATATGCATTTTTTCCGAATTTTTGGTAACTTTTGAAAATTGTTTCTTTTGTACTTTTTTATTATGAAAAATGTGCAAAAATTTCTGAATTTTGGATATGTGTTACCCACAGAACCACCTATTACACCCAAAAAGTTTCAGGACGACTGATCAAGTAGATTCGGAGATACAGCTCGAACATTGTAAACAAAAAAAAAAACAATTTTCATAAGTTACGAAAAATTCTGAAAAAATTCATACGCATGCAGAAAAATGAACAAATCATTTTCATATGAAAAAAAGTTTGGTAAACGGGGGATTTGTTAAACAACGGTTTTTTCATCCATTTGTTAATAACAAATTGAAAGTATTATTATACGAAATCAATGTCTTGAGCACCTCCTATATAGTCGATTTTTTTCAGATAATTATCCCATCAAGAAGTGTCCGAAATTCTATCATAATTTTCACTTTTTCGGGGATTGAGCACCGTTCCACGCTAGAACTACCTTAACTTGAGGCCGACACTTGTTGAGACGGTCACCAAGCCATTCACTGATCTGCGTGTTAACAGTTTAAACTGGAGTAAACTCATCGTCAGTTTATCTGCCAATACTTCGAGAAATATCTCACCTAATAAACGTATTTTGATTTTTTTTTTTATGATCCGGTGACGAGTTATAGAGTACACCGCAAAACAATTTTTTCCGAGGCGCCTGTGGCGATTTGCTGCCAATGGTTTACTTATCAATATTTTGAAATGGAAATTTAGGAAAATATAGTTCAGATGCTGTTTATATGGAAATTATAATTAAATAAACCAGCATTAATTGTATCGTTTAAAAAAATTCTTGAAAATATGCTTGTTTTTCACCAAATTAACCTTACCAAGCCCTTGGGGGGTAGGGTTAATTCGTGCAAAAAGGCACGTTTTTGTGAATTTTTTTACGACACTGTTAAAATCTATTCAATAAAACCAATTGCACATCAAAGTATAACATTCGAAGAATATTGTGTAATTTTTTCATGAAGAAAAATTAAAAAATACAGCAATCGCGGCATTTACTCGGAAGCGTCTCGAAAAAAAGTAGAATTGCGGTGCCCATCAGAACTCTCCGTACTGGATCATCCAAAATTAAAAAACCAAAGTTCATTCGTTAGGTAATCGTTTTCCCCAGATAACGCGGAAGAGGTTTTTCGAAATTTTAATTTTTCAATTTCTGAGAACACTTTGAAGGGACAAACGCGATTTTTTCGAAAAAAAATCGGCTATTTTGCTATTGTAAAATAAAAAATATTAAAAAATTCGAAAAAACTCTTCCGCGTTACCTCGTAAAATATGTACAGAAAAAGTATGCAAAAATTCAAAAGGATCGGTGCAGTAGTTTTGACGGTACGATGGGCACCGACTTTGAAAACGTGAGTTATGGGAAAAACGCTTTAAAGTCGCGCTCGGGCCGCGAAGGTACAGCAATCCGCGAGTATAAAAATACTCATAACGTCGTCAATTTTGCTCCGATTGACTTGAAATTTGACACAATATTCTTGAGGTGTTATGCATTCAGTAAAAAATATAAAATAACAATTTTAATACCCTGCCCCCCTCCCCCCCCCCCCCCCTCCCCCCTTAATAAGACATACATGGGAATACAAAAATATATGCCATGTATATAAATTATTAGAGCTAGTTCAACTGTTGCGTATAAATACGCGTTTCGAGTATCTTTCGATGAATGCGGTACAGGAGAAGAGCGCACTCCGCACTCTCACGTACGTATCAATGCTGTGTACTTCAAAGTGTATATGGGGGATTCCACGCTACTTTCGGCAAAAAAAAATCGATTTTTTTTTCTAAAAATCGGGTTCAGTTGTGTCTATAGATGGACCAAATTAAAACATATATAATATATATATTTGGCCGGAATATGCCAATCTTTTCATTTTTTTTTTGGTCTTCATTTAATCTGTAATACTTATGTCAGAAACGATTAATCGTAACGAAATCATCAAAAAGCGAAAATGTGCGTTTTTTCATGGCCAAAAAGAAAAAAAATGTATTCAGAATTAATTGTTCAATTTCAGGTCACGTTTAATGGGAAAACAACAAAAATATTTTTCCATAAAAGGTGACCTGAAATTAAACAATTAATTTTGAATACGTTTTTTTTCTTTTTGGCCATGAAAAAACGCACATTTTCGTTTTTTAATGATTTCGATACGATTAATAGTTTCTGATATATTACAGATTAAATTAAAATCGAAAAAAAAAAAAAAAAAAAAAATTGTCACATTCCGGCCAAATATATTTTTTTTATTTTGAAATTTGGTTCATCTATAGGCACAACTGAACCCGATTTTGAGAAAAAGTTTGAGATTTTTTTTGGGCGACGAAAGTACCGTCGAATCCCCCATTTGTATAGCATAAAGACATCTTTATTTATTTAGCAGACGTTGAATGATTGAAAAAAATGCAGAAATTCATAACGAACGGCAAGAGATCGAAGAGAAGTAATCGCAGAGATTGAACAAATCACTAATGTAGATTTGAACAATAAAAAATATGTAAATGCACCCTCGTGTCTCGAGTGCTCAACGTACTCTTGCGCGTACTCAAAGCCGATCGGTCTATGCAACTACAGTGGTAGTAGTAGTTAGGTAGGTAGGTAGGTAGGTAGGTAGATAGGTAGGTAGGTAGGTAGGTAGTACTACCTATAACTGTTAAGCATAAACAGTATAGGTATAGTTGGGCACCTACTGTATGTAATTCGATTTCGTAATAGTTACGGGAGTGCGAGGAAGCGACCGTTACTTTCACATGCCACAGCTTGGCCAGCTTCGTGGCCTTCGCAAATATGGATCCGAGGAATCCGCAGAAACATCCTCGAAACATAAAAATCCCCGGCGGCGACGGCGACGGCGACGGCGGCAGCGGCAGCGGCGGCGGCGGCGGCGCCCGATCCTTCCAGTATTAATGGGACAAATCCCTTTAGAATTTTCAAAAAATCGTTTTTTTTCTTTTTACATATTTCGAAAGTGTGATATCCCTAACAGACCCAGCGACCGGCCGAACGATCGAAGAAACGACCGGTCGTTAAATGCAAAAAAAAAACGTTGAAAAGAGTCAAACGACCAAGAAACAACCAAGAAAACTACCATTGAAACAAGAAACGACCAACCAAAAATAATTTCAATGGTCGTCTGCCTCTTGACGTTTTTTTTGTGCATTTAGGGGGGGGGGGGGGGGGGGGGGTAGGGTTAATTCGTGCAAAAATAGCACATTTTTGTGAATTTTTTTTGACGGCACAGTTGAAATCTATGTAATAAAAGCTATGGTACATCAAAGTATAATATTCGAAGAATATTGTGTAATATTTTCATGAAGAAATATTAAAAAATACGGCAATGGCAGCATTCATTCGGAAGCGTCTCGGAAAAAAGTAGAATTACGGTGCCCCTCATAACTCGGTGCTGGATCATCCGAAATAAAAAAATCAAAGTTCTTTCGTTAGATAATCGTTTTCCCCAGGTATCGCCGAGGGGTTTTTTTCGAAATTTCAATTTTTTTACTTCTTGGGAACACTTTAAAGGGAAAAACGTGATTTTTGCGAAAAAAAAATCGGTTCATTTGGTATTGTAAAATAAAAAATATTTAAAAAATCGAAAAAAAACTCTTCGGCGTTACCTCGTAAATTATTTCCAGAAACAGTGTCAAAAATTTGAAGAGGATCGGTACAGTAGTTTTGACGTTATGAGGAGCACCGACTTTGAAAACGTGAGTTGTGGGAAAAACGCTTTAAAGTCGCGCTCGGGCCGGCGGGCAGGCGGTATAGCAATCCGCGAGTATAAAAATACTTATAACGTCGTCAATTTTGCTCCGATTGACTTGCAAATTTTACACAATATTCTTGAGGTATTATGCATTCAGTAAAAAATATAAAATAAAAATGCCAAAAAAAAAATTTTAACCCCTTCAGCGGCAATGACGCCATATGGCGCATGCATTTCCCGATTATTATCCAATTATTTTCCGATCGGCTTGATTGATTTTCGTGAAATTTGGTACTCGGGGGCTTTAAGGGTCGCTGATTACGAATCCGAACTCAAAATTTAGAGACAAAAAATAGCAGACTCAATATAAGAGATACAAAATGTGCGCACGATTTCGTCTGCCGCTGAAGGGGTTAATACCCTACCCCCTCTTAAACGCGATTATCTCGAAACTACTTTTTCAAAAACTGCTCATGTTGTAGCTCAAAAAGTTATCGACCGATTTCGATGACATTTTGGGAGGTTACGCTCAGTAATATTATCAGAAGAATATACCTAAAGTTTGGAAGGTAGCGTGTAAACAAATAAGTTTCTAGGGGTCAACTATGTGGTGTTCAGAATTTTCAGAACACAATTTTTTCAGAATTTTGTCTGATGTTTGAAAATGACGTTTTTTGTTAAGTATAAAATTGACAACCAGACAAAATTCTAAAAAAATTCATACGTATTCAAGAAAATAAACAAATGTTCGTCATAATAAAAAAAATAGGTTAACGGGTAATTTGTTGCACTATTTTTGTTTAAGCAATTTATTATTAACATTTTCCAATTATTATTGTGCCAAAATAATCTTTTCGGCATCTTCCATATGCTTGATTTTTTTCAGATTTGTATCTTATCGAGAACAATCCGGATATTCAGTCTAATTGTCCCTCGAACTTATGTGGCATCGGACAAGGCGGGAGGACTACCTTAAATCGCAGGAGGCGAACGCCTCGGTAGTTCGTCACTGTCGCGCGTACGGTTGCTCCAGGGTTATCAAGAGACCCCCATAACTCGCAGCCGCAGCCGCTGTGCAACGTTTAAGAATAACCGCAAGCAGATAGCTCTCTGCGAGCCTACCTATGAACCTCGGTGATGCCTGTAATTCATCTTCTTCCTTTATTCGACCCATTTTCCAGTAGAAGTGGAAGCTGGATAATTGGGGGGAAGGTTCTCGCCGTAAAAAATATGAGGTCAAGGGCTGCGCCGCATCGCTTCAGACCAGCTATCAACGAACTTTAGACTAACGTTTTTTTTTTCAACATAATTAAGGGGTTAGGTGGGTTCCAGAGGTTCAAAAAAAGGGTATTTTACTCATTTTTTTTCAATATGTCTGATGAATTATTTTATTGAATCAATTTATCATATCAAATATACATATTTCACAAGTACCTTGTAAATTTATCGTTTAAAAATTTTAAAAATTCAGCCGTTGGGAGCTCATTTTCCTTGACTTCGCAAAAAAAAGGTGCTGTCGCCGTGGACACGATAACTCATGACTGGTTTATCGAAAATTAAGAAGCCGGAAATGTTCTATTAGTAAATGAATAGATCTCGGGCTTGCACAAAGGAAATTGAAAAAAAAATTGAATTTGAATTTTTGGCGGGGTTGTGAACAAAAGATCTCTTCTTTCTTCAAATTTTTTCTTCAAATTCTCACCGTGTATTGCCTTGTAAAGTAAGTTGTAATAATAATAAAAAAACCTTCGTTCAAGCGCGAGGTGATGTTATTTTGTAGACGTGTGCAAAATTTGAACAAGATCGGTTGATAACTTTTCGAGAAATCGTGTCCACCGACTTCAAAAATAGAGTTTCGAGAAAAACGCGATTAAAGTTCAAATTTGAAGTCAATCGGATAATTGCTCTTTGAGTCACGATGGGAACAAATTTAAAAAATGTCATTTCGAGAAAAAGACGTTTGAAGATTTAACTAATTATTTTTGCAAGATAAAATGATATTTATCAAAAAAACTGCTAATACCTGGCCCATACAATGGACCCTCTTCTTCCTCGAATAATGCCTGCTGGGAGGCTAAAGCTTGTCTCCGAGCCGTTGAAAGTGTCACAGCTGGCTCCTTAACTCGACACATTTTCTAAAAGACAAGGTGATTCGAGGAGATCACCCAAAAAAAAACGGGATTTTAAAACTCTTCTAACAACGAGAAGATGCAACAATGTAGATTTATTAAAATATCGGACTTGACAGGACTGGACAGGACGGAACGAATGATATGCAAAAGTGATTGTAGTCGTCGCGCAGAGTCACGAAGTCCCGTCGTTTTCTGGAAGACCAACACATTATTGGGTATTTTCTTATCGATCATAGGAGACCTTGGGCACACTTGGGGCATTCCATACCAAATCGACCCGGTCGTGACCCTCGACCTCGCGGAATTCGTTTATAATTTTTTAAATGATTCTCCTGGCGCAAAATAACAGTAATGATTTTTTTTTTTTTTTAATTTTTAACAAAATGTGAGTTTGCCATATATATATATATATATATATATATATATATTTCAACCATTTGGAGAGCCGTAATTTAAAAATCTGAAAAAATTCTCAAAAATCCGGCACAAAACATGACAATTTGTGGCACTAATTTGGTGTTGTCCAGGATTTGCTTCCCGTTAATTTCCATTTTTTCAATATTTTTTTGTCTGTTTCAATTATTTTAATGGATATACAATTATATCCATTGAAATAATTGAAACAGAAAAAAAGTAAATAAAAAAATGTGTATTAATGGGGAAGAAAAATTCAGAACAACATCAAATTAGTGCCAAAAATGTTTATGTTTTGTGTCGGATTTTTGAGAATTTTTTTTCGATTTTTTAATTACGGCCCTCAAAATGTTTGAAAAAAATGATAGCGTTCTCGAATTTGGTTTAAAAATGTTGAAAGAAATTATGACTGTTATTTTATGTCGGAAGAGCAATTTAAAAAATGATGAAACAAATCCGCGAGGTCGAGGGTCACGGCCGGGTCGATTTGATATGGAATGCCCGATTTTGGTAATTTGCAGAGAGGTGAAGACGACGCCGGACTCACGATCGCAGGAGCAGAGGGGCGTTGTCACGGCCGGTGGACAAGGGGGACACCGAGGAGCTGCAATAGTTACGGTAAAAAAAACGCCGGTGATATGATACGCTGCACCGCGCGCGGAGAACCGCACCGAATATATCGTCGTGAGAAGCAAGATTTTCGCGATACCAAACCTGCGCAAGTGTCGGAGGCCGGGCAGGCTTGTAAACTGCTGCTGGGCTCCAGCGGCACCAGGCAACCAGGTGGAACAAAGCTGCGCACAGGTTCAAAAGAAAATAAACATTCGGCAAAAACAATTGCCAAACATCGCTGCCGCAATAATGAATTTGAGGTAATCCTTGCGCATGAAGCTGAGTTCGCATAAGTTTTCGAAAATTCAGAGGCAATTCCAACCATTTCGCGATAATATAATAATCTGAAAAAATCACGCCTATTAAAGGCGCGATTTATAATAATAATATAATAATCTGAAAAAATCACGCCTATTAAAGGCGTTGAAGAGATTGATTTTGCATAATAATAATTCCAAAACGTTATTAACAAGTAGTAGTAGTAAATGACATTTTATTGGCCATAATATAAAATTTCGTCGAGTACAGCAATTGGTTTACAGTTTTTTTTTTTGTGCGTGGCCAACTGGCCATTGACCGAAGTCCTTCAGCCTACGTATGTCTCATACAATGAATTAATAAGCGTAACAATATAAATACATAAATAAATAATCTATTCTTGATTAGCTAGCCTTTCAAGAATTGTTAGCAGTGGTTCAGATGGGAATTTACATTTTCTAGTGTTGTAGTGCGGAAATATGTTGCAGAGCGGGGCTATAGTGTCTAAATGTTGTTTTGCAAATTTTTTACTCAGATTTGATGTTCTATTATTGATCGGTTCAACTCCTGTTTGTGCGTATAGAAGCTCGTTAGAGGGATTGTGGAGGGGGTTATTAGGGTGTCTCAATTTTGTGAGTCGGCGGAGGGCCGTAGTTTCGGCAGTTTTTACATTTTTTATTGCAGGGTTGTTGCAATTTAGTAGGATAGGGTGGCCATACTCCAGTAGTGGGCGACAGATGCATTTGTAAATTTTAGTGGCCTGGTTAGTCGCGATCTGTCTGTTTTTAAAGGTGATTTTCCGAAAGTGAGCTGCACGGGCTATGGTTTTGGTTTTGATATTTTTTGTGTGTGTATTAAAATTTAGCTTGCTGTCTATTGTTATACCAAGGTATTTTGCAGAGGAGTTAGGTTTGATTTCACGGTGGTACATAGTAATTGAGGGAGATGTTCCGGAGATTTTGTGGTTAAAAATGATGAGTTTTGACTTCGAGGGGTTCGGTTTAAGGCGCCACATATTAAACCACGTTATGCAATTGTCGGAAAGCTCTTGCAGCGATTGCATTGTCGCGGTCTTGTTCCTGTTATGTGATATAAGTGCCGTGTCGTCAGCGTATTGTAATAGGTAATTATTTTGGTCGAATTCCTTTTCGTCTAAGCGGTTGAAATTGTATATGTCGTGACAATAAATGTTGTAGAGTAGTGGAGAAAGCGGCGATCCTTGTGGAACTCCTTGCTCTGGTTGGAATCTTCGCGATAGGCGATTTGCTATCTTTACTCGAAGCGTGCGATCGGCAAGGAAATTGTGGATGAGCCGGAGAAGATAGTCTGGACAATTTAGTTTCCACAGTTTGTAGAGTAGACCCCTGTGCCACACGCTATCAAATGCTTTATTTATGTCCATGAATAGAGCAGCGGAATGTTTATTTGCGAGTTTTTCAGCTTGGACATTCGCTGTCAGTATCGTGAGGGGGTGCATTGTTGACTTCCGATTTGTGAAGCCGAATTGGTAGGTTGGAATCTTCTCCCCGACAGCTGCTTCTATTCGTCCTTTAATAATTTTTTCCAGAATTTTCCCAAGCGTGGGAAGCAGAGTTATCGGCCGATAGTTTTCCGGTAAGTTATTATCCGTGTTTGGTTTCGGCAGGGTGATAATTGTGCCGGATTTCCATTCCTCCGGGAAGTAGTTGTTGTCGATGCAGTAATTGTACATTTTTAGCATGAAGAAATGGATCTGCCTATCTAGTCTTTTGATGATTGACATAGGTACTTTGTCGTGACCTGGGGCCGAATTTTTTCCGTTTTTTATTATTTCCGTGAGTTCGCGGAAGGTGATTGCTTCGTGGACGTCGGGATGGCTCATTGCATCGTTAAAAAAAAAATCATCGTGCCATGTGTCCACTAGCCTTTGGTTTGCGCCGTCAAATTGAGCCTCCTCGGATTTGCTGAATGCTTTTTCAAAATGTTCAGCAAAAGCGTTTGCTTTATCGAGGTTATCTTGAATATGTTCACCATTTATTACGAGGTCTGCCGTGGACGGCTTGGGGCTATAACCTGCGAGTTTTTTTACCTGTTGCCAGTAATTTTTTCCCCTTTGTTTTTGTATATTCTCGCAGGCTTTTAACCAGTGATGAGTCTTGAATTGTGATATCAGTATTTGAATGACGCTGTTTAGCCGGTTCATTGCTGTTTTATGTTCAGGTGCGGGGCTGTTCCTGTATTCACGGTACATTTTTCGTTTGGTTTTAATAAGTCTTATGATGTGCGGAGGAAGGTTATGCGTAAAGAAGTTCTGCGAGCTTGTCGGGGTGTGTGCACTGACGGCGTTGGAGAGTCTTACCGTGAAGCTGTTGATAGTGTGTTGATTAATTGGATCACCTTGTGTTGCGGCAAGATAGGCAATTATGTCTGCGTTGATGTTGTCGATGTTTGCTTTCTCGAAGTTTAGGCGGAGATCGGTTACTTCTATTGGAATGCTGGTGTTTCGATCGAAAGTTATGATGATGGACAGATGGTCCGACCCAAGGTCTGGCGTTAACTCCACTTTTTTAATGGCGTTCGTGATATTGTTTGTGTAGAGAATCCTGTCCGGTGTTGTGTCCACGTTGTTCGTCATAATGAAGGTTGGCGGGGTGGCGTGTTGTACGAAGTTCGAATTATTCGTGAAGTCGTTCAGCTGTCGTTTTTTTACTGCGTTAACGTTGAAGTCTCCTATTATTAGTGCATATTTGTATCTGCATGCCTTGATGAAAATTGATTTGTCTATGGTAGCGTGAGGGTGGATGTAAACGAGAAAGATATGTAGCTGGTCGTTGTTGAACGGAACGGAGAAGTGCAGCGCTTCGTTTCTGTGGTCATTTATAGTGATAGCATTCTGTTTTTTCGGCCTCAGTACTGGTTTCATTAGCACCAAACTACCGCCTCGCGCGTTAGCGTTTATTATTTTTCCGTGTTGTTTGATACATGTCCAGTCGCGGTAGTTTGTGTTGCTGTTTTCGTTAGTTTTTGACTCCACTAGCGCTACGCAGTTAATATCGTTCTTTTCGATGTAATTATTAATTAGATATTTTCTTTTGGAGAAACTGTTTATGTTGGCGTACAGAATTTTAAGGCTGGCCATCGTTAGTCACGTGACACTTTCCTGTGGTTGACTCGGTTGGGGAGGGAGCGTTTGGGTGCTCCAGGTCGAACATCATGATGTAGATTCTATTACCTGCAAACACCGCAGTCGAGTCGATTTTAAATTCCGTTATAAATCGTCTTTTCAGTTTTGCCAGTAGGTCTTCCCTGTTTACGTTTTTCGGTTTATTAATTTTGTTGATGTACGTGTTGATAATGTGATCGTGCACAGAGATGGGAGCGTGAATTGGGTTGTTTTCGGTGACGGATCGGTCTAACTCCGCGGTTTTTTTGTTGATGGACTTTATGGGAATATTGGGAATTCCTTCGATGGGTTTTTTCGGCCTCAGCGGGCATTTGAATGACCACGCGGCGTGGTCTGAGGCTTTACATGCCAAGCACTTTGGAAGGAGATCAGTATTGCAGCTTGTCGTTTTGTGTGCGCCATTGCATTTTTCGCAGGTTACATTGTTGGGGCAATTTGCCGTGAGGTGTGTGAACTGCATGCATTTGCTGCATGGCAGTGGTGCTGGTGCCGGTGGGGTGCTTGGATATGCCGGGTAATGTTTGTTTAGAAAGAACAGACCTTCGCTCATTAGTTTTTGGATGGAATTCTCACAGCCGGAAATCACTCTTATTAAGGAGGTGGGTTTGCTTGTGGCTTTTGAGATAATTCTCTTGCAGTATCTGTGCTCGATTCCTTGCTCAGTAAGTATCTTGCTTATTGTGTCGTCGTCCAGCTCGCGTTCCACGGTGGCGATGACTGCAGAGTAAGTGGATGATGGCGTGTTGGTGGTGGGGCTTTTTTTGTTGGAGCTGGTTTCCGTATAAGCAGATATGCTTTTGTTTTTTACCAGCTGGTCAAGGGATTTCGAAAGGACCGCACGTTCGCTATCTGATTTTAGCAAAAACCCTTTCGTGGTTTGTAGTATTATGTCTTTGTTGTTTGGTTGAATTGATTGCCACGTGGTCGCTAGTTGGATTCTGCTCATAGCTGTCACCGTGTTAATATAGTACAGGTGTTTGAATTGTGTCTGTCTTTGCTCTGTGATTCGGGCAGAGTAATTAATCGAGCTGTGTGTTGTTGTTACTTGTGTGGGATTAGCGCTGGAGCTTGGACCCTGACCCGTTGCCGGGGTAGACGGCGTTTGAAATAGAGCTGGCCGCTTAGGCCGTTTGCCTCTATCCTCTTTGCTTTGCGACGAATCTTCGTTTGAGCTTTTGGCTTCTTTGGGTGGTCTACCTCTTTTCCGGCGAGTTTGTTTAGCAGGTTGAAACTCTCCTTCACTTTCTTGGTCCATGAGCGACGTGTCGCTCATTGTCGTACACTGTATTTAGATTATCGTCCGTACACTATCGCGCGGGTCGTGAAGAGCAGAGATCGGAATCGTTCGTACCTGCTCGCTCGACGGCCAGAGCTCAACTGCGTTATTAACAAATTGATGAAAAATAAAATTGTTCGACAAATTTTTCGACAACCTAATTTTTTTTTTTTCGATTAAAATGACACGTTTTTTTTTTTTTTTTTTTTTTTTTTCTGTATACGCATGAATTTTTTCAAATTTTTTAATTAACTTTGAATTTTGCCTTTTTTTTACATGGGTAAAATCTCAACATTCAAAGTGAATTAAAAATGAAGGGCGAGAAACGAAATTTCACAAAATTAGACAAAATTCTGAAAAAAAAAAAAAAAAAAAAAACACGTATTCAGAAAAATGAGTGAATCATTTTCATGAGAAAAAAAAAAAGATTACTTGCCGGATAATTTGTTGAACAATTCATTTTTTCATTCATTCGTTAATAACAATTTGAAGTTATTATTATGCAAAATCAATCTTTTCAGCACTTTGAGTATGCCTGATTTTTTCAGATTTTTATTCCATCGAGATGTGATGGAAATTTGATCTGAAACTTACGTTTAACGCGATTGTTACGAGAGGACTAGCAGTTCGACTTTAGCTAATCGCAGCACAGCTATTCACAAAAAATGAAAATATCTCCGAACATGGAATAGACGCAACAGTATTTTGTATTTCGTACTTAAAGTGCCGAAATAGTACTTTGTGATACAAGGGCGAGAAAGCGTCCATTACGCGCGGAGGTTAGGAAGCGGCGCACTCGCCAAATCGAGTGCTACAACGACACGAGCTGCGAAGCCGAGTGTTGTTTGTAGCACGAGAGGAGGCGAGTGCACTGCTTCCTAACCTCCGCGCGGGATGGCCGCTTTGTCGCCCATGTATCACATACTACTTTTTGTAACGAATGTCAACGTGATGTCGCACATCTTCGTGCCTGCAAAGCGTGCGTGAGATCATTTTGTAGATAGTTTCACGCACGCCAATGTGTGCGTGAAGTAATGTAGATAACTTCACGCACCAGATGGCGTACGTGAAATTATCTACGTTGACAGGAGCATAATACGCAATCTCACGCACGCTTTGCGGGCACGAAATGTGCGACATTACGTGCATGAGTTACAAAAAAGTATTGAAAATACCACAAAAGTATTTGAGTATTTAAAATACTCAAAATACTGCATGTGCTCAAAATACTGCCCAGCTCTGGTAAGATTCATCTCTAGGAATACTTTGACGCTACATTGATCCATACTTTCAACGACTTTTTCCGCATATTTCGTTTTTCGACAAATCGCGATATAGCAGAAGGCTACTTTAAGGATGTATGTCAGCGAGACTGTTCTCAACCCGCTGAAAAGTCAAAATCCAGAGGTAAATTCGACCACTTCTCGATGGATTAAAAATCTGAAAAAAATCAAGCATATAAAAGGTGCTCAAAAGAATAATTTCGCATAATAATAATTCCAAAATGTTATTAACAAATAGGTGAAAAAAACAATTGTTCAACAAATTAGTGGTCAACCAAATTTTTTTTTGCATAAAATTTATATGTATATTTTTCTGAACACATATGCATTTTTTCAGAATTTTTTCTAGTTTTCGAGATTTGGTTTTTTTGGATTTTTTTTTTTTCTTTAAAAATGCGTGTTTAATCACGAATTTTGGATATGTGTTTCTTCCAAAACCACCCATGACACCATGCAAGTTTCGAAAAGATTGATCAAATAGATTCGCGAGTACAGTCCAAAGATGAAAACAAAAAACCAAATTTCAAAGACTAGAAAAAATTCTGAAAAAATTCATATGTGTTCAGAAAAATATACATATAAATTTTATGCAAAAAAAAATTAGGTTGACCATTACTTTGTTGAACAATTGTTTTTTTCACCTATTTGTTAATAACATTTTGGAATTATTATTATGCGAAATTATTCTTTTGAGCACCTTTTATATGCTTGATTTTTTTCAGATTTTTAATCCATCGAGAAGTGGTCGAATTTACCTCTGGATTTTGACTTTTCAGCGGGTTGAGAACAGTCTCGCTGACATACATCCTTAATCCAGCGGATATTATGAAGAGTTAAGAAAAAGTGCGAACCTCATGTTGTAAGTCGTATGATCGTCCATCGAGTTGACTGGCGGATGATAGGAAGGCTTTGTCGCCCAAGGTTTTTCCGGAGGCACAACAGCCTCGACCGGCTGATAGCTGAGCTTCATGGTCGTCTCGGCCTCCATCGGCACGCCCGAGGGGCAATAGTTTTTCGCGGGTTTGTACGATTTGTTCTCCACCAAGCCCGGAAGGTTGTTCGGGAAGTACGAGAGCCTGTGAGTCGTGCAACCTGCAGCACGTCCGAGATACGTAAATAAGAGAGCAGAGCAGCTTATCGTTGATTAACAAAGCAAATAGCAGGAAATGACGGACGGGACGGTCGGTATACAAAGTAAGAGCAACACGAGTCGCGCGGCCACTCGCGAGCTGATGCCGCCGCGATTCGTCGACGGAGATGCAATTAGACAGGCGAGCCTCGAATGCGAGCCTTTAGCGCGCTTTAAGGAGGTTCGAGCGCTCCACGCAATAGTCAAAAGAGTGCTGATTTTTAACATAATTTATACACAGTTTCAAGCACTTGTCGATTATTTTCAATGGTGACTCGTATTTTCAGGCCAGGTATTTTCTTGACCAGGGAACAAATTTAATTGCAACTGGTTTGCATGAATATTAACCGACTTACGGAAACTTTTGAAAAGGTAATTTTCATTCAGTTTTTTCAAAGAATGAACCATGTTTTTTCTTTGATTTTTATTTGTCGCGGCTCATTCTCTTTCTTGAGAGATGCTTTACGTATTAACTGCTTAGATATTCAACAGTATTTACCGTTTAAAAATTACAGATGGTTGTTTACGAAGAAATGTCGACGGGCAAACAAAAAGCTGTAATGTTTGAACGGCGAATACTATAAAATATCTAGACGGTGAATACGTAAAGCATCTCTCAAGGAAGAGAATGAGCCGCGATAAATCAAAATCGAACAAAAAAACACGGTTTATTCTTTGAAAAAACTGCATGAAAATTACCTTTGTAGAGGTTTCCGTTAATCGATTAAGTTTTATGCAAATCCGTTGCAATTAAATTTTTCCCTGATCAAGAACATATATTTTTATACAAATCACTATAAACACTATAGCCAATTGATTCAAAAAACTTGTTTAAACGATTTTAAAAAATTAACACTCATTTGACTAGTGCGTGGCGCTCCAACCTCCTTAAGGGGACTAGGCAGCGAGATTTTTTCGATTTTTTTTTTTTTTTTTTTTTCATTCATATTCTAGTGAAACGAATCTTTCCGCATATTTTGACGCAAGGCAACCTAAAAAATTCGAAATATTGAGCTCAGGGGAGCTTGCGCCATGCGGAGCGCGCGCCATAGATCATGTGCAGGTTGCGTTTCCTGTTTTTTCAGTCGCTGATTACGAATCTGCGCTCAAAATCCAGAAATTCAAAAAGTATTTATTCTGGTCCGCCATATTGAATCCGCCATTGTTAATTTCTGGATTTGAACTCGGATTCGTAATCAGTGACCCAAAAAACCCCAGCATACCGAGTTTCATCTTCATCAAGCTACTTTGTGCATTTTGGTCCGCCATATTGGATCCACCATTTTGAATTTCTCGATTTTGAGCTCAGATTCGTAATCGACGACGCAAATAACCCCGGATCCCAAATTTGAAGGTGATCAAATCATGTGAGGAGGGGTCGGGGGAGGTAAGGGTTAGGAAAAATGTATGCTTCAACGGGTTAAACGCGTTTTTCTCGAAACAGCATTTTCCAATAGTGTTGCCGCGATTTCTCAAGAACGAATCGAGATATCGCCTTGATTTTTGTTTTTAAATAAAGCTATCGACTTCCTCTACAAATTGAACCTAAATCTGTATACAAAAATCAATTTGTTATTATTGTTTTTGCAACAAACGTCATCAATTTTTTAACGTCTTTCGCTTTTTTACTGCTATTTTTTTAATTTCCATGTTTTTTTTTTTTTTGGATTTAGGTTCAATCTGTAGAGCAATATGTCCTGAAGGGAATGCCCTTTGGAATTTTCCGATCGCTTAATCCGGTCGGCCGGAATCGCGGCAACAAGGGAGCAAAACGTGAGACGCATTGTCATCTTGAATCGTTAATAACTCCGTTAAGTATTTATATTTTTGGAGCCACAGTCTCTGAATTCTATAGCCAAAATTCGAATAAAAACGTTGCAAAAAAGAAAAGGAATGTATGTCGATTCGTTTTCACACAAATGCCGTTTGATGTTTTTGCGTTTATGGTCGAATCTCGCTGCCTAGTCCCCTTAATGTTGGCAATGGTCGACGGTGTGAATGCTGGCTCGCTTATATTCCTCGCGCGAAACACCGTCCGTCGTTGCGACACGTTTTATGTTTCCCCGATTATGAAAGCTAAGAATATTCGCGATATAAAGCCGACAGGACACATTTGTAAATCCGCGCGCGAGAAATAATTGTACGCCCCCGGCGGCCAGATCTACGATTTCTGACAAACTGTTCGACAACATTTTTTTTTTTTTCTATCTACTAAAAAGGGTTTTTTAGTTGCAATTTACCCTTTTAAAGCTTTATAATAGCGCAGCAGCGCAAAAGTATCTCGGGCACGCGCACCAGCGCGTGTGATTAGCCTACTAAAAATCTGAAAAAAATCAAGCATATAGAAGGTTGATTTTGCGTAATAATAATTCCAAAAAGTGATTAACAAACTGATCCAAAAAAATGTTTTTCAACATATTACCCGGCAACGTAACTTTTTTTTCTGCTTAAAATAATTTGTCTATTTTTCTTAACACGTATGAATTTTTTCAGAATTTTCTCGATATTTTGAAATTTGCCAAAAATAGCTCAACAAAATCACGAAATTTTAAAACCACGAAAAAATCGGAAAAAATTCATACGTATTAAGAAAAATAAACAAATTATTTTCATCACAAAGAAAAGTTACGTTTCCGGGTAACTTGTTGAACAAGGTTTTGTTAATGAGTTTGTTAATAATTTTTGGGAATTATTATTACGCAACATCAATATTTCGAATACCTTCTATTTTTTCAGATTTTTATTCAAGTGGGAAACGTTCGAAATTCTCTCTTAATTTCTCTGAATCTCACATTTCTTGGGACTGTAGCGCACGGACTACCTTAAATCATAATGACCGTCTGAATCTAGAATAACCATAATTATAAAATTTGCTACACCAATGGAAAAAATTAAAGTATCACCATGATGGATGTCCAAGTTTTTAGCGATTTTTCAAATGGCTGTGTTTTTGTTTCTTCTTTTTTTGTTTGTTTTAACTAATGAAAAAAACGCTGTTTGCGGTGATAATGTGAAAAAAGCGAAGATTATTTTTTTTTTTTTTTTTTTTTTTTGATTATGAGCGTTCGAGAGCAAAAACGTGATTCTTTAATCGTTTAAAAAATTCAATCGAATGAAACAAAAAAAACGGCAGGAGTGATTGACTTGAAACTTTGTAGGGTTTTTGTGGGTATATTGAGCTGTAAAAGCCACACTTAACATTACTTAACGTTTTCTCAATATTCTTAATTCAGCGCTTAATTTTCAAAAAAAAAAAAAAAAAACACCAAAAGCTCATTTTTTGCCGCTTTTTCAAAATCATGTTGAGAATGAAAAAAAAAATGTTTTTCAAAGAAACAATGACCAGTTCTTGTAGAGAATTTATTCAAGTTTTTGAAACCCACTTTCAATTCTGTGTCCAACCATTGGTCGCTGAGATATCGATGATCAAAGACAAAACGATCCATTTCTATTGAAAATTCAATAGCTTAGCGAGAAGTGGTCGTATCAAAGCGAAAAAAAAAACAAATTAAAGCTGGATGAACAACTTATTCGGTCCATGCAGTGGTTTAGTATCTAAAAAATGTTCAAGTCCGTGGACCAAAAAAAGAACCAAAAAAATGTCGGACATTTTTTCTTCACGGTATTCATCAGGATTGCGCGAGACTTGTTGCTAGACATTTTTTTGGTCCAAAAATCTTAAAACTAGAGATTTCAAGCTTTAGATTACTTTTTTCACGACTCCGATACGACAATTTTTAACAAAAATACAGCTGTTTGGAAAATCACTAAAGATTTTGAAATTTTGGGTGATCCTTTAATTTTTTCCACTAGTGTATCTTAGCCATTCGCTGTTTTAACCGCATTTTTACAAAATTGGGGGTTAAAATAGCGAATGACTTAAAACTGCGAATTCCGTAATGATGACCATCTTTCTGTATTTAGACGTTCTATATTTTTAAAGTAGCTATTTTAGCCATTCGCTGTTTTGACCCCCCCCCCCCCCCTGACTTACACTCGAGAGGAAGAGACGAAAATTCGAGATTATCCTCCGGTCGAATGTTCGCTCGTGTTGACTGCTGATTCGTCCACGTGTAGTCGTGCTTCTGCGTCGTCACGTCTTGCATCGGTCCTCGGCCCAGCAAATTCCTCGTGCAAGGGGTGCACGGACTCTCCGGTTTAACGCACCAATTGCCCAAGTAACTCAGCTGCGAGACAAATTTTACTTCTCCATAAACACGATTTTTTTTTATTTTCGTGAGAGCCGCAGAGACGGGACCGTCGCGATTTTCAATATCGTATCATATTTTATCTACGTTATAATTTTTTAGAGCTATTTTTAGCATTCGTAATTTTTATGTATATGGGGCATTCCACCGGTTATCGACAGGGACGCGACCCTCGTATTTTTTTCCTTCTAAGATTTTGAAAAGCAACAAAAAAACACTATAAACATTTTTTAAGATTATAAAAAAAATTGTTGTTTTTGTAATTACCTAAAAACTGAATCTCGAAAAGTATACCAACGATTTTTTTTTTTTTTTACACAAAATTCTGTGTTAAAAAAAAACTTTTAAGCCTAGGCCCACAGTGGGGCGACGCTTAGATTAGCAGCTCAAAATGAAAAAAGGGAGGCATTTATAAGGGGGACATAGAAAAATCCAGGCTTAGGGAGGGTGCGTTATCAGTTCGTCGTACCAGGTAGCCCTGTGTTCCCTGACTATACCCAAGAAATACCTCGCGACCTTTGCCTGTCCATCCTTTATGGGGGGGTTAGAAAAGTCTAGGGCGGCACTTAGAAAAATTCGGGCTTGAGGGTGGTCTTTATAGGGGGACTTTGAAAAATTTGAGTTTAAGAGAGACCTTTATAGGCGAACGTAGAAAAATTCGGGCTTGAGGGGAGGACATATAGGACGGACTTAAAAAATACCGGCTAAGGGGAGGTATTTATGGGGGGGCATAGAAATATTCGGGTTTAAGAAGGGTGGCGAGGGGAGGCGGGGGGGGGGGGGGGCGTTCGTTGTTAGTTTGTTGTTAGGTGCCAAGTAGCGTATATGTGTTTTCCCGACTGTAACTGAGGAATAACTCGCAACCTTAGTCTGTCAATCCTTTATAAAAGTGCATTTGTCGGGGGGAGGGGGGGGGGGGGGGGGGGTGACATCAAACAGTTCAGGGGGGCATTAATAAGGGGACATAGAGAAATTCGGGCTTGCGGGGGGGGGGGGGGGGGGCTTTATAGGTGGACTTGGAAGCCCCTCTAGTATATATATACTAGCAACAACGCGCTCGCTTCGCTCGCGCTCCTGTTGTTTTCACGTCGCACGGCGCGCTACGAACGGGCGCGCTGCGCACGCCCTGTTATTTCGAATTTACCGCTCTAAGTTTATCGACTATGATTCAAAACGCGCGCGTGACTGCAGCGGCCATGTCGATATATCGAAGCTGCCGCCGTCCAATAGGAACGCTCGAAAGGCGGCTTCAAAATTGCGACTTTCGATTGCCATGTCTTTTCTAAGAGAGGATAAAATAATGGCCCTAAACTCGAATCTCTTTAAAAGTACTGCAGTAAAAAATGTTAATACATTGTCGACGTCATTTTTGTGCAATTCAATTTTTTGCAAAATTATTAAATAATTGTCGTAATTATACTAATTCTTTAATTTTATTTGCGTACTAGTCCCAAAAATTTTGTTTTTGGACACAGAATTTGCTATAAAAATTTAAAAAGAATCATCTAAGAACTTTTAGAGAAATTCGAATTTAATTGAATTAAAAAAAAATTGTTTTATTTTTAGCTGCTAATCTCAGTGTCGCCCCACTATGGGCCTAGGCTCAAAAACTTTGTTTTTGAACACAGAATTTTCTGTGAAAAGGAAATTCGTCGATGTTCTTTTTGAGATTCAGTTTTTAGGTAATTACAAAAACAAACATTTTTGTGAAAAATCTGAGCAAATTTCTAGAGTGTTTTTTTGTTGTTGCTCTACACCTTCGCAAAAAAAAAAAAAAAAAAAAAAAAAAAGAAAAAAAAACGAGATTCGCGACCCTGTCGATAACCGGTGGAATGCCCCATACATTGTAGGTAGGAATTTAAAAAGAACAGTCGGTGTCAATCTCTGGTGCATTGTACTGGTGTTATTATTACTCGGTTGGTCGTGTCGTGAGACAGGGGACAATTGGAGAAAAACGCAGCTTCCGATTCGCGTTTAATCGGCTCTGGTCTCTCACCACCGCAGCCGAAGTAACTCAATTTATATGTCGTGTTTTCGTCGAAGCAGCATTTGGCGTTTAATATGTTGTCGGTTTCTTGCAGGGAGAATGGTTTTCTCGGAGGTTCGTTGTTTGGCCAGTAACTGAGTTTGTAAGTCGTGCAACCTTCCATAGGAGTCACTGGGGGGACGTACTGCAATTTTTGGTTCCACGGTTGCGGTTCCTAAAATATATTTTTAATTCATATTACATTTTTATTCATTTTTTTAAGAATACTGTACTGTTTATCGATATGAAACTTGTCAGGCTTAACAAAAACATTCGTAAATTACAACAAAACTATCTGAAACTAAACAAATTGAATGGTTTTAGCTGTAGTGTGACAGTGGCAGTATCCCGTACCTCCAATATTAATTTATGTATATGCAAAAATAACAATATGTTTTTTTGTAAAAAAAAAATCAAAAAATAATAATTTTGCCCTCACGCATGCGAAATACGATTTCATTTCCTCCCTGGGGAGGAAATCGGCTCATTAATGCCCGGCGGGAGAAATGAAAATCGCATTACGCATGCGGATCGTCATTTGTTAAAAATAACCTAACTTTCCGTCCCCGTTGCACACGCGAAATGGAGTTATTTTGCAGTGAAATCGGGAGAAAAGTATAGTACGCTACATGGGAGGGAAATGCAACTTTTCACCTCGTGTGAATTTCTGCCCTCGCTTCGCTCGGGCATCAAACTTCGCACTCGGTGAAAAGTTGCACTTCCCTCTCTTGTAGCGTAATGTACTATTTTGTTCATGCATCCAAAGTAAACAGACCCGTTAAAAGCTACGTTTTCGAAAAATAAAATACGAAATTAACCTTAACGGGCGTCTCATTGGGCCAATAGCTGAGTCTGTAGGTGGTGCAGCCGTCTATCGGCACGTCTGACTTTTCGTATCGTCGGAGCGGCTTGAAAGACTTGATCGGTATCCGACTTGTGGAGTTGTAATAGCTCATCCTGTAGGTCGTGTCATCTGCCCAATTTAAAAAATCCATATATTAGGCAGTTATCGCATCATCGAATTATTCGAACATTTCGAATATTCGCACACCCCCAGTTTATACGAATCGGATGAATAGTTTTTTTCTATCGCGCCCGCCAATTTCGAAAATGTCATTTTGAGTTAGACACGTTTAAAGTTTCGGGTAAAGAAAAAACAAAATAACTGGTACCTTTCAGAAAAAAATCCCGAAATTTGTCGGTGTTTCTATGAATTTCCCCCCTCTTAAACGCTTGAATCTTGAATCTACTTTTTCAATAACTGCTCGTGTTGTAGCTGAAAAAGTTACCGTGCCGATTTGTATGGAATTTTGGTAGGTTATTCTCAATAATATTATCGGAAGGATATACCTACATTTTGAAAGGTAGCGTGTAAATAAATCATTTTTTTGGTGTCAAAAATGATCGAAAAAATGGTCGAAAATTCGAACTTTTGGGTAAAAAGGCACCCAAATTTTTAATTTTGCACTTTTCCATAATTTTTTAGGTATATCCTTCCCCTTAATATGTCGGTAAACGAATGACACTTATTTAATCTTTTTCAGATCAAGAGAAAAAGAGTGACAATTATAGCACTTTTCGATGTCGCAGAAAACAGCCGTCCGAAGATACCCTCTATAACGCCGCCATTTTGTTGGTCATCCCAAAAAAGAATCTCTTTTAAACTTGACATTTATAATAAACTCATGTCCAAATTTGAAAATGATCAGATTATTTTATCCCCTCTAAAAAAAATTGCCGAAAAAATACATATTTTTCACACTCCTAAAGGGAGCGCGTTTCTCCTCTTAAGCGCAACTGACTCACCGGACATGTTTGCACAAGGACAGTACAAGTTCGGTTGGAGCTTGTAGGGTTTCTCTCGCTCGGCGGATTTCCATGTGAAATCGTGTTTCTGCGTCGTTACGTCCTGCATCGGACCTCTGCCGAGCCACTGCTTCGAGCACGGTGTGCACGGTGTCTCTGGTCTCACGCACCAATTTCCCAAGTAGCTCGTCTGAAAATTAAAAAAAAAGAAAAAAAACAATTATTCGTCATTTTATTTTGGAAAAACAGCATAAAAAAAATTGTTTCCGATAATTCCAATTGCCTACTTTGTGAGTCGTTTCATCAGAAATTGGACCTTCGCCTACGGTCAAAGAATCCTCCGGATGAATGATCTGTTGACCGTAATTCGCGGGAGGTCCGTCCCAGTAAGAAAGTCTGTAGGTCGTGTTGTCATCCATTGGGATCCCTGATTTCCAGTAATACTGCAATATAATATTGCAACATGCAGGAAAATATCATTACTTACGGAAAATTTACAGCCGAACAATAGTAGTTATTGTTGGTAGAAATACTTACACGCATCGGCGCGTACGACTTTGGCACATCCGGTTGAACATATTTCTGAAATATAGGCGCGTGTTCCGTTGTCATTTACGTGTCGGCGGAGTATTAAGGGCATGGTAAAGTTAATTCAGTCAAAAACAAGCAAATTTTCAAAAAAAATTTCAGCGATGCAGGTAATGCTGAGTTATTTACTTAATTGCCATATAATAATAATACAACATGTAAGTTATATTTCCCGAAATTTCCATTTCGAAATATTGATAAATAAGCCATTGGCAGCAAATCTCCATGGACGTCTCGAAAAAAAATTTTTTTTGCGGTGTACGCTATAACTCATCACTGGATCATCCGAAACAAAAAAAAATCAAAATGCGTTTATTAGGTGAGATGTTTCTCGAAGCAATACCGTCGAGATTTTTTTTATCGATTTTTTTCATTTTTGGTAGCACTTGAAAGTCAAAAACGCAATTTTCGCTAAAAAAAATCGGTAAATTTGTTATTGTAGAACAAAGAATGATTATTTTTTAAAATCTGGACGTCGTTACTTCGAGAAAAATCTCATCTGATAAACGAACTTTGATTGTTTTTGTTAACTGGATAATCCAGTGACGAGTTATAGCGTACTCCGCAAAACAATATTTTTTCGAGGCGCCTGTGGAGATTTGTTGCCAATGACTTATTTATCAATATTTTGCAATGAAAATTTAGGAAAATATAGTTCAGATGTTGTATTATCATGTAAAAATTAATTAAATAAATTATCGTCTAAAAATGTCTGTATCGTCTAAAAAATTCTTGAAAATATGCTTGTTTCCTCACCGAATTAACCTTACCATGCCCTTAAGGGGCTGCTGGAGTAGATTTTTTTACCGACCGGTCGGTAAAAAAGTACAGTTTCGTAGTTTACGGTATACGTCGTTATTGAATTACAAAAATGTCTCAAATTGCACAGGATTATAATATCAACATAGGCGCATCGGCGTAGACTCGAATTTTGGGTGAAAACGCTTGAAAAACAAAGAAAATCGTAAATTTGTAAGGCTATCGAAAACCAATATGGCCGCTAGAACTGCCAACTGCCACCTTTTTCGTATTATATAAACATTTCCAGGAATCCCATACGAAAAACGAGAATCTACGCCGATGCGCCTACATTGATATAATAATCCTGTGCAATTTGAGACATTTTTGTAATTCAATAACGACGTAAATCGTAAACTATGAAACCGTACTTTTTTACCGACCAGTCGGTAAAAAAATCTACTCCAGCAGCCCCCCTTAAGGGGTTAAGGTGGGTTTCAAAATGTCAAAAAATCGTTTTTTTTTTTTGTTTGTTTTATTAAATAATGCAATATGTCTAGAATATTCTTCCAAAATTTCAAATCGATCCGAGTAAAATTCTAAGAGTAAAATTGAAAACTTTAATCGCGTTTTTCTCGAAACTCTGTTTTTGAAGCTGGTGGACGCGATTTCTCGAAAAGTTATAACCCGACCTTGTGGAAATGTTGCACACTTCTTCAAAATAACACTGTGTAGTGCTTGAACGAAGGATTTTTTTTACTATTACAGCTTACTTTACGAGGCAATACATGGTGAAAAATTGACGAAAAAATTATTTTTTCCTTCGTTTAAACACGAAATCTATTCAGGTACTAACGGAACATTTTGGGTTTCTAATTATCGATGAACCAGTCATAAGTTATCGTGTCGACGGCGAGAGCACGTTTTTTTGCGAGGTCAAGGGAAGTGAGCTCCCAACGGCTGAATTTTCGAAATTTTTAAACCAAAATTTCACAAGGCACTCATGACATATGTATATTTGATATGATAAATTGTTTCAATAAAACATTTCATCAAATATATTGGGAAAAAAAAAAAAAAAAAAAAAAAAAAATTGACAATACCCATTTTTGAGCCTCTGTAACAAACCTAACCCCTTAAAGAATAACGTGGGAAATGATAGTATGTAACGTACGTAACAGGAAGGTTGAGGTGTGGAGCAGCAGCAGCAGCAACAGTTACAACACTCATCGTGACCCAACTAGACGATAAATGATTGAGCATCGGATTATCATATAAAGTAAGCAGCTCGTGTTGCGGCAACGAATAGTCACCGCGTAACGACGTCTATGAATGAATCATAAGAATGTCGTCCACGACATCGTTTGGCTTCTAAGACCGCCAACATCATCGTCATCACTTACCCGAATTTTATTTTTCGCCTCGATAATCGACTGCGGTAGGACGCGTTGGGCCCTGCAGGCGAAATGTGGAGCGAAAGCATTTACGAAAAAATGTTAAATTTCATAACCCAGCAATAAAAAAAATAAAGTGTCCTCCTGAAGTTGACGTTCGTAAGAGCTGAAAAAATGCGGCAGGGACTCACGGAGGCGCTGGACAAATCTGCATGATTTAAACCACTATAATAAAAAACGTATCAAACTGTGCCGCGGGATAATGTTCAAATATCCCCAAATTTAGGCGGCTTCTCGAAATTTTTAGGCGTCAGGCAACATAACACAAACTGTAGAGAAGAAAAAAATGAAAGTGCGTATAGGTGAGATTTATATATGGGGCATTTCACCCCCCGTTTCGACCTGAATTTGACCTCGACCTCTCAGATTTGGCTCGAAATTTGTTGTAGGGTCAGTTGGACCCTCAATCGCACAAAAATAAATGTTTTTTTTTTTTTTCTATGGCAATTTTTTTTTTATATATATTTTTAAAGTGACACATCGAGAACGCCATAATTAAAAAATCTGACAGAACTCTGAAAAATACTTTGTTCGGTATCAACATTTTCCAGCTAATAGCTAAAGCAGGCACGATCTTTCTTCTTATAGTTTTTGAACTTTTTCTATTAAAAAAACGATGAAAAAATGATTATTTAATCAAAGAAGCTTAAAAACTATAAGAAGAAAAATCTTCCCCACTTTGGCTATAAGCTAGAAAGATTTGGTATTGAACAAAGTATGTTTCCGAATTTTTTCCGATTTTTCAATTATGACATTCGATGTCTGTTAAAAATATATATTAAAAAAAAAATGTCTATCGAAAATAAATATATAATTTTTTTTTGTGCAGTTAAAGGTCCAACTAAGCCTACGAAAAATGATGAGCCAAATCGGAGACGTCAAGGTCGAAATCCAGGTCGAAACGGAGTGGATTGCCCCATATTCTTCGTCTCTGCGATCGATTAGTCCCTCGTGGAGAGAAGGGAAATGTATGGATTTGAGAAAGATGGTTTATGTTAGAAAAGAGAGCAGACAAAAAAAAGAGAACACGCAATTACAAAACTAACGTAGTTCTTTATTCGTTTCTTTTCCTCGTGTAATGTATATTAATAAAATCGCATCTAGCGTAGAAAAAACATTGTCGGATTATATACTTCGAAACTTAAAAGTCTAAAGCGAGTCACGTTACCGCGCTGCGTGTCTCCTTACGAGTATTTCGTTAAGAAATTTAACATTCATTTATGTACAGCTATTAGGTACGAGTGATATCGTCGTCAACACTTTTACCACCTCTAAATCAATTCAGTACAATTCAAAACATATTTTATTATGAAAAGAAAAAAGAGAAGAAAACTCATAGTTCTCCCCCCACTCTTCTATGTTAAGGAGGTTGGAGCGCTCCACACTAGTCAAAAGAGTGCTGATTTTTTCAATAGTTTATACACCTGGTTTTAAACACCTGTCGACTATTTTCAATAGTAATCCGTGCGTTGCCAGGTATTTTCGTGACCAGGGAAAAATCTAATTGAAACGAATTTGCATAAATATTAGCCGATTCGCGCCAACTATTGAAAAGGTCATTTTCATTCAGATTTTTCAAAGATTAAACCGTGCTTTTTATTCGACTTTGATTTAGCGCGGCTCATTCTCTTCCTTGAGAGATGCTTTACATATTCATCGTCTACATATTCAACAGTATTTACCGTTTAAAAATGACAGATGGCTGTTTACGAAGAAATTTCGTCGATGAGCAAACAAAAGGCTGTAACGTTTAAACGGCGAATACTATAAATTATCTAGACGGTGAATACGTAAAGCATCTCTCAAGCAAGATAACAAGCCGCGATAAATCAAAGTCAAACAAAAAGCACGGTTTATTCTTTGAAAAAACTGAATGAAAATTACCTTTTCAAAAGTTTGCGCATATCAGTTTAATATTTATGCAAATCCGTTACAAATGATATAAGATTTTTGTACAAATCACCATAAACTATAGTCAATTGATTGATAAAGTTGAGTGAACGATTTTAAAAAATGAACATTCATGTGACACTAGTGCGGAGCGCTCTAACCTCCTTAAAAGATGCACTTGACAAAAGACGTTAGGCGCACATTGCGCTGAACAGAGAAACCGCAAGAGGGTGCAAACGGAAGAGGGTAAAGAATTCGAATACCACGCAGTACCTACACTTTGTCACTCATAAATACGTATAAACTATAAGACGATACGATAAGTATACTTTCTCCATGCTCCGAAATCATCGAAAATTTGTTCCGCGTTCTACGTGTTCTACGACCCCCCCCCCCCACGAACTAGCAACGTTTTCAGGGGACTAGGCATCGACGAATTTCGACTTTTTTCGTATTCCGTTACTGCAATCTCTTCCGAACATTTTGCCACAAAACAAACCGACGAACAAACTTCGCAAAATTAAGGGGAGTAATACCTTTAGAATGTTCAAAAAAACGATTTTAATTTTTTTTCTTTTATTATTATTTTTTTTTTTTTACATATTTCGAAAGTACCTATGATACCCAAAGAATATACTGACCAAAGAAAAACTCGAAATATTGAATATTTGCGGAGTTATCGCATATAGTCTAGAGTTGAAACTTCAAACGCGATTATCTCGAAAGTACTTTTTCAAAAACTGCTCGTGTTGTAACTCAAAAAGTTATCGATCGGTTTGGATGAAATTATCGGAGGTTACTGTCAGTAACATTATCGGAAGGATATACCTATTTTTTGAAAGGTAGCGTGTAAAGAAACAATTTTTTTCGGGTTAAATATGTCGAAAAAATGGTCGAAAATTCGAACTTTGGAGTAAAACGGCTCCCAAATTTTTATTTTGCATTTTTTCATCATTTTTTAGGTATATCCTTCCCCTTAATATGTCGGTAATTGAATGACACTTGTTAAATCTTTTTCGAATCAACAGAAAGAGAGTGACAACTGCAGCACTTTCCAATGTCACGGAAAACGGGCGTCCGAAGACCCTTCATATCGCCATTTTGTTGATCATCCCGAAAAAAATAGTACATTACGATACAAGTGCGAAAAAACTTTTTCTGACGAGTGTGAGTTTGCAGCGCGAGCCGAAGGCGAGTGCTGCAATCACACGAGTCCGAAAAAGGTTTTTCGCACGCGTATCGTACGAAATTTTATTTCACCACGTCGAAAAATGCGGTATTACGCACGCGAAGCGTGCGTAATATCGCGTTTTACGCACGGAGTGACATAAATATCTTTTTTAAACTTGACAGTTATAATAAACTCATGACCAAATTTGAAAATGATCGGATCATTTTATCCCCTCTAAAAAAATTCCCGAAAAATACCTACTGTTCACGCTCCCAAAGGTATTTCTCCCCTTAAGCTCAGGGGAGCTTGGAGTACGGAGCGCGCGCGCGCCATGGACATGCGCAGGTGTCGTTTGCTTTAAACGCGTTTTTCTCGAAACAGCATTTTGCTTTAGTTTTGCCGCGAAAACTCAACAACGATTGAAGATATCGCCTTGAGTTTAAAATTCTATTAAAGACGTTGCAAAAAAAGATAATGTATGCATGTTGTTTCGTTTCCACACAAATCCTATTTAAATTTATTCACAATTTTGGCCCGTTTTCGTTGCCTAGTCCCCTTAAGGGGCCTGTCTACTTTGCATGCCTGAAGAAAACGCTATTTTTATATTTTTTTGTTAAGAATACTGTTCTTCTGTTTATCGATATAAAACTTGTTAGGCTTTAAAAAAAACATTGGTAAATTAGAGAAACAAAAAAAAAAAATATTGCTTTAACTACTTTTTAGTGAGAAAATGCCAAGTAAACAGAAGTCCTCAAAAAGTGCGCTGTTGAAAAAATCTGAACAACCGCTCATCTGACACAAAAAAATTGAATGGTTTTAGGTCTAATGTGACACAGTGGTTATATTCCCTACTAGAATTATTGCAAATTTTTTATTTTATTTTTTTGTTAAATTATCCGCCATTTTGTTACTTTTGTATATAAATTAATATTAGTGGTGCTGGATATAGCTACTGTCACGCTAAACCTAAAACCATTTAATTATGTGGTTTCGGATCGGCCGTTGTTCAGATTTTTTCAACAACGCACACCTACCTACTTTTCGATAACTCCTGTTTACCTGGCATTTACCCACTAAAAAAGTGGTCAAAATCAATATATATATATATTTTTTTTTTTTTGTTATTTACGAATATTTTTTTTTTAGCCTAACAAGTTGTATATCAGTAAAAGGAAGAGTATTGTTAAAAAAATTAATAAGAATAGCGATTTTTCCAGACATCCAAAGTAGACAGACCCATTAAACGATGTATCACGCTATATATCGAGGTATCAATAAAATAAACCTCCGAGATAGAATTTGTTGTACCTGCAACCGTAACCCGCACGTACGTAACAACGTTGAACTTTAATCGGCAAATGACTACTAAGTTAACTCACTGTTGGTAACGTAAGAATGAGTCGCATGCGTGCGCGTGCGCAGTAATCGTCTCAGGCAAGACTTAGCCCGAATCGTTGGGCTATTTGGGGCGAGTGCGTCGTCGCGACCGCGAGCAGCAGCGGTATATCGGCAGCGTCGAGATCCAAGGCTTTCGTCAGGCTCGCTATCGTTACGTCGCAAACGTCCACCGCCAGCAACATCTCCGCCAGTGCCTCACTGCGTAACCACATTTCCCGAAGTTTCCACTCGAAGATTTCGATGCACTGAAAACAAAACGACAGACAATAGACATTAGAGGTGCATCAATCGGCGCTGTCAGCAGTTGCACGCGTGGCCGCTGATTCGCACCCGCACCATCCAGTGCTTCGAAATTAGTTGTAATCACAGTTGTAAGTCCCCATTAAGGTAGTTCCCTCGTTTCACGCTCACTTCGCATAAGTTTTCGCCAAAAATCAGAGGTTATTGCCAACACTTCTCGATAATATAAAAATCTGAAAAAATCATGCATATTACAGGTGCCGAAACGATTAATATGGCATAATAATAATAATTTCAAGATGTTATTAACAAATTGATGAAAAATAAATTCTTTAACAAATCATCCGATAACTTAATGTTTTTTTTTGTTTCGATGAAAATGATTCGTTCATTTTTCTGAATACGAACGAATTTTTTCGATTTTTGTCTTTGCTCTGAATTTTGTGATTTTTTTCAATGCAAAAAAAAAACGAAAAATTTATGGCAAAGAAAAAAATTTGAAAAAATTTGTACGTATTCAGAAAAATGAGCCAAACAAAAAAATTGGATTGTCGGACGATATGTTAAACAATTTTACTTTTCATCAATTCGTTAATGACATTGTTGGAATAATTATAACTTTAATTCATTTTTTCAGCATTTTTTTGTAATTAAAATTTTTTTTTTTTTCCACAGTGTTGGAGCTATATCTCCGAATCTACTTGATCAATCGTGCGGAAACTTCTTGGGTGTAATCAGTGGTTCTGTGGCTAGCACATATCCAAAATTCAGGAAGTTTCATGCATTTTTTACAATAAAAAATATTAAAAACAAAAAACGATTTTCAAAAGTTACTAAAAATTCGGAAAAAATTCATAAGCATGCAGAAAAATGAACAAATCATTTTCATATGAAAAAAGTGCGGTAAACGAGGGTTTTGTAAAACAATTTTTTTTCATCAGTTTGTTAATAATATTTTGGAAGTATAATTATGCGAAATCAATCTTCTCCCAATCAATTTTTCTCCCATCAAGAAGTGTCCGAAATTCTATGTTAATTTTCACTTTTTGGGAGATTGAGCATCGTTGCACGCTAGAACTACCTTAAGGAGATGCTGGAGTAGATTTTTTTACCGAGCGGTCGGTAAAAAAGTACGGTTTCGTAGTTTACAAAATTCGTTGTTCGTGTATTACAAATATGTCTGAAATTGCACAGGATTATGATATCAACATATGCGCGTCGGCCTCCACTCGAATTTTGGGTGAAAACACTTCAAAATTAAAGTAAATCGTAGATTTGTAAACCTATCGAAAACCAATATGGCCGCTCGAACTGTCACTCTTTTGTATTATACAAACGGTTTTAGTGCCTATGTTAATATTATAATCCTGTGCAATTTCAGATATATCTGTACTAAAATAACAACGAATTCTGTAAACCGACGAAACCGTACCTGTACGTTTTTTACCGACCTGTCGGTAAAAAAATGTACCCCAGCAGCATCGCGTTAATGGGGATTAAGAAGTGCGTTCGTAATAGTTAGTGGAGTACTGACGTGTCTCGGCGAACGGTATTTCGTCCATAAATAGGCAAAGGACTCGAGCATAGTCGCGACAAGACGCGACATACCGACGGGCAGCAGAGGATTTTGAGCCGGCGATGCGTTCGAGAGAATGCCGACTTGCCAGTTGTCGAGATCCGCGAGAATGCAAAGAGCCTCGGAAACCGGTTGATCGATCACCGGATATCGAGCATTTATATTGACTTCCTCGCGCAACTGCGACAGCCAATCCCGCTCGCTCTCGCTCTCGCTGCTCTCCGCCGCGGCGTTGGCGGCGGCGGCGGCGGAGGCGGCGGCGGCTCTCTCGTCCTTTCTTCTCTTCTTCCTCTTCTTCTTCGTCAAGCCCTGAATGACTAGGCCGGAAGTGTATCCCGCGTCGTAGATCGTCGGATCCGCGTCGGACTGGCCGCCTCCGCAATTTCCGGTGACTCTCCGTTGAAGAAGCGTTTTCGTGAATCCCGACACTTCGTTCGTCTCTTTCGCGCCCGCCGGTGCCACTTTCTTCGATCTACATGCGAGACAACACACTGTTAAACGTGAATAAACGAATTTCTTCGTGCCATTACGATTGGATATGATCGATTAGAAAAACGGATTGAGCATGCGCGACAAACATTTCGGGCAATCCATTCCGTTTCGACCTGGATTTCACCTTGACGTCTCCGATTTGACTCGTCATTTTTTCTAGGCTCAGTTGGACTTTCAACTGCACAACAACAAAATTATTTTTCCTCCCGACTCCACTGAAATAACCCCATTTCGTGTCCGCAATGCGGGCCGAAAATAGCTCATTTTTGACAAATGACTCACGCATGCGAAATACGATTTCATTTCCTCCCTAGGGAGGAAATCGGCTTATTCCTGCCCGGCGGGAGAAATGAAAATCGCATTACGCATGCGGATCGTCGTTTGTTAAAAATAACCTAATTTTCCGTCCCCGTTGCACACGCGAAACGGAGTTATTTTGCAGTGAAATCGGGAGAAAAGTATAGTACGCTACATGGGAGGGATGCAACTTTTCACCTCGTGTAAATTTCTGCCCTCGCTTCGCTCGGGCATCAAACTTCACACTCGGTGAAAAGTTGCACTTCCCTCCCTTGTAGCGTAATGTACTATTTTTTCTATGGCATTTTTTTAAATATATTTTCAAAGTGACATATCGATTGCCATAACTTAAAAATCTGAACAAATTCTGAAAAATACTCTGTTGAATATCAACATTTCCTAGCCGATAGCCAAAGTGGGGAAGATCTTTCTTCCTATAGGTTTTAAGCTTTTTTTTTTATTAAATAATCATTTATTTATCATTTTTTCAAATAAAAAAAGTTCAAGAACTATAACAAGAAAGATCTTGCCCACTTCGGCTATCAGCTAGAAAATGTTGATATCGAACAAAGTATTTTTCACAATTTTGTTAGATTTTTTAATTATGGCATTCGATATGTCAATTAAAAAAAAAAAAAAAATTGCCATAGGAAAAAAACATTTTTTTTTGTGCAGTTGAGGGTCTAACTGAGCCTAACAAAAATTACGAGCCAAATGGGAGAGGTCGAAACGAGGTGAAATGCCCCATTTGTTGTATTAGAAAAAATAACCGATCGCTTTTTAGGCTCGTTCGCTAAGTCAGTATTCACATCATTTGTGCGTTTCAATCCGGTTTTCAAATTCCGAGCTTGAAAAAAAGTAGATTTGTGAGTGAGTGTGTATGTGGGGTATTCAAGCTGAAATTTTCATGCTGTGATCCCGACCCTCTTTAATAACTACAGCATTTTTTTCCCAAAAAGTAGTTGAAAAAAGAGAAGACACGTATTTTTTGTTAGAGCCTCTGAACAATACTATATGCGATTTTACGATCTTTTTTGGAAAAATCAATTTTTGATGATCTTCATTCATTCAAAGCTGCATGTCTCGGATATTCCGAACTATATCGAAAAATGGTTCAGACAAAATTTGTGCGGTTTGAAACGAATTGAATGATGTTGAAAAAGAAACGGAACAACCGTTTTTTCGTTAAGTACGCCACCTTAGATTGTAAAACAATTTTTTTCAAATTCTATGCAAAATTACGAAGATTTCGAGCCCTGGTGGAAAATGGCAAGATCTTTTTTCACAAATGAAATTGGTTATTATAAATATTATAAAAAATGCTTCTTTCACGGATTCAACCAGTGTAAAGCGTTCGTTTCTTCGAATTCTTTCGAACGAATGCGTGTCTTGTATTTTTTCAAATACTCTTTGAAAAAGAAAAAGAAATACTGCACTTATTGAAGAGGATCTGTGTTGTTGTTTTTCAGTTCCACCAACCTTGGCATCGGTAATTCCACGACGTTGCTGGCTTCCATGAGCGCCTCGAGGCTGTTGGAGCGCAACAATCTCGTGGCGGTGGCGGTGGCGGCGGCGGCAGCGGCAGCGACGGCGGCTCGGCTGCCGACAGAATTGGCGCACGTGCGCAAAACCTCGGTGGCGTTTGTCGGAGTCTCGAGGAGTAATTTTCTTCCTTCGAAAGTTTGCGGAGGCGCGGAGTAACCGCCGGCTCCGTTGCACTTGGGACAGGCGCTGCCACCGAGGCGATCGCTTCGCAGCGACGAGCCGTCGGGTCGCTGCTCGATGCTCTTCGACGATTCCGGAAAATTACGCTGAATGATTTTTCGCAAGACTCCCTCGGGCAACTCGGCCGATGTGCTCGGCATCCGGGTGAATGCGAACGAACACTGACAATTCCAATCGAGCGGAGGTTGCTGCTGCTGCTGCTGCTGCTGTTGCTGCTGTTGCTGCTGGTGGTGGTGGTGGTGCTGCTGCTGCTGCTGCCGCTGCTGCTGCTGCGACTGCTCGACCTGCAGCAGCAGCTTCTCCTCCTCGCCGAGAGTGAACAACACCTGCGACTGTTGGCCGTCCTTCGGGGCATCGAGACGCGCGAAAAACGCCGCGGTTTCGTCCATTCCGCCGCTGGGATACAACTTCCGCGAGTCGAAGCCGCCGCTGTCCGCGCGTCTTCCGAGCGACGTCAACTTCGCGTCCATCGTCAACTCCCGAAGCTCCTCCGAGTTCTGTAATTGCACGGGTGGGAACGACGTTGAGAAAAAAACAATCGATCTTCAAAGAATCGCGATTATTTAAGAGGGAAAATACTTAGAAACGACGACGAATTTCGGGATTTTTCGGCTACGTTAGAACGTATGAAAAGACACCAGAGACTTTGATTTTTCTTTACCCGAAACTAAATTGGTGGGTGCGATAAAAAAAAAAAAAAAAAAAAAAAAAAAAAAAAAAAAAAAACAACGATTCATCCGATTTATATAAGAGGCATTCCACGATACTTCAGCCACCCAAATTTTCAAAATGTTATCATCACCGTAAAATTGCGTCCAGTGAAATACTAACGCGTTAACAAAAATTCTCACGAAGTTGAGGGCCCCTACAAGCTTCCGGTTTCGAAAAAAGCCAGAATTTCAGTTTTTCGTTGTTTTGACGATAACTTCGTGAGGATTTATCGGAAAAACATTTATAAAAGACGAACCACTTGTAGTTTTTCGTTGACTTTACAAAAAAAAAAATTCTCATTTACTATGGACGATACATTTTTTTTTTAAGATCTGTTTTGTTCATAAAAAACAAAACGCACTCCGTATTTTGCTCAGGATTTTTTTTCAAGGTTGTCAAGTTGAAAACTAATTTTCAGCCATGTCTACACCAAACAACTTGACACAATGAAATCTCTACACGATATTAACTGTGCACCGAATAAACTTGACACAATAAAATCTCTACACCGAATCATCTCCACACAGAATCATCTCTACACCGAATCAACTTGACACAATCGAATCTTGACACATAGAAACGACGACGAATTCCGGGATTTTCGTCGTCGTTTAAAGTTTGTCTTCCTCGGATGCTGCGGGGGCACCAGGCGGCCGCGCACTAATCTTTTGAGACATCAATTTTGAGGTCCCAAGAGACATTTTAAAGCAAAAAAAAAAAAGGAACCAATTTTAGGGGGATGCCACTGCGAAAATTGTGCAGTGGCATTCCGCTTAATCACCTTAAGGGGGGGGGGTAGGGTATTAAAATTTTTTTTTTGACATTTAATTTTATATTTTTTACTGAATGCATAATACCTCAAGAATATTGTGTCAAATTTTTAAGTCAATCGGAGCAAAATTGACGACGTTATGAATATTTTTATACTCGCGGATTGCTGTACCTACGCGGCCCGAGCGCGACTTTAAAGCGTTCTCCTGAAAATCATCATTTTGAAAGTCGGTGCACACGATTACTCAAAAACTAATTGGCCGATCGTTCTGAAATTTGGCACAGTGCTTCTCCATATAATTCGTCAGGTAACGCCGAAGGCATTTTTCGATTTTTATTAAAATTATCAATTTTACAATAACAAATAGGCTGATTTTTCCAGCAAAAATCGCGTTTTTGACTTCAAAGTGATGCCAAAAATTCAAAAATGGTAAAAAAAAAAAAAACTCTTCGGCGTTACCTCGAGAAACATCTCCTCTAATGAATGCCGTTTGAATTTTTGGATTCGGGCAATCCTACTTCGAGAAATCGTGTGCACCGCAAATCAACTTTTTTTCGAGACGCCTCCGGAGATTCTCTGCCAATCACTTGATTATTTATTTTTTTCCATAAAAATTTTACAGAATATTCTTGAAATGTGCCACTATTATGTGGAAAAAGATTTAATTGATTATCACTATTTATATCGCCACAAAAAATTCTCAAATTTATGCCTTTTTTTCGCTGAAAATACCCCCCCCCCCCCCCCCCCCCCCCCCTTAATCGACAAACATCGGCCATCCCTACCTGTGATTCCATCGTCTTTTCCTCGAGATTGTACGTCGGGACACGCGGCGAAAATCGCTTTTTCGTTCCTCCCGCGTCGTTCGTCGTTTCGCTGACGATTATTTTCACCGTACTCAGAGGACAGCAGTCTTTCTCCAACGCGTTCAGAGTCAGCGAAGCGTCGCCGCCGCCGCCGCCGCCGCCGCTCGGCGCTTCTCGTTGCCTCTGTTGCTCATCGTCATCATCATCGTCGCCGTCGTCGTCATCGTCGCAGCAGGCTGCAGCATCCACTTTTACCGGATATTTCAATTGCAATTTCGTGTCTCGAAATTGCGGCTGCGCGTCGAGATTCTTCTGCGCGCTTCGAGTGCGCTTCAGTGGAGTCGGAATGATCCGAGTTTGGTCTTCGGGAACGATTTGGGGTTGATCCTCGGGAAGGATTTTGCATTCGTTCAGCTGCTGTCCCGCGAAATCGATTTTCGGGAGCGCATTTTGGCTCTTGGAAATTTCACACCAATCGACGTTCGACGAGGCTTTCTCGTCTCGTGATGTGCATTTTCCCGACGAACCTTCTTCGCCGCCGCGAGTCGGCGTCGCGTTCCTCGCCATGCGGCGACTTCCGGACGGCGATTTTTGTACAGTCGAGCCGTTTTTCTTTTGCATCCGCTCGAGAACGGCGATGGCTTCTTGGACGTCCTGCTGCGAGGGACAACGACTCTCGCGGCATTTCTCGACAATCGCGCTGCGTATGAAATACGAGAGGAAGCTGAGGACCGCGTTTATCAGCGACGTTTTTTCCGCGTCACCCGCGATCACTGTGTGCACTAATTTCGGAGGATTGCCCAGGGCGCCGTACAAATCACCGAGTTGCGCCCACAGCGGATTGCAGGGATACCTTTTTCCCAGATTTTCCATCTGTAAACATTCAACGACAATCGAAAATATCACATTATTTACCCGACGACTAAATCAGTGCTCGGCAAAATACTCGAAAGGACTTTAAATACAAAATACAAAATACTTTTTGCACTTGAAATACATTTATAAGTACTACTTCGTTTAAGCACTTTTTGAAATACTTTGAAAAAATCAATGGTCTGTCCATTGACGATGAGTAGGCTCGGGCAAAATCAATTTAAGGTCATCTTTGCAACTGATGTCGAGTTCACATCAGTTTTCGAAAAATGAGAGGGAATTGAGAGGGAAACACTTTTCGATAATATAAAAATCTGAAAAAAATCATGCATATTAAAGGCGTTGAAAGAGATTAATTTATATAATAAAATACGTATGATTTTTTTTTTTTTTTTTTCAAATTTTGTCTTTTTCTTAAATTGCGTTTTTACGCAAAATGGGGTGAAACCTGACATTTTTTTAAATTAGAGAAAATTCTGAAATAATAAATACATATTCAGAAAAATGAGAGAATAATTTTCATGAGAAAAAAAGTTGATTTGCCGGATAATTTGTTGAATAATTCATTTTTTCATTAATTTGTTAATAACATTTTAATTATTATTATGCAAAATGAATCTTTTTAGCACTTTGAGTATGCCTAATTTTTCCAGATTTTTATCCCATTAAAAAGTGATCGAAATTTGATCTGAAACTTACGTTTAAGTGGACTATCTCTTTTAGGACTAGCACTTCGGCTTCGGCTAATAATACAGCCATTCTCAAAAAATAAAAATGTTTCCGAATATGGAGTAGAGGCAAAAGTATTTTGTATCTGTACTTAAAGTGCCGAAAAAGTACCGAAAATACGACAGAAATATTTGAGTATTTTAAGTGCGTATTTAAAATACTTAAAATACTTCATTATTTCGTCGTAAATCTATCTCGAATACCAATTGTTTGTCGTGTGACGACATGACAGTTTGCACCCAACCGAGGTGATGCGTCAGGACAGCTGTTACGATGGTACTCATGAAGCTGAAAATAATTGAGATGTCTTGTTGATTAAACGCAATTTCACGTATGAGGCATTCTTCATCAACTGGGTCACTTTTTTCGGTCGACCCCCCGGATATATTTTTTTTAATTCGTCAGTTTGTTGTACTGTTTGAGATGGGTGTCTGTGTTTTTTTTCAGATTTTTAACCGTAGAACTCATGACAGGTCCGGCGGGATCCCACGCGAGCCGTAAAATACGTACATTGTGAAAATAAGTCATGAGTTCTAGGGTTAAAGGGCGCCGTCCAGAATCCACGTTTTTTTTTTTTTAATAATACTATATCCCCGAAAATATTGTTCTCACTACCCTTGAAAAACACGGCTTATTCTTTGAAAAAACTGAATGAAAATTACCTTTTCAAAAGTTTCCGTAAATCGATGAATATTTTTGCAAATCCGTTGCAATTACAAAGCAAATTTTTCCCTGGTCAAAAAGATACATTTTTCTACAAATCACCGTAAACTATAGCTAATTGATTCATAAAACTTGTGTAAACAATTTTTAAGAATTAATACTCATGTGACGGGTATAGTACGATTTCCATGTTTGACTTTCCTGTAGTACTTTTTCTAGAGACAAAAAAAGTAGTTCATATGGCCTGTAGTCCTAACGATTTTAGTTTCCGAGATATCAACTTTTTAAATTAAAATTTTGTAGATAATGGTTATTGAGGATTCTAATTACGAATACGACCATAACATTAAAAAATAAAAAATTATGGATCCAATATGGCGGAAAAAAAATAAAAAAATTACTTTATTTCAATGAAACTCAATATTTACCAGTCTATGAGGTTATTAATTTCGAATGTACCCGTAAAAAAGTCCCTCGGAAAAAAAGTTAGTTCATCCTTACTGAAGCGGAAAATGTCCGCTTTAGCACTATGTATAGTGTTTTTTCCGTAATAATTCCGTACTAAAGCGGAAAATTTCCGGGTTAGTACTATATATAGTATTTTTACAGGTAATTTTCTTACTAAAACGGAAGATTTTTCCGCTGTTGTTATGGTTTGATCCAAGAATGTTAAATCGTAATATTACCCATTTTTTACGCTATATTAAAATCTTAAAAATTAGATATCTCGGGAACTAAAACAGATAGGACGGATAGGTTGATATGAACTTGTTGGTTCCCTATGAAAAGTAGTCCCAGAAAAAAGCATAAAGTATTGGAGCCAAGGTTCTACTTAAAAAAAAGATGTGGGAGGTTGAGCGAAAAAAGTGGCCCAGTTGATGAAGACTGCGTCGTATAAGAATAATTTGAGTGAGTGTCGCCGAATATTTGTCGTCGCTACTCACAAATTCGTCGACTTGGTGTCGAATCCGTTGAGCAAGTGGCACATCTGCTGAAGATTTCGATGCAACGAGTGCGTTCTCTGGACTACCGGAGTCGCCGAATTCATGATAACCTCGTGCCAAAGGGAGGGTATTGTCGCGCTGTCGGCGCTCGCCAACAATCGCAGCAGCCAGGCGATACACTTGCCGGAGGCTCGGCGCATCCGCAGAGTCAGACTCTTGCACTCGCCGTTGCTTTTCCCGTGAGTTCGACACGATTCTATGCACGCGTAGCACAAACGATTCAGCATTCCTTCCATCTGAGCCGCGTGCTCCAATAAACGAGCTTCCATCTGCCTGCAGCGAAGAAAAAAAAATCATTATTCTAACGATTCTAAAAAGTTATTATAACGGATTATCTTTTGGGTTGATTAGAATATATTTTCTTTATTTTCGTTGCATTTCGGCAATGCGCAAACTTCACCATCATCACTTTTACCAATTTTCGTTGGTATTATTTCCCGTGACTTTGCTTGCGAAATCTCACCGTTCATGACCAGGCGTCAGCTGAATTAGAACCGCCAAGCCCAACCTGGTTTTGTGCCGTCGATGGTTGGTTCCTTCGCTTCCGACATTGTCCGCCGCCGCAGCATTGTACGCCTGAATGCCGAATATTTCATCGAGCTCCGAATGACTGAGAGTCGTGGAAACTGCTCGCAGCCACCTGCGACGTAAACTCGTCAAGCTACCGAATCCCGACGAGCCGTTGCTCTCGAGCGACTGGGAACCTATGACAAATATACGCATATTCTCTCATTCGATCCCCCCTCTACACATCTTCAAAGCGATCGTCAGTCAAACTCTACTTCCAGTACATCTAATCCAGGACCAAATGCAAATGTCGTCATGAAATTCAAATGACTCGTATCAAGTTCTCGATTTTTATACTTTATATTATATATATCTACAACTACACTAGCAAACCATTATATATGTAGAAAGGGCATGCCCCGTGAATAAATAAATAAATAAATAAATAAATAAATGAATAAATATTGTTATCGTTTGTCATCGACTCCACGTGCAATCGAATAAATGATCCCCCGATACTTACTGCTCAGTGGTATGTCGATGTCCCATCCGCTACTGTTACTCGAACACGTTGAATTCTTTCGCAAATCGGGACTGAGACTATTGCCGGAAAAGTTCCCGGAGCTCAGATGGGATACTGAAATTATTCAATATTATTTTAAGGGATCATCACAGTGTGAAATTTGTTTAAAATCGATTTTTTTTTTTTTTTTTTTTTTTTTTGCAGTTTCCGATAGTATATACCCCCAGCATTGTCCCCAACTTTTAAGGAGGTTGAAGCGCTACGCACCAGTCGTAAATGAGTGTTAATTTTGAAAAATCGTTTACATAAGTTTCATGAATCAATTGGCTATGGTGATAATAGTTTATGGTGATTTGTATAAAAATATATGTTCTTGACCAGGGAAAAACGTAATTGCAACAGATTTGAATAAATATTAACCGATTTACGGAAACTATTCGGAAAAGGTAATTCATTCATTCAGTTTTTCAAAGAATAAACCGTGTTTTTTTGTTCGATTTTGATTGATCGCGGCTGAATGCTCTTCCTTGAGAAATGCTTTACGTATTCACCGTTAGATATTTGACAGTATTCACTCACTTGTATTTCTCAAGCTTCCGACACTGGAAGTGGAGTCAAAATTAGGCGATTGTAGTAGATTATCGTCGGACTGTCTGTCGCTAAAATAAATAAAAATGTCCGTTAGATAGAATATTCGATAGATCGCTTGGCTCGTTGGAAATGATTGTTGAAATGAAAATTACCCGGGTTTGTGAGCATTGTGGTCGGGAGCGGGAAAAACTTTGGTGCACATTATACATCTTGGAGCACTGAGCGCGTGTACTTTGAATAACGGCCCTCTGTACGTCATAGCCACAGTTCCAAACACCATCTCGCTGAGCAAGCTCACGTCGTCGCAGGCCACTCTTTCCGTCTGCAACCGTTGCGTCCGCAGCGATTAAATACCATTCGTGTCAAATAAGAGTAGCGTTAAGGGGGGAAATACATAGAAACGACGACAAATTTCGCGATTTTCTTTCAACCAAATTACTCGACCAATTGTCTGGAAATTTCTTGGCTTTTTTATGGTACATTAGAATGTATGTAGAATGGCACCAGAGACTTTGATTTTTCTTTACCCAAAACTTTAAACGCGACGTACCCAAAACACATTTTCAAAATTGGCGGGTGCGATTATAGTTAGAAAATTTAGTCATTTTTTTGCATAAATGCACAAAATAATTGCGAATAAAAAAAAAATGATTTGGCAGGTCCATCGACGAGGGATTTCAATGTATCGAAAAACCATTGATTTATATGAATCGGATGAATAATTTTTTTTATCGCGCCCGCCAATTTCGAAAATATAGTTTCGAGTAAGTCGCGTTTAATGTTTCGAGTAAAGAAAAATCAAAGTCTCTGGTACATATAAAAATCATATTAAAATCATATTTTCCATATAAAAAAACACAAAATTTCAAAGATTACTTAAAAATCGGAAAAAATGCATACGTATTCAGAAAAACAAAGGGACCGTTTTGATCTAAAAAAAAACTTGGGTCATGGAAATATTTGTTAAACAATTTTTTGTTTCATTAAATTGTTAATAACATTTTGCAATTATTATTATGCAAAATTAATCTTTTCAATACCTTTAGTGTGCATGCATTTTTTCAGATTTTTAGACCATCGAGAAGTGTTCGCAATTCTCCTTCTCATTCTCATCCTTAAGGCGATGTGAAATACCGACGCTCACCTCAAAAGATCGGATACGCCTTTTCTCGTGAATTATGAACGGATCGAAGTGAAAATTGAAATACAGATGCCAGTAATGTGAATCTCGTGAATGAATTAGTCAGAATTTTTATTTTAGTTTAAAAAATTGATGTCGGTAACCGATCTGTATTTTTTTTTTTTTTTTCGAAAATCAAAATTCTGCCTAATTCATTCACGAGATTCACATTAGTGGCGTCTGTATTTCAATTTTCGCTTCGATCCGTTCATAATCGGCGACAAACCGCACATCCGAAGATTTTCGGCGCTCAGTGTTTCACATGGCCTTAAGGTAGTTTTGTCGCTCCAAGCTCAGTCCGCATAAGTTTTCGAAAAATGAGAGGTAAGTGCCCCAACACTTCTCGATTATTTCTGAGTAGGAAATTGTAATATAACTGCAACGAAATCGATTTTTGTGTTTACTGGGTTGATCCTTAGCGCAGACTACGATCCTCTAAAATAGTTATCTAGTACCTCCGAGATGAGACCGGCTCCGTTTCTGGTACAAAAGCCATTGCCCTGTTTTGGAAGACTCTGAGGAACATCGCTGCCGGAAGGACTTTCAGCCGCAGCGGCAGCAGTGGCGGTAGCGGTGGCGGTGGCGGTGGCGGTGGCGGTGGCGGTGGCGCTTGCTTTTCTTGCGGCAACCGAATCAAAGAGGAGCTTCCTTCCTCGCCACTCGCACTCCCGAAACAACAAAATCCTCACTTGATCCGCGCCAAAGTATGTCCCGCTCCTGCGCGATACACAAATTTTCTTATTTTTCAAATACAAAAAGAAAAACAAACAATTAATTTGACGCAACGATGTTACCAAATCGTTATCGTTACTCAAAACCAAAGGCGAATTCTAGCAGAAAATTCTACAATCGTCGAGATCAAGCGCAATATTTAAACAAAAAAAAATGAATTACGACTATACGACACAGAGGACTTTTCAGCATTTTGTCAGATTTTCTAATGATGTCCTTCGATATGTCACTTAAAAAAAAAACATAAAAAAAAAAAAATTGTATTGTTCGGAAAAATCTGAAAAAATGCATAAAAAAAAATCAATTTTACATAAATAAACGTTTGAACAGTAGATTTTTTTATTTCGTAAATAATTTTCTTAATCAAAAAAGCTTTAAATCTATATGAAGGAAAGTCATCCCACTTTGGCGATAAGCTAAAAACTTTTGGCATTGATTAAAATATTTTTGCGAATAAAAAAATATGTAAAAAAAAATATGTAAAAAAAAAGTTGCTTAAAAAAATATGTAAAAAAAAATTGCCACAGAAAAAAAGAAGAACATTTTCCTTGTGCAGTTGAAGGTCCAAACTAAGCCTACGAAAAATGACGAGCCAAATTGGAGACGTCGAGGTCAAATCCAGGTCGGAACAGGGTGGAATGCTTCATAAATATACATATAATGAGAAAGGAATTTGTTAATGAGAAACCTGTATATTAATAAATCAATTGATCAATCAATGAATTGGTCAAACGTTTTCCAAATCATTTTAGATCAACCTCTACAATTTGCTTACTGTACCGCTCGCTCTGGTTAGGTCTAAATTAAGGCACGCATCGGTGCAAGATGGTCACCGAGTTCTAAAGTTTTATCAATATTTTGAAAATGTAGTCAAATTATCGCAACGTGCATAGGCATTAACGAAAATTGTAATACAAGTACTGTGCTCAACAAAAAAAATTATATCAATATAAAAAAAAAAAAAAACATCAGTGGTACCGGAAGTACCATCTCTAGCGTCTATAATACTGCTGAACAATGTCTGTTATTAATTTAAAATTAGATAAATGGGCTAGTGTCATCTTCGTCCCTCGTCGGTATTGTGTTGCTCGATGTTCCTCAAAGGGGTGTCCATCGAACAACATCCAGACTTTTTCACCAGAGCTGATTGACCCATGCAAATTATGTTCAAAACTCTATTATTTGTCAACTCCCAACGTTGAAAAACTCTATACGTTTGTCGACGTTGGAAAATGTGCTTCCGGCATTAAATGACACAGGAGTACCGTACAGTGTGTTCTATGCTCGAGCTCGAGCGGAAATATTTTGTTACGAACGAAGGCATCGTACAAAGCTGGATACAATAATAACATGCAATGTATTAGTGTTAATTAATTATATGCAATAGGTTCGTAATAAGTAGTTTAACATTGTATATTGTAATAATTTTTTTTTTTTTTTTTTCTTTTTGTAAAACCTGGAAAGATCATGCTGCGGCGCCACATAGAAGCAATTCTTGTAAAATGAAAGGAGGAATCTGTTGATAAAATAAATTAAACATGAATTTAATTAGCCTGGGGAAAAAAAATGAAAAGTGTCTTACATTTATCAAAGAAAAATACGGTTTGACGGTTAGGTTAGAATCGTTCCGAATTGACGAACAATAGACGATCGAGGGGCACTTTGGTGTGAAACTTTGAGAAAACTCGGGAATTCGCGGGAGTCTCGTGACTCGCGCTCGCGAGGCCCGCGCACCGCGCGGACACTGATAACCGGAGTCACGAGACGCGATAATGTTATTTCGCGAGTTTTGTTTACACAAGCCGAATTGGAGCGTAAACGCGCGGCTCAAACGTCAGATATGTAAGCTCGTGTCGAAGATGCGATAATCGAATGCGGGGAAACCGCCGCCGACGTTGTGGAGCAAACAAATTGATGAAAACACGTTTTTTTTTTTTTTTTTTTTTTTATTATTTATTTAACTCCCGACTGCTCCTTATTTGGGGCAAAAGAAAAAGACGGGTGTTATGCATTTCACGGCGATCAGCTGATCCGAGCGCGATTTCTTCGTAGCCGCAATGTTCTCGAAAACGGTGAAAAATGACTTGACCAAATTTTGCCCGCCAATTCTACGACTAGTAACGAATGTCTTTTTTCATAAATCGAAACGACAAGTTGTTAATTCGCCTGGATAAATGCATTTTGCAAATAGCCTGTTTGAATATATCGAAATATCGCAAGATAGCCGCCATTGATGCGTATTCCGTGACTCACTTCGTAGCGCATATGGCTGAGTATTTGAACGACTTAGAAATTAAACAAAAAAAAACGATGAAATAAAAATAATTTTATGAAAATGAAAAAACTCCCGACTGAAAAAAGAGGTTAATTAACGCAAACGAATTGCGGGTAAACGAAAAATTATGAAATAATAAAATAACCATTCGCATATCATATAGAGTCGAGTGCGAGATTTTCACTAAACTTCCGACTATATGATATGCGAATGGTTATTTTATTATTTCATAATTTTTCGTTTACCCGCAATTCGTTTGCATTAATTAACCTCTTTTTTCGGACACGGAAGAGTAAACTTGGGGGGGGGGGGGGGGGAGATCGTCTCGCGGCGATGAGGTTCGCGCGGTGCTGCGTGATTTTCGCGTTCGCGAGTGTGGCACTCGTCTCTCTCTCTCTCTCTCACCTGTCGTCGTTGGCCCCGATTCCGATATTCAACAGCAATCGGCAGTCGGCGGCGGAATTATTTTTCGACCAAGTGTTTCTCGAGGAGGATAGAATCTTATCGAGCAGAGGCTGCATCGCATACGCGAAGGAAGGCTCGAGGAGTCTACGATTGCCGCATCGCTCCGCGCGCGTTACGTTCGATGCAGCAGCAGCAGCAGCTGATTTACGCGGCGGCGGCGGCGGGGCAGCTTTCGCGTCTTCTCGCGCGCGCGAGTGACGGAGACCGACTGCTGCTGCCTGCTACATATTCTCCTCGCCGCGCGCGACTTGGAAGCCAACTGTAAATAAAGTCACGTGCGGCCGAGTCATATGATTCTCGCGAGATAATTGCGAGGAGATAAAGGTGCGAGCGAGCGAGCGAGTCGCCAGTCGCGAGCGTCGCGAGTAGCTTTGGTAGCGCCAAAGCGCGCGCGCGCGCGCGCCGCACTCTCGTGACCGCCGCCGCACACTCTGCCCCCGCCTTCGGGCTGCTTCGGGCGAGTCATTCGCGCGCGCGCGCCAGATTATTATCTGCACGGTGACGTCAGTCGCCGCCGAATATCACCGCCGCCACCGGGGGTCAGGCATTTCCGTTCGGTCGTCCGACGCAAACCAACAGCGAAGCATCATTGGTGGGAGACAAAGTACGCAACTATATATATGTTATTCTTTCGTTCATATGAAATAGATTGAGATACATTTTAACCTCTGCCAAGTCAGCCGTGTAATTTCAACTAATAACATTTTTTCCCCTTCTAATCAATTGCTGGCAAATTGCGATTGCGCTTGGAATGAGACTAATTAAAATTGAATTATTTGAAAGAAAAAGAAAAAAGAAGAAAAAAAAATAGCCAACTTCACACAAAATGTTGATTTCGATTTTCTTTAAAACGCTTGACCATCAAATGATCCAATTAGGAGACACCAATGGCCATCGAACGACCACCAATTGATTAAAAAAAAAAAAAGATTATAATTCGTTCAAATTACACGGCTAACTTTACAGAGGTCCATTCGGTTTATTCATCTTTCCGGCATTGGTTTTATTTCGTTTATATATCCAATCTAACCCTTTAATTTGATCGCACCTGCTCGAAATAAACGAATTTATATTTTTAAAAAGCGTGCGCGCTTTTCGCGCCCTTCCCTTCTCACCCTCTCTCTCTCTCGACTCTGTCGGTAATGTTTTCTACTCAGTCGGTAAGGAGGCATAGGTGTCCAACAACACCCGAACGCCCAACCCAGCCAGATGCCAGCCAGCCAGCAGTGCGAGCATGGTAGTGGTCGATGGTAGTGGACGACAGTCGACGACGCCTGTTTATCATGGCTGTCACGTTATCATGACAGATTCCCCGATGCTGGGCGTTTGAATAAGTGGCGACGGTGCTCCGATACGCAGCAGTAGCAGCAGCAACAGCAGCAGCAGCAGCAGCAGCAGCGGATACACGCGAATCGGGTGATTCGCCTGAATTTTCGTCTGGCCATTGATGTACACGCAGACAATTAAAATGCCGGTCCAAAAGGATTCCAACATCGTGAAAATCGCGGTCGAGATGCCCCCCCAAGTGCCGCAACTCATCGAGTTCAATCAGAAGCAACCGTTGACCGGAATTATACAGGTACTCGCTATTTTCGTTGCGATATTTCACCTGCCTGAAAATTAGACTTCCCGTTTTTTAATCGATTCCACCGAAAAACCGATCTTTTTAATCGATTTTTCGATCGATCGTCTTCGTCGGACTAATTAATCCGCGCACCGAATTGATAAATTCACTTCCAGATCGCGATCCACATTTCTTTATTTGTTATTATAACCCTATTTATTTGTTATATAACCCTGTTTATGTACAGGGTTGAGCGAATGTCACGTTTAATAGTGCCAAAAACTATGAAGTTCTGGCTTGCTTAACCCTGTTCATATACCGGGTTAAGCGATCGGGGTAACAGGGCCGAAAACTATGAAGTTCCGGCAGCTTAACCCTGTTCGTATACAGGGTTAAGCGAATCATTTTGCAAAATTGATTGGTTTCAAGTACAATCCGGCAACCTACATCGAACAAGCGAACATTCTTTCTCAAGTGCGATTGTGCGTCGAAGGATCATTTTCTATGTCGCTTTGTTTAACCGATTTGCGTCTTCCGAAGGAACTCTGCAATGGCTGGGGTCTCACGGAGCCGGACACATATGCGCTCCAATTCTCGGAGAACAACAATCAAAATTACATCACAGAGAAGAACAGGAACGAAGTTAAGAACGGCAGCGTTCTCAGACTGGAGCATTCGCCGTCGAAGACGGCAGGAGATATTCTGACTAAATTAAACAACGGAAGCACCGAGGAGAAGGCGAAGGCGTTGCAGAAATTGAGTACGCTCAGTCGGGACATAACGTTTGCCCTGGAATTTATCAACAAACAGGGATTGGCGCTGATTGTGTCCCAGGTAACTAATTTTCAAACCGACACCTGTAGAAAATGTTCTAGAATTTGCGATTGATAATTATTTGAAAATAATGGATAAATTGGATTTGTTACTTAACTTTACAGATAGAAGGTGGCAAATACAAAGCCAACGTTTTGGCGTACTCGCTTCAGTCGTTCGTCGAGCTGATGGATCACGGAATAGTCTCGTGGGACATTTTGGAGCCTCCGTTCATCAGCAAAGTCGCGAGTTACGTGAATCATCAGACGGTGATCCAGGACGCGAATGTGGTCGAGGCGTCGCTCAGCATTCTCGAGAATATCGTGCTAAATTCGTCCGGAAAATACGCTCTCGTCGAGAAGGAAGTGACTCTCCAGAATCTCGTGATGCATCTGCAGTGCTTGAGCCCGCAGATACAGCAAAACGCGATTGCCTTGATAAACGCACTCTTTCAGAAAGCCGACCCGGCCAAGAGACGACACGTTTCCGCTGCTTTGCAGTCGAAACAGGTCAGAAACGTCTTTCTCACGAACGTCATCCAGTCGACTGGTCAGGTCAGTACACGCAAACAATCTTCGATCTTCTTCGTCGTCGCAACTTCCTCACCTTCGTCAAATGTGTCGTTAACGATCTTATACAGCTCCGCACTAGTCAAATGAATGCTCATTTTAAGTTTATATATATTGCTTTATTAGGTGAGATGTTTCTCAAGGCAATGTCGTCGAGATTTTTTTTTAATAAGTATTCTTTGCTATACATTTACCGATTTTTTCAGCGAAAATCGCGTTTTCGACTCCCAAGTGCCTACCAAAAATTAAAAAAAAAATCGATAAGAAAAAAGAAATTTCGACGACATTACCTCGAGAAACATCTCACTTAATGAACGCATTTTGAATTTTTCGTTTCGGATGATCCAGTGACGAGTTATTTCCTACGCCGCAAAACGTTTTTTTTCGAGGCGCCTGCGAAGGTTTGCTGCTAACGGTTTATCCAACCTATACTATAAAAAACATATCCCTCCGGAAACTGACGCCCTGACGTTTTGGGGGCTGACGCTTTCGAGACTTGACATTTTCGAGTTCATTTCATCACGAACTTCAGAGCAATGCGACCCGATTTTCAATAATTGTTGCTAAAGTGCAAATTATGTTAAAAAATATTTCCGATTTTTTCTATATTCGGTCTATGCCATCTTTTGAAGTTCAATTTATTTACTTTGAATTCACATGTTCCTGATATTGTTGAAAATACGTAAATCATTTCTAAAAAATCGAAATTTTTCTTCATAATGCATTTCAATTTGTTCGTGTACCTATTTTGTACTTATGATTGAGGGGGGATGGCGCGCGAAGCGCGCAGGGAGCGGACCTCCTCTAGTTCATCAATATTTTGCAATGGAAATTTAGGAAAATATAGTTCAGATGTATTATTATATGGAAATTTATCAAAATAAACCTGTATCGTTTAAAAGGTTGTTATTTTTAAACGGAGAATGTTATAAATTATCTGTGAGACAAATTCATAAAGCATCTCTCAAGGAAGAGAATGAGCCGCGACAAATCAAAATCGAAGAAAAAATACGGTTCACTCTCTGAAAAAACTGAATGATAATTACGTTTTCAAAAGTTTGCGGAAATCGGTTAATATTTATGGAAATCCGTTGTAATTACATTTTTTCCAGGTTAAGAACATACCTGGTAGTGCAAATCACCATTAAAGATAATCAACAGATTCTTAAGGGCATGTGAAACACTGAGCGCCGAAAATCTCCGGAACAGCGGTTTCTCGCGAATTATGAACCGATCGAAGTGAAAATTGCAATACAGACGCCAGTAATGCGAATCTCGGAAATGAATTAGTCAGAATTTTGATTTTCGAAAAAACAAAAAATTACAGGTCGATTACCACCAGCATTTTTTTTTATCAAAATGCTGACTAATTCATTCCCGAGATTCACATTACCGGCGTCTGTATTTTAATTTTCACTTCGATCCGTTCATAATTCGCGACAAACCGCTATCCCAAACTTTTGAAGTACGCATCGGTATTTCACATCGCCTTAAAACTATGCTTAAATTATCACAAAATATATAGCACTCATTTCACTAATGTGGAGCTGTATACAATCCTTAAGGTAGTCCAAGCGGTACAGTCCCAGGAAATGTGAGATTGGATTGGACTACCTTAAGGAGTTAGGTGGGTTTCGGAGGTCCAAAAAAGGTGTTTTTACTTTTTTTTTATATATATCAGAGCTGGGCAAAATACATGAAAATACTAAAAATACAAAATACAAAATACTTTTTGTACTTAAAATACATTTTTAAATACACTTCAAAACACTTTTTAAAGAACCTCATGAAATTGAATTCCAAGGCAGCGCGCATATATTGGGTGTGTTAGTAATTGTTCAATAATCTGTAACACTTCATACGTGTTTATTCGTGTTTATTAAAATAAATTCAAACTCATCTTCCTTGATGGAAATATTAAAAAACCATCAATGATAGCTGAAAGGAGATTAGAAAAGCTGCAAATTGTACTTAAAAAAAAAAATGTCACTAATACAAAACTTTTTGAGGAAGCAATAGTATGGCAATCAATATTGCAACAGAGCCTTCTCATAATTGGAACACATCGTTTATTATCTTTTTAGTCTTTAGAGCATGTGTATTTTTTTCCTTCCTCATAATGGAAGTTTTATCGACAATGAATTACTTCAATTTTATAACATCATGCAATGCGAGGTATTTTACTAAAAAGAGGAATGAAAATCTTATAAAAATTGTCCATACTTTGGATAATCATCAATTTTTTTTTAAGCTACGAAACGATTTTTAGCGCGTTTATCATTGTCATGGATCGGAGAACGGATAAATAGAGACTCATTTTTGTTTTTATCGATCGGGGCTAAAAATTAAAAAAAGTATTTTGTATTTTGTATTTTATGAAACAAAAAGTATTTAAAATACCTGAGAAGCATTTTTGTATTTAAAATATGTATTTTAAGTACTCAAAATAGATGATGTATTTTAAATACTGCCCAGCTCTGATATATATGTCTAATGAAATATTGTACTGAAACCATTTATCATATCAAATATACATATTTCACGAGTACTTTGTAAAATTTTCGTTTAAAAATATCGAAAATTCAGCCGTTGGGAGCTCATTTTCCTTGACTTCGCAAAAAAAAGGTGCTCTCGCCGTGGAAACGATAACTCATGACTGGTTCGTCGAAAATTAAAAACCTAAACATTTTCCGTTAGTACATTAATAGATCTCGTGTTTGAATGAAGGAAGTAAAAAGTTAAAGTTTGAATTTTTGACGGAGTTGTGAACAAAAGATCTCATTTTTTCGTCAAATTCTCACCGTGTATTGCCTCGTAAAATTAGTTGTAATAAAAAAAAAAGAAATCGTTCGTTCAAACAGTAGATAATGTTATTTTGAAGAAGTGTGCAAACTTTGAACAAGATAGGTTGATAACTTTTCGAGAAATTGTGTCCACCGACTTGAAAAATAGCGTTTCGACAAAAACGCGATTAAAGTTTCGAAGAGCTAGGTGGGTGATTAGGTGGGAGGGGGGACTTTTGAAGGTTCTATCACTTAGAATTTTAGTCGAATCGATTTGAACTTTTGGGAGAATATTCTAGACATATTGTATTATTTAAGCCACCTAACGCGCCCTTAAGAAGTGCGTTTCTCGTTGTTCGAGCGTTCTTCTCGACATAAAATGAGAGTACGATCGTTGTTTAGCGTAGATTAGCGACACAAGCGTAATTGCATCGACGGATTTCAGGTCGGGACGGAAATGGCACATCAGCTGTACGTGCTGCAGACGCTGATGCTCAGTCTTCTGGAGCAACGAATGATGACGAAGATGGATCCCCAGGATCAAGACGCTCACGACAAGATCAAGGAGCTCCGACGAATCGCGTTCGATACCGAAGGTTCGAACAGTGGAGACGTGGCCGCCCGTAAGCAAGGACTCTTCGCCAAGGATTACAAGAAACTGGGCTTCAAGTACGACATCAATCCGGCGCAGGATTTCACCGGTGCTCCACCCGGAATGCTCGCGCTCGACTGTATGGTTTACTTTGCGCGAAATCATACGGAAGCCTATACAAAAGTCGTCTTGGAAAACTCATGTCGGGCTGACGAGCACGAATGTCCCTTCGGCAGAACGAGTGTCGAACTCGTCAAGTTACTTTGCGAAGTTAGTACAATTCCAGTTAGCCACACTTGCGGAAACACACACACACACACACTCCTTTTTTTCCCCACTTTTTTACTCATATCACTTTTTTTTCTACTTGGATTATAATAAATAATGTTGGAATAATAAAAAATGGCAGGTTTTACGAATCGGCGAGGCGCCGAGCGAGCAGGGCCAGTCGTACGATCCGATGTTCTTCACGCACGATCATCCGTTCGAGGAATTCTACTGCGTTTGCATAGTTTTGTTGAACAAAACTTGGAAGGAAATGCGGGCAACGACGGAAGATTTCGTGAAAGTTTTCTCGGTGGTTCGCGAACAGATAACGCGCGCGCTTCAGTGCAAGCCGACGGGGCTCGACAAGTTCAAGAACAAATTGCAACAGCTGACGTACTCGACGATCACGAATCTGTGGCAACAGGAGCGAACGAGCCGCGAGGAATGGGAGAGTCACGCGAGGCCGGTCGTCGAGCTTCGCGAGCAGACCAAGCCCGAAATTCTCGAACTCATTCAGCAGCAGCGCCTCGGTTTTCTCGTCGAAGGCACCAGATTCACCAAATACAGCGCGAGGGGCCAAAGAATCAAGGACAAATTTTGGTACGTCCGTTTGTCGCCGAATCACAAACTCTTCCATTACGGCGACTGCGACGAGAAATCTGTGCCAACGATAGACGAACTTCCGACGAAACTCGCGGTCGTCGAAATACGCGGACTTCTCCTCGGTCGCGACTGTCCGCACATGAAAGATTTGCAAAGACGAAAAACTACTCATCAATTTGCCTTCTCGCTTGCTCTCGATTCCGTCGAAGTAACCAGTCTCGATTTCGTCGCGCCTGACGAACAGGTCTTCGACTATTGGACCGATGGCATCAACGCCTTGCTCGGTAAACTATTCTTTCGCTCTTTCTATCCCCTACTCCTCCTTCAAGCCAATTCATACTTGACGTCGTCTTATTTTATTTAACGACCTTCGAGCGCTACGCACTCTTTCAAAAGAGTCCTCATTTGCTCATTTCTTCAATTATTTATACACACTTTTAAGCACTTGTCGATTTTTTAAATGCTCATTTGTACAAAAATAGCATATCTTCTTGATCAGGGAAAAATTTCATTCCAACGGATTTCCGTACATATTAACCGATTTACGCAACTTCTGTTTTTTCTTCGATTTTTATTTATCTCGGCTCATCCTCTTCTTTGAGAAATATTCGACAGTATTTACCGTTCAAAAATTACAGACGGTTGCTTACGAAGAAATTTCGTCGATGGGCAAACAAAAGACTGTAATGTTTAAACGGTGAATACGCGAAGCATCTCTTAAGGAAGAGTAAGTATGAGCCGCGATAAATCAAAATCGAACAAGAAACACGGTTTATTCTTTGATCAAACAGAATGAAAATTACCTTTTCAAAAGTTTCTGTAAATCGATTAATATGTCCTGCAAATCCGTTGCAATTAAATTTTTCCCTAGTCAAGGACATAGATTTTTCTACAAGTCACCATAAACTATAGCCAAATGATTCGTAAAACTTGTGTAAACGATTTTTTTAAATTAACACTCATTTTACTAGTGCGTAGCGCTCCAATCTCTTTAAATAAAATTTCCGACACTTCTCGATGGGATAAAAATCTGAAAAAATTCAAGTATATTGTAGGTGCTCGAGAGATTGATTTCGCATGATTATACTTCCAAAATGTTGTTAACAAATTGATTAAAATTTTTTTTAACAAATCCCCCGTTTACCAAACTTTTTTTTTTCATATGAAACTGATTTGTTAAATTTTCCGGATGCCATGAATTTTTTCAGAATTTTTTATAACATTTGAAAATTGAACCGCTTATTACACTCAACACGTTTCCGCACGATTGATCAAGTAGATTCGGAGATACACGTCGAACATTGTAAGAAAAACAATTCCCAAGAGTTACAAAAAATTTGAAAAAAATTCATACGCATGCAGAAAAATTAACAAATCATTTTCATATGAAAAAAAAAAAAAAGTTTGGTAAACGGGGGATTTGTTAAACAATTTTGTTTCATTAATTTTTTAATAACATTTTGAAAGTATTATTACGCGAAATCAATCTCTTGATCACCTCGTATATACTTGATTTTTTTAAGATTTTTATCCCATCAAGAAGTGTCCGAAATTCTATGTTAATTTTCGCTTTTTCGGAGATTGTGCACCGTTGCATGCTAGTACTACCTTAACATACTACACGAAAATTAATGAAAGGTCTGATTTTTAGGTAACGAAATGACGAGCAAAGAAACTGAGAACGATCTCGAGACTCTCCTGTCGATGGACATAAAGCTGCGACTTCTTGACGCGGAAGGAATTGACATTCCACAGGACCCTCCTCCAATACCGGAACCACCACCGAACTACGATTTTTGTTACGAGCTGAAGTAGAAACTGCGGCAGAAAAATTGCGAACAGGAGTAAGAACGAGTACCCTGGTTAAACGATCCGATTAGAACCGATAAAACGGACAATAAATTTTGTCCATTTGATCGGTTTCTATATGTCTTAATCGGAATTTTTAAGCAGAGTACGCCACGCGCAACTGCCAATACCCTTTTCTTTCATCGGGTCAACATTTTTATAGATCATATTTAGACGTTTAACGCGATTTTTCAAGAGACGCATTATCGTCTCGACGCCAAATTCCAAACAAAGACATTACCAAGAATTAAGGGCTATCGCTATATTCTATGAAGATATAGGTGGGGCCACCCTGTTTCGACCTGGATTTCACCTTGACGTCTCCGATTTGTCTCAATTTTTTGTAGGCTTAGTTAAACCTGTAACTGCACAAAAAGAAATGTTATTTTTTTTTCTATGGCAATTTTTTGTTGTATATTTTTAAAGTGACATATCAAATGCCATAATGTAAAAATCTGAAAAAATTCTAAAAAAAATTCTAAAAAATACTTTGTACAATACCAAAACTATCTAGCTTATAGCCAAAGTGGGGAAGATCTTTCTTCTTATAGTTTTTAAGCTTTTTCGATTAAATACTCATTTTTTCATAATTTTTTAAATAAAAAAAGTTCAAAACCTATAAGAAGAAAGCTCTTGCCCACTTTGGCTATCAGCTAGAAAATGTTGATATCGAACAAAGTATTTTTCAGAATTTTGTCAGATTTTTTTATTATGGCTTTCCATATGTCACTCTAAAAAAACATTAAAAAAATTGCATTGTTCGGAAAAATCTGATAAAATTTCGAAAAATATGAAGAAATTCATAAAAATCCAGTTTTACATAAATAAACGTTTGAACAGTAGATTTATTTCTTTTTGAATTTTTCAAATAATTTTCTTTATCAAAAAAGCTCTTAAACTATATGAAGGAAAGTCTTTCCCGTTTTGCATATAGGCCAGAAAGTTTTGGTATTGAACAAAGTATGTTTCAAATTTTTTAATTATGGCGTTCGACATGTCACTTTAAAAATATAGTTAAAAAAATGCCATAGAAAAGAAAAATGTGTGCAGTTGAGGGTCCAACTAAGCCTACAGTAAAATTACGAGCCAAATTTGAGAGGACGAGGTCAAATCCAGGTCGAAACGGGTTGGGATGTCCCAGGTACATACACATATAGATATATTATATATATATATATATTTTACACTGAAGAATTAAATATCCCTCGCGAAAACAGCTTCCATCGACTCGATCCACGAGCCGAGTAATCGACTTCAATGAACTAACCGCGATCAAATTATTCGAGATCGAAAAGGCAGGTTAGAAAAAAATGCTTTTTTTAATCATGGGATGATGCAGTATATTTTTTACCAAAGATATTCGTTAACATTTCTTATACACAGATTTTACACGCGCTCTAATATTTTCCTTTTTCGTTTTTAGTAGATTCTCTATTTATACAGCTAAATTATCCAGCACCCGACCTAACAGCAGATCCATTTGGTTCTGGTTTTTTGTTTCTCTTTTTTTTTTATCGCATAGCTCGTAAGGTTTATCCAGTGTAATTATTGCGTTTGCGTAAGTGACTTCCAATTGATCGAAAATCGAATCGTGTCTCTTTTGTTTTCGTCTGTATTTTGTAACCCTGACGAACACCGACTTACCGAGATAGGTGTAATAAATTATAAATACAGTAAATGTAACGCGACGACTCGTTAATGTTACATAAAATCATTCACTCCGAGTAACAAGCGGCGAACTGTGCGTGCTTGCGTGCGTGCGTGCGTGCGTCAAGTTTGAGGAAAATCAATCTTCTCCGATGATTAAGGTAGTCCGAGCGGTACAGTCCCAGGAAATGTGAGATTCAGAGAAATTCAGAGAGAATTTCAAACTTTCCCAATGGAATAAAAATCTCAAAAAACATCAAGCATAGGTGTTCGGAATATTGATGTTGCGTAGTAATAATTCCAAAAAGTCATTAACACATTCATAAAAAAAAAATCAACAAATTACCAGAAACCTAATATTTCATTGTGAAGAAGATCATTTGTTTATTTTTCTTAATACGTATGAATTTTTTCCGATTTTTTTCATGATTTCGGAATTTCGTGATTTTTTAAAGATATTTTTGGCAAATTTCAAAATCTCGAAAAAGTTCGAAACAAATTCATACGTGTTAAGAAAAATAGACAAATTAATTTCATTAAAAAAAAAAAAGTTACGTTGCCGGGTAATATGTTCAACAACATTTTTTGTAATCAATTTGTTAATAACTTTTTGGAATTATTATTACGCAAAATCAATCGTTCAAACGCCTATATGCTTGATTTTTTTTCAGATTTATATTCCATTGGGAAACGTTCGAAATTCACTCTGAATTTCTCTGAATCTCACATTTCTTGGGACTGTACCGCTCGGATTACCTTAAGGGGTCTAGGCAGCAAAATTCAGCCAAAAACGGCAAAAGATTCAAATAGCATTTGTGTGAAAACGAATCGACATACATCCATTGTCTTTTTTGCAACGTTTTTATTCGAATTTTGGCTATTGAATTCAGCGGCTGTGGCTCTAAAAATATAAATATTTAACGATGCTATTAACAATTCAAGATGAAAATGCGTCTCGCGTTTTGCTCCACTGTTGCCGCGATTCCGGGTGACCGGATGAAGTGATCGGAAATTTTCAAAGGGCATTCTTTTCGGAACATGTTACTCTAAAGATTGAACCTAAATTGAACAATAAAAAGATTAAAGTAAAAAAATGGCAGTAAAAAAACGAAAAACATCGAAAAATGTATGACGTTTATTGTAAAAACAATAACAAATTGATTTCAGTACACAGATTTAGGTTCAATCTGTAGAGGAATAATAGCTTTATTTAAAAACAACAAATCAAGGCGATATCTTCATTCGTTCTTGAGAAATCGTGGCAACACTATGGCAAATTCTGTTTCGAGAAAAACGCGTTTAGAAAACGCAACCTGCACATGTTCCATGGCGCGCGCTTCGTACTCCAAGCTCCCCTGACCTCCATTTATAGAATTTTTTAGTTTGCCTTTCGCCAAAATACGCGATATGAATCGTTTTATAACAATATGAAAAAAAAAGAAAAAATCTCGCTGCCCAGTCCCCTTAAAAAAGTCATGGATGAGTTTCGTGAATCAAATACATTGAAAAATTCTCAGGAGGAATTTGTCAAATTTTGCTATTTTCGGAAATCGATCGAATCTCTTTGATCTGAGTTTTCCGTGTGCACAACGGTGCCTTCGCCCGCGAAGGAAAATAATATCAGAGCTGGGCAGAGTCCTCGAAAATACTTCAAATACAAAATACAAAATACTTTTTGTATTTAAAATACATTCATAAGTACTTTATTTAAGCACTTTTTAAAATACTTCGTACAAATCAATGGTCTGTTCATTGACGATGAGTAGGCTCGGGCAGAATCAATTTAAGGTAGTATTTAAAACTGGTGTCGAGTTCGCATAATTTTTCGGAAAATCAGAGGGAATTATAAACACTTTTCGATAATATAAAAATCTGAAAAAATCATGCATATTAAAGTCGTTGAAGAGATTAATTTTGCATAATACAATACGTATGATTTTTTTTAGAATGTTATCTTTTTTTTAATTGCGTTTTCTTACGCAAAATGAGGTGCGACAACCGAAATTTCTCAATATTAGACAAAGTTGTGAAAAAATTCATACGTATTCAGAAAAAAATGAGTGAATCATTTTCATGAGAAAAAAAAGTTGACTTGCCGGATAATTTGTTGGACAATTCATTTTTTCATTACTTTGTTAATGAGGCATTCCACATCAACACGGCCACTTCAAAACCTTAATGTCTTGGATTTTTGTGCAATTGACGTATGCTATAGTACTCTTTGAAACAAAAATATTGACATGTATTAAATTTATGGTGGCATTGATAGGGGTGACATTACAGGAAAATGTGATTTTTGCTTGTTTTTCTCTCTGATTTTATTACATGGAAATAGTGTGTCGGAGCGAAAAATGGCTAGGTGTCGCACTTCTCGCATCGACATTTCGTCAGTTTACGATCCTCGCGGAATAAAGACGCGATACTCGAGCGTTAACGAACGGGATAATTCTTTATTTTTGAGAGCTCGGACCAAATACGTCCGCTCTCCTTTGAACCGTCAAACTAACAACACGTCTTTTATTTATTCAACAAGCTCATAGCAACGGAAAAGCTATCGTCAGATGTCACGATCGAATCTGCTTCAATTCGGCTATCCTGATGACATTCGACGTCCTCGTCGAGTGTTGTTTCTTCGTTAATCTTCTCCAGGAATTAATTTCAGTCTATCCACGGCAATGATGCCCTTGTAGAGTCGCTGGCTCTGCATTTCTCCCTCGATGTCTTGGATTAAATATCGATCGTTTCCAATTTCTTTTACAACTTCATATGGTCCTCGATATTTTTCGGTCAACTTCCGACTTTCTCCCGTTGCTGGAGCTTCGTATCGAATCATGACTAATTGTCCAGATTTCAGTTTCTTCGCATTTTTACGTTTCTTGTTGAATTGTTTCGAGAGTGCTTCTTGATTTTTCCGCAGTAGCTCCGAAACATCCTCGTCTTCGACTTCGACGCCGAATTGATCATTTAGATCCTTTATTTCGCGCGTCAGCGAAGAATCTTCTTTTCCGATCGGCTTGTAATTAAAAATCACTTCTGCCGGCGTACGTTTTGTGATCCGATGCGTGCTATTATTTATGGCCCACTGCACGTCGTATATCTTCTCGTCCCAATCGTAGTGCTCGCTGTCGCTGGTTATGGTTGGTAAGCAGTTCAAAATGACGCTGTTTATCCTCTCAATTTGACCATTTGCTCTCGGCGTACCAGCAGCAATCAACACGTGGTTAATCTCGATGTTTGAGCAAAAGTCGTTAAACTTTTTCGAGATATATGCAGCTCCTCGATCGCTGATTATGCGCTTCGGCTTGCCGTAGTGTCCTATTAATTTCTCCAAAACGGCGATCGTTTCATCCGCTCCTGTATTTTGCACGGCCTCGAGTATTACGTATTTACTGTAAGCGCATATAGCACCCAGCACGTACTTGTTCTCTCGCGTCGTCTTTACGAAGGGTCCCAGGTGGTCAACGTGGATTGTTTCAAACGGAATCGATCCTTTATCAATCGGGTGTAGATATCCACACTTCTTTCCTGTCTGAGCCTTGTAGTAAATGCAGTTGATGCAACGATTTATGTAAGTCGTAACGAACTCGCGCATCCCCGGGAAATAGTACGTTTCCTTCAACTTCGACAGGGTTTTGTCAATCCCTAAGTGCGCGAGACTCTTGTGCGCAGTTGCGACAACTTCGTACCTCAGCTCGGCAGGCACGTACAATCTCCATCGTCCTTTCGTGATCCTGTAGACTCGAGCATTGTACATAGTAAACTTTTTGTGCGTTTCTTCATCTCCATTTTCGAGTTTATTTCGCACTTCGAGGATTTCTGCGCTAGCTCGTTGCATGGCAGCTATCCAATCAGTGTTTACGTTGATTCCCATAATTGGCAGTCCGATAATCGGTGTTTCTTCTGCCGGCTCGACCGGAAACCGACTCAAACTATCGGCAATACAGTTCTGATCGCCTTTCAGGTATTCGAGATGATAGTTAAACTCCGACAATCTGATGAACCATCTTCCGATCCGCGGATTCAAATCTCTCTTGCTGTCTAGAAGCTTCAGACTATTACAGTCAGTTTTGATCGTAAATTCGATTCCAATCAGATACACGCGAAATTTCTCCAACGCGCAAACGATAGCTAACGCCTCCAGCTCATACGAATGATACTTCGACTCGTCGTTGGTCGTTTTTCGGCTGTAATAGCTGACAGGATGCATTCTTCTCGGTTGCTTGTCGCCTTCTTGTTCTTGTAGTAGAACCGCTCCTAATCCGTATCGGCTCGCATCAGTGTGAACTTCAGTCTTCGCCTTCACATTGAATATTGCCAATATTGGTCTCGACGCGAGTTTCAGTTTGATTTCATCGAACGCTTGCTGTTGAACATCATCCCATACGAAACTCTCATTTTTCTTCAATAGATCCGTTAATGGTTTTATGATCGATGCAAAGCCTTTCACGAACCTTCTGAAGTAGCTGGCCAAACCCACAAAACTTCTGACGGCCTTGACGGTTGTAGGTTTCGGAAAAGATTTTACGCAATTAATCTTTTTGGTGCCAGGCTCGATACCGAATTGCGAAATTTCAAAACCCAGGTATTCCACCTTCCGTTTGAAAAAATGACATTTCTTGAGGTTGATCGTCAAACCTGCTGCTTGAAGAACGTTGAAGACTTTTTCCAGCTTCTTCATCCCCTCTTCAATCGTTGAACTAGCTGTGATAATATCATCGAGATAAGCCATTGCGACGTCCCCATCCAATGATTCGAGAATAACGTTCATCATTCTTTGAAACACAGCCGGTGCGTTGCAGAGTCCGAAGGGCATTCTCTTGAACTGATAATGTCCGTTGGGTGTGACAAATGCAGTTTTCTCCCTTGAATCTCGAGCCATTGGGACTTGATAGTATCCGCTAAACAAATCGAGACTTGAGAAAAATCGATTATCTCGAAGTCTGTCCAACTGATCATCTATCAGTGGAATCGGATATTTATCTTTGGTCGTGATTCTGTTCAGCGCACGGTAGTCAACGCACATTCTAATCTCCCCACTCTTTTTTCGTACCAATATAATTGGGCTTGAATACTGTGAAGAACTGTCTTCAATCACATCCGCTTTCTTCAAGTCGTTGATCATGTCCTTGACTTGTTCTTTCTCGTGGTATGAGAGACGGTATGGTCGATAACAAACTGGTTTCTCGGTCGTCAGGTGAATCGCCATTTCCGTTACGTTCGTTCTTCCCATTTGATTCACGTTCTTTGCAACGATTCCTCGATACTGATTAATCAGTTTCGCCAGTTTCGTATGATCCTCTTCAGGTAAGTCCGAATCGATTTCGTCCTCTTGAATCTCGTCGGTATTTATCTCTCGTGACGTCTCTTCCTCGGCACAGATTTCCCCTCGCGTGATCACTTGTCCCTTCTTTACCGACATATCGGAACAACTCAAATTCATAATCGGTATGATCGATTCGCCATTCTCATCCGCACTGATTATACATCGTGGAATCAATTTTCCCGACTCTTGAACTCCGCCGTCTAGGTATAAATCTTGCATCGGTATATTACCGACGACATTAATATGCCCAACGTGATTTCTTGGAATGACCACGTCATCTCCAGCGACGAATTTCGTTTTGCTCGGTTTCGTGATTTCGATCTTCAATAATTCCTCCAGTCCGTTTGCAATTTCCAATGCTCCTTGCGTGTTCAATATATGAACATTTTCCTGCTCGGTATACGAATGTCCAACCAGCAGGGGTACGATCTGAGCCTCTTCCGGTACAATGAAAACGTCGCATTTTGCCTTGACACCGTCGATGTCGATCTCGACAGTCATCACACCGATTGGTTTAACTTCGCCTCCACCATATCCCGTGAATGGTGTTAGAGTTCCTTCGTAGTAACTCAGATGAAGTTGATCAGCGTAATCTCTTCTCATAGTAGTGACTGCGCTTCCCAGATCGACGTAGCAACGAATCCCCTTGTTGTTGACTTTCGCATCCTTGAAAAATTTTCCATGAGAATTGCCGTGAACATGCAAAACTTTCTCGTTCTCTTCTTTGCTATTGTCTTTTCGTTTTTCTTTATTTTCCTTCTTTTCGGAACAATCACGTGCATAATGCCCCGGATTACCACACTTGAAACATGTTATCTTAGCAATGTCTCTCGTTTTATCTACTTGCGTGTCATTCGGCTTTTCTTGTTCCCGGCTTCGATAAGATTGATTTCTATCTTCCATCTTCTGATGATTAAAGGGTTGACCACTCTTTTTCCAGTACGGCGCTTTCGATGTTTGTCGTAGATGATCCTTGATGAAAGCGTCTCCACTTTTCAAATCCGGCAACAAATCCGTTGGATGTTCGTATCGCGACAGGGGTCCGAGATACGAGCGATATTGAACGTTATCCAATCCATCGATAATCCATTCGATGATCTCACGGTCGGCCATGCGAGCGTTGTTGCAACGTGATAGTTTTTCATAAAAATATTCGACGATATTTTGGCCAAACCTGCGTTTATAATTCTGCGCTTCTAACACTTTCTTCACACCCGTTTCTTCTCCGAGAAAAGATTTCGTTAAAAGTCGTTTCCAATCATTCCACGTTCGGTCGGCTCTCTGCAAGCTGTCTCTCCATTTTCTCGCAACGCCCTCGAGCTTCGATAAAGCGTAATGCTTTGTTGCTAAATCATCCCAACCGTACATTTGTGCGTACTCTTCCATCTTCTCGATCCATCGGTGAATGTCGCTGTCCGAGTTCACTGGGTCGAAGCTTGGTAAAACTTTTGATAAGTCCATGAAATTCCGCGCCGGAGTACGTGGATTATCGAATAAACCCATTCGTTCTAGCGTCGGCATAACATCATTGACATCGTTATCGTTATCGTCCGGCGGTAGATCACGACGAAGATCTCCTGCCCCTCCAAAATTGTTTGGGTCGTCTTGCCCCACCGGTAAAATCGGAGTTCGATGCATCTCTTCGCGTATCTCAGTTTCTTCTGGTGTATGCGCTGCTTGGGCTTGAATTTTCCGCGGCCGTCCTCGCTTTTTCTTCACTCTCGGTGTATCCACGATGACAGATTTCGAGAGAAATTTCGAGACACAAAAAAAAAAAAAAAATATTTTCACCGATTGCTTGATTCAATGCCTCTTCTGATTGAGAAAGTCCGTTGTCTCAATCCCATAAACGAATCCCGGATTCGTTCAGTCAAGATTTCGGCAATTATTGGATCACAATCCCACTTCTGATAAATTGTCGCACTTCTCGCATCGACATTTCGTCAGTTTACGATCCTCGCGGAATAAAGACGCGATACTCGAGCGTTAACGAACGGGATAATTCTTTATTTTTGAGAGCTCGGACCAAATACGTCCGCTCTCCTTTGAACCGTCAAACTAACAACACGTCTTTTATTTATTCAACAAGCTCATAGCAACGGAAAAGCTATCGTCAGATGTCACGATCGAATCTGCTTCATAGGAACAACTTTTGTTGTGTTTGTCGCAAGGATGACGAAAAAAAATGTTACAAGGCAACATTTTACATTTTTCATGGAAAAAAACCTATTTTAAAGATGGAAATCGATTTTTGGGCAATTATGACATTTTTTAAAAAATTGAAATATTTTTTTTTGGATTCCTCAAACTTTTTTCAAAAGGAATCCGTCTTTTTCCAGATGGAGAAATTCAATCTAAAGGCTCAGCAAAAAAAAGAACGAAAATTGAAAACAAGAATTTAATGCGATATTGAAATAAAATAGTACATTACGCTACAAGGGAGGGAAGTGCAACTTTTCACCGAGTGAGAAGTTTGATGTCCGAGCGAAGCGAGGGCAGAAATTCTCACGAGGTGAAAAGTTGCACCTCTCCCATGTAGCGTACTATACTTTTCTCCCGATTTCACTGCAAAATGACTCCATTTCGCGTGTGCAACGGGGACGGAAAATTAGGTAATTTTTACCAAATGACGATCCGCATGCGTAATGCGATTTTCATTTCTCCCGCCGGGCAGGAATGAGCCGATTTCCTCCCTAGGGAGGAAATGAAATCGTATTTCGCATGCGTGAGTCATTTGTCAAAAATGAGCTATTTTCCGCCCGCGTTGCGGACACGAAATGGGGTTATTTCAGTGGAGTCGGGAGAAAATGCTATATAATGTGAGTGCATTGCTCAATATTTATTTACAAAATATTTGCACCGTCAAGCTATATAATACGTCATGTAAGATTCAAATATTTCAAATCGAAAATTTCGTCTACATTTTCTAGGGTTGAATTTTATTTATAAATTCAACCCTAAAATTTTTAAAAAATTTGAAATATTTTTTTTTGGATTCCTCAAACTTTTTTCAAAAGGATTCCGTCTTCTTCCAGATGGAGAAATTCAATCTAAAGGCTCAGCAAAAAAGAACGAAAATTGAAAACAAAAGTTTAATGCGATATTGAAATAAAAATGTTATAATATAATGCGAGTGCATTGCTCAATATTTATTTACAAAATATTTGCACCGTCAAGCTATATAATACGTCATGTAAGATTCAAATATTTCAAATCGAAAATGTAGACGAAATTTTCGATTTGAAATATTTGAATCTTACATGACGTATTATATAGCTTGACGGTCGAAAATTTCGTCTACATTTTCAATTTGAAATATTTGAATCTTACATGACGTATTATATAGCTTGACGGTGCAAATATTTTGTAAATAAATATTGAGCAATGCACTCACATTATATAACATTTTTATTTCAATATCGCATTAAATTTTTGTTTTCAATTTTCGTTCTTTTTTTTGCTGAGCCTTTAGATTGAATTTCTCCATCTGGAAAAAGACGGATTCCTTTTGAAAAAAGTTTGAGGAATCCAAAAAAAAATATTTCAATTTTTTAAAAAATGTCATAATTGCTCAAAAATCGATTTCCATCTTTAAAATAGGTTTTTTTCCATGAAAAATGTAAAATGTTGCCTTGTAACTTTTTTTTTCGTCATCCTTGCGACAAACACAACAAAAGTTGATCCTAGCCATTTTTCTCTCCGACACACTATTTCCATGTAATAAAAACAGAGAGAAAAACAAGCAAAAATCACATTTTCCTGTAATGTCACCCCTATCAATGCCACCATAAATTTAATACATGTCAATATTTTTGTTTCAAAGAGTACTATAGCATACGTCAATTGCACAAAAATCCAAGACATTAAGGTTTTGAAGTGGCCGTGTTGATATGGAATGCCTCTAATAACAGTTAAAAATTATTATTATGCAAAATCAATCTTTTCAGTACCCTGAGTATGTCTGGGTTTTTAAAGATTTTTATCCCATCGAGAAGTGATAAAAATGTTGTCTGAAAGTTACGGTTTAACGCGACTGTTCCGAGAGGACTGGCACTTTGGCTTCAACTAATCGCAGCACAGCTCTTCTGAAAAATAAATATATCTCCGAATATGGAGAAGGCGCAAAAGTATTTTGTATTTGTACTTAAAGTGTACAAAAGTATTTGAGTATTCAAAGTCCGTATTTAAAATACCCAAAATGCTCCATGTACTTAAAATACTACCCAGCTCTGAATAATATGTCTATTGCTCTCGGTTATTCACATAGTCTCTTCAGAGAGAATGTGATAGTGCTGAGGGTCTGTAGCGTGATGATCCGGCGGATAGAGGAAGAATTCGATAAAATTGAGCACTGGTCCACGGCTGAAGGGATTCAGATATCTTCCCTTCTTGTCCCTCAAGTAGGAGTACCGTTTGTAATTGAACATCTCGTTGGTCGTCAAATTCATACAGGCGTGCAGCACCTGTGTTCGAAAAACAAAAACGTCGAAATTAATTGCGAAATAACGACAATGAAATTCACGCTCGGTAAACAAAATACAGGGAAAACTTGGCGATCGGCTACTCACGGAAGTGCAGGTTAGTATCCATCCGAGACCGCAAAAGACCAGAGCCTCCATCAGCCCGAGCACATACATCAGTTGCAGTCCTTCGATCGTGATACAGTAGCAAGCGAAATAGAGCGTGAACGAACAATTGATCGCGATGCACATTACGAAGAGGAAAAACCACATTCTGGAACAACAAAAATTGCCAAAAGATGCTTCATTTAAGGAGTTAGGTGGGTTTCGAAATTTAAAAAAAAATCGTTTTTTTCGGTATTATAAAATAATACAAGGTTTCAAATCGATCCGAGTAAAATTCAAAACATTAATCGCGTTTATCTCGAAACTCTATTTTTCAAGTCGTTGGACACGATTTCTCGAAAAGTCATCAACCGATCTTGTTCAAACTTTGCAAACTTCTTCGAAATAACATTATCTAGTGCTTGAACAAAGGATTTTTTTTATTTATTTTATTATCACAACTTACTTTGCGAGGCAATACATGCTGAACATTTTACGAAAAAAATGGGATCTTTTGTTCACAACTCCACTAAAAATTCAAATTTCAACATTTTTTTTCCTTCGATCAAGCACGAGATCTATTCATGTACTATCGGAAAATGTTTCGTTTTTTAATTATCGATGAACCAGTCACGAGCTATCGTGTCCACGGCGGGAGCACGTAGTTTTTTTGCGACGTCAAGGGAAATGAGCTCCCGACGGCTGAATTTTCGAAATCTTTTAACAAAATTTTCACAAAGTACTCGTGAAATATGTATATTTCACGAGTTTTTTACGAAACAATTTATCATATATTTGTTATGATAAATTGTTTCAATAAAATATTTCATCGGATAAATTAAAAAAAAAAAAGAAAATAGTAAAAATAGCTTTTTTTGGGCCTCTGAAAGCCACCTTAATAAAAACCCCTTAATAAAACACGTCTGACCTGTTTCTCAGTCCAACGCAATTATAAATGAAGGGGCAGTGGTGGTCGAAGTAGGTGACGCATCGATTGCAGATTCTGCAGTGTTTCGCCCGCAGAGGACGGAAGCATCTGCAGCTGTGGCAAAGTCGGGACAGAATGACATTCCGCTTTTTCCACTTGTCAAAGTACGGAATCTGCTTTATGGCCCTGTAATACGTGTCGCTGTTTTGCGGAACGTATCCGGGATCTCGTCGGTTCGCCACTATCCAAGAGATCCACATGAGGATGTTCCAGTAAATGAAACAGTAGTGACTTCCGCGCAGGAGATTCCACGTTATTGGAATGCACTTTAACAAGTACATCGGGTAGCCCCACAGCAGAACGGACCCCATGAACAGCAGCAGAGGACCTTTGCTGTTACCTGCCCCTCCGAACAGCAACGCCCTTTAATCCAGAGACACAAAAACATACAGAAACAACACATTTTTCTACACCGCAACTGTATTTCGCGTTTATAATCGCACCTGCTACAAACTCTCGATATTTTATTAGCATTGATTTTTTTCACAGGCTATTCGGATCAGAGCTCGGCAAAATACTTGAAAATACTTGAAATACAAAGTACTTTTTGTACTTAACCCTTTAATGCACAGCGCCGGGATGTTTAACATCCCATCTTGACTATTATCATTTTTTAAATATTTCAACATTTTCTTTCTCGATTTTAATGATTTTTTTTTGTATATTTACTATAATAACATGTTGGAGAATTGAAAAATACAATTTGTTATCTACATTTTCTTGAGAATTTGTTGATATTAATAAGCAAACAAACAGCAATAAAAGTCATTTGTCAAATAAAAAATCATTATTTCCCACAGTTTTTATTGTATTTACGGGAAACTTGGTATATATATATATATAATATGTTTTGAGGGTTGCTGATCTTGAATCTGTTATCAGAATTTTTTAATTCACACGTCCAATATGGCGGATTCAAGATGGCTGACCGAATTCGTGAAATTAACTCTGATCTTGAAGGAAAATCGTGTATATGAGTTTTTGGGGTCGCTGATTCCGAATCTGTCGTCAAATTCATGAAATTCAATATGGCGGATCCAATATGACGGACCGAAATCGTGTAATCAATGTTGATTTTGATAAAAACTTGTACATTTACGTTCTGAGGGCCGCTAATTTCAAATCTGTTATTAGAATTTCCAATATGGCGGACTAAATTCGTAAAATTATGAATTTCGGAATTTCGAGCTTGGATTCGTGATCAGCGACCCCGAAAACCCCCGAGTTTCGAATTTCATCCCAATCAAGTAACTTTTCGCATTTTGATCCGCCATGGTGGGTCCACCATTTTGAATTTCGAAATTCTGAGCTCGGATTCCGTAATCAGCGACCCCAAAAAACCCGACTGACAAATTCCAAGTCCATCGAACCCAAAGAAAAATGTATGCATCAAACGGTTATTGTCTTTGTTAGCAGGGTTAGCATTAAATCGCCTAAAAAAAAAAAAAAAAAAAAAAAAAAAAAAAAATGTATAGGCGATTCGGATACGGAAGAGAAAGATTAATTTACCAGAGTTCGTTGATTGGTGGAATCCAACGAGCCCTTCGTTTCTGCTCGCCCTGCAATATCCGAACTACCTCCGAGTGTCTGTGACTCTTGGCGAGTTGGAGCGGCGTTTTTCCGTTCTTGTCGCGCGGGCCCAGCTCGATTTTGCTTTTCTCGCAGAGAATTTTAACGCAGCTAACGTTGCCCGACAGGCAAGCCAAGTGAAGCGGCGTCGAACCGAAGTAATCGGGCTTTTGCAGATCAACGCCGCTGTACATAAGGAGTCGAATTAATTCGGGATGACCTTTGTACGCCGCCCAATGCAGCGCGGTGTCTCCGTTTATGTCGGTCAAGTGACCGAGGGCTCCGGACCCGAGTAGAAATGCCGCTGTGGCGAATTTTCCGAACATGCAGGCAGTCATTAACGGCGTGAGACCCTTAAAATCCGCGGCATTGACCGCTACTCCGGCCTGGTGGCAAAATCAATCATTCTATTGTATTCCAGCGAACCCACATCGATCCAACGAAAATGCAACAAACAAATGCTATGCTGCAACCGCAATGCAAACCACCGTTCGAGCGATTTAGTGCGAGCTTGCAGCTTGAACGGTCATTTTTATTTTATTTTTTTAAGGGGTTATTAACCCACGTTAGGAGTTTCAAAAAGTCACATTTGTTTATCGCATATATCGTTAGCTTAACTATCTAAGAATGCGCTGTCAAAGTTTTAAAGCGAAATTCGAATTTTTCGAGATTTCGTGACGATAGAATCGAGCGCTCGTCGTGCTTACGTCGCTACAGGCTTCGAAGCGTTCCTAAAACACGTTTTACGCAGAACGACGTTTTTTCGCCTCTGCGGGGGCATTCTACCGCAAAAAGTAATGAACCGTTCATTATAAAAATTGGCAGTAATATTCTTCATGCAATTACGAAACATATGAAACAAAATCGGGGATGATTTCATATTTCTAAGGGTGTTTTTTCTGTATGATTCTTGAAAAAATGGTGAAAAATGAGAAAAAAAAAGTCAAACGACTGCAAAATTTTTTATTTTTGTCATTTTCACCCGCATTGAGGTTAATATTCGTAGAAAATTAGTTATTAATGTTAAAAAGCCCTAACGATTTCGGATTAAAATTGGAGTGGCTATCCTGTCCGCAGTGGTAGAATTCTACTTATGACCTTCAGCAGACATCAGTGCGTAACGCTGTTATTTTTCGGTGCTATTATGCAAAGAAATTCACAAAAGCAGCTGGAAATGTGAGTAACATTGTTGGCCAAATTTTACTATTTTACTACAATTTTTAATAACTACTTCTCACCCATAGAAAAACACCCAAAAAAAAACCAGTGAAAATGAGCCTCCTAACGTGGGTTCCGCCCTTAACGGATTTCTCCTTCATTTTACAAGAATTGTTTTGATGTGAAGCCACATCATGAAAATTTCAGTTTACAAACCAAGTACAAAAAAAAAGTACAATGAACAAGCTTAATCGCGTTTTTCTCGTAATGGAGTTTTTTAAAACGGTGACCCCCCTCTCGCAGGAAGAGTTTTCAAGGTATCGCTTTGAAATTTTGACAGAACATTCTTCGCATTATTCTTCATTCGCCTTGGAAGCTTTTTTTTAAAACTTCCTATTTGTGAAAAAAAAAAAAAAAAAAAAAAAAAAAAAAAAAAAAAAAAAAAAAAAAATTGCTGAAATATGCTATTTTTCGCGGGGTTCGCACACTGTGATCATCCCTTAAAGTTTTCTCAATGAACAACAGGGTTTTCTTTTTTTCTGAAGATAAAACGAGAAAAACAGAGTTTTCTTTTTTTCTTATTCTTAATTACCGGATTATTTACCTTGAGAAGTATCTGAACTATTGCACTATGGCCCTTCCGGCAAGCCCAGTGTATAGGTCTTGGCCCTTGAGTTCCAAGGCAAGAAAGATCAACTGGTCCATTTCTCTCAACCAGATAGCGCATCACCTGAGGACAAACAATTCATTCTATTATTTTTACGTCACTGCAGCGTGGAAGGAGAGAGAGCTCGAATTGAATGCAATACTCGGCGGAAAAATGTTTTATGCCATACACGTGCGCGAAGAACGATTTCGCACACTGGTAGCATGGAATTTTGTTCAGAACTCGTGCCGAGAAACTTTTTCTCAACGAGCGTGAGTTTCATCGCACTCGTTGAGAAAACTACTATTCTCGGCTCATGTGATTACAGCATTCATCTTCGCCACGTGTGCTGCAAACTCACACGAACTAAAGAAATATTAATATACTATTCTACTCTCGGTTTCACTTAAGTGAAATGAAATAAAGGCATTGTAGGTACTGTACCCTTTGATGCATACATTTTTCTTTGTGTTCAGTGGACTTGAAATTTGTCACTCGAGGGTTTTTGGAGTCGCTGATTACGAATCCGAGCTCAGAATTTCGACATAAAAAATGGCGGAAACAACATGGCGGACAAACAAAACGCAAAAAGTCACTTGATTGGGATGAAATTTAATACCCGGGGGTTTTCGGGGTCGCTGTTTACGAATCCGGGCTCAAAATTCAGAAATTCATAATTTTACGAATTCGGTCCGCCATATTCGATATCTGTATTTACAAATTCTAATAACAGATTTCAAATGAGCGGCTCTCAGAACGTATATCTACAAATTTTTATAAAAATCAACGTTGATTACACGATTTCGATCCGCCATATTGAATTTCATGAATTTGATGACAGATTCGGAATCAGCGCCCCCAAAAACTCATGTACACTATTTTCCTTCAAGATCATAATTAATTTCACGAATTCGGTCAGCTATCTTAAATCCGCCATATTGGATGTGTGAATTTAAAAATTCTGATAACAGATTCAAGATCAGCAACCCGCAAAACATATATGAGGTATTCTCCGTCAACTCAGCCACTTTTTTTTTCGACCCACTCAGATCCATCTCATAATTTGCCACTGTTTACCGCTACTTGAAAGCCGTCTCTGTGAATTTTTTCAGATTTTTTGAGCCACGAACTTAGGATATCGTTATTTTTTTCCAAATCAATATAACTTGAAACGGAGAGGTTTGGCAACAAAAATATTCATACAAAAAATTTTTCTTTTTTCATCAGTTATTGAATGCAATATGTGTTATATCTTTATTCGGGTTGCAAAGACTATTTTTTTAAACTAAAAATGAAAATTAATTTTTCTCGCACGGTCCGACACCTTCAATTTTGCTGTCAATTTTACAAAATCTTCGATGGCATTAGTGGGAAGTATAGAAAAATCCTCAACGCGGCAATTGATTTTTTAGGGGGTTAAAAAAATTGAATTCACAAGAATTGGCATTCCGGTTTTATGCAAAATTTTGAGAGTTGCATTTTTTTAACCCTCAAAAAATGCAGTTGCCATATTGTGGATTTTTCTGTATTTCCCACTAATGTCATCGAAGATTGTGTAAAATTGACAGCAAAATTGAAGGTGTCGGACCGTGCGAGAAGAATTAATTTTCATTTTTAGTTTCAAAAAATAGTCTTTGCAACCCGAATAAAAATATAACACATATTGCATTCGATAACTGATGAAAAAAGAAAGTTTTTTTGTATGAATATTTTTGTTGCCAAACCTCTCCGTTTCAAGCTATATCGATTTGGAAAAAAATAACGATATCCTAAGTTCGTGGCTCAAAAAATCTGAAAAAATTCACAGAGACGGCTTTCAAGTAGAGGTAAACAGTGGCAAATTATGAGATGGATCTGAGTGGGTCGAAAAAAAAAGTGGCTGAGTTGACGGAGAATACCTCGTATACCAAGTTTCACGTAATTACAATAAAAACTGTTGGAAATAATGCATTTTTATTTGAAAAAGTGACTTTAATGTGTTGTTTGTTTGTTAATATGAAGAAATTGACAAGAAAATGTAGGTAACAAATTGTATTTTTCAATGCTTCAACATGTTATTATAGTAAATATATACAAAAAATCATGAAAATCGAGAAAAAAAAAAAACGTTGAAATATTTGAAAAATGATAATAATCTACACTGTTAAAAATCCAGTGTTAAAAACAACACCAAGTCGGTGTCTATATAGGTCCACACCAATCGCGGTGATAATGAGCGATGTTAACTGAGTCTGAAATACCGACTTTCACCTCAAAAAGTCAGAAGTCCCGTTTTTCGCGAATTATCAACGGATCGAAGCGAAAATTGAAATACAGATGCCAGTAATGTGAATCTCGTTAATGAATTAGTCAGAACTTTGATTTTCGAAAAAATAAATTACAGATCAATTACCCGGTAGAGAAATTTGTAATGAAAAAGTCAATTTTTTTTCTTCAATTTTTCGATAAAAACTGAGAAAAGCGACTAATTTATTCACGAGATAATAAAAAAATCACACATGATACCTGCATTCATGCCTTTAAAGCAAAAAGTATTATAATGTTTCGTCGGTAACATAGGAAAAATTTAACGAAACGGCTGGTGTTAATTTAACACCGTAAAAGTGTTAATATTAACACTGTAATAAGTAACACCAGGAAAAAGTCCACACCAGCAGCGTTTGACACCGTAGATTTTTAACAGTGTAGGTGTTATGTTAAAACATCCCGGCGCTGTGCATCAAAGGGATAAAGCGAGAGAGGTACATACTTCAACATTGCCATCCAGAGCTGCCCAGTGAGCTGGTGTGTAGCCCCACTCGTCTCTGGAGCTCAGTATGTTCAATCCATTTTTCTCCACCAGTTCTTCAACAGTTTCCGTATCCCTGTGAAGAAAATGAAAAATTACCGGCAAATATGAATTAAAAAAAGAAGTGGATAGAAATGCGTATGAAAAAAAAGAAGTCGTGTTTTTGTTTACCCGGCTCTGAGAAGTTCGAATATTCTCTTAGTTTCTTCGGTGGGTCCCTGTCCGGGGGTCGCCACGTCCGTGTAAATATTGTCGTCAGGTCCATTTCGTCTCTGCGTCCCGTTGCCCTTTATCATGCCCTGATTGTGATGGGCCGCTCCCGATATCGGATTGTTCGGTAGATGCCCGACCATGTCGGGATCCGGACTGAGTTCCCATACGGATTTCGCTGCGCCTGGCCCTGTCACAGGGCTCACCGGGTACACCTGCTCGCGTCACGTCAATTTATTATCACTTATTCTCTACACAACTGTTACTCATTTTTTTTTTTTTTTTTTTTTTTTTTTTTTTCAAAACTAAAAATTAAACAAACTAAATGATAAATCATCTAATTTAATTTCATTATAAATTAAATGTTACGCCGTGTAGAAGTTAAAAAGAGCCACACCAGAAACTGCACGTAAATGCGGACTTTCTCAATGTTATACATGTTATCGGAAAACAAACAAAAAATTACTCCAAATGAGTCCACAAAAAACCATAGATTTACCGCTCGAGGACTCAGTGAGAAAACAGCTTGTTCGACGAAATCATAATTCGGAATTATAAAATACCTTGTCAAGCGTCGCGCGTTTCGTGTTATTAAAAAAAAGTTCTCCAAATGAGTTCATGCACAACAAACCCCGATTTACCGCTCGAGGATTCAGCGAGAAAACTGCTTGTCCAGAAAATAATAATTCGGAATTACAAAATACCTTGCAAAGCGTCGCGAGTTATGTGTTATATATAAAAAAAAATGAGTCCACAAAAAACAATAGATTTACCGTTCGCGAGAAATTCAGCGAGAAAAGTGCTTGTCAACGAAATAATAATTCGGAATTAGAAAATAAATTTCAAAGCATCGCGAGTTCCGTGTTATTGAAAAAAAAAAAAAAAAAAAACGGTACTCCAAATGAGACGACAAAAAACAATGGAAAACTGGTTGATGTGTAGGAAATAATGATTGGAAATGAGAAAATAAAAAATACCTTGCAAAGCGTCGCGAGTTCCGTGTTACCGCGCTCGAATTCGGAAGGCGTTCTCGCGCTGGACGTGCCCCTGTTAGGAGCACAATTGTTTCTCTCCGGAACTGCTAGTCACAAAGACGAACCAGGACCGACCATTGCGGTGCTATTAACGTCGTTAGCACGAATTTTCGCGAGCTGCTTAACCGTAGCTCCGCACCGAACGTGGACACGCGCTATTCCCCTGTTTCCGCGTCTCGCGGCGAGGCAGCGAGCCAGCTGATTTAGACGCGAAATACGCGCAAGCTCGTCGCTCTATCCGCACGTGCCACGGCCCACGGAATCAGGACACCCGATATCCGCATCCAAAGACCAGCCACTGGCCGTCGTCGTCGCCGCCGCCGCCACTTCTACGTGGACTTGCGCATTCAAATCAATAATTTTGTTCGTCCAACGCGTGCGTACAGGCCGCGCTGCTGCTCGCTCCACTGCCGCCGCGAGGCGCGCGACCCATGCGACGAAAGCTGCGAGCAGGAGTCGCGTCACACGCGACGACGCTTAGGCGTAGGCGTTACGCGTAGGGGTTACGCGCGCCTTGGGCGCAGCGTTTGTCCTGCTGCAAAACACACATCACTTGACAGCTAAACTTGGAAGTTAACAAATTGTATCCACCACTCTTTATTTCCTCCGACCCAAATAAGTTTTTTTGCATTTTTCGTCGGACATATTGGATCCGCCATTTTTTATTTTTCAATTTTGAGGACAGAATCGTAATCAGCGACCTCGAAAACCCCGTGACACTAATATTCGTAAAGATCCGATTTTTTGTTGTTTTTTTACGCGAAGCGTGAACATTTCGGCCGTTCAAGGGGTGAAAAACGTCATTTTGGGATTGATAATGCTGATTACGACAAATTAAAAAATACATCGTTAAACTGCAACCATTTTATGCGCACTCATGGCTGAAAAAAGAGGTGATCTTCGGGCGTCTTCTGTGAGAAAAAAAAATATTGAAAAAAAATGTCTTCGATTTTTTGTGTTATTTTTGTTAATTTTAACCCCAGATTCTGAAAGAGCGCACTCAAAAGTACTAAGGACTATATCTTTTATTTGAAAATGCTTATTGCTTAATGGTGAGAATTTGACTTGAAAATGATATAAACAATTAGCACTTTTGGTCGTTAATGGGTTAAAGCTGTGTATCGCCGCGACGGCTGAAAAGCGGGGAAAGCAGGCGTGTCAAACACGCTGAGGCATATGTGGGTTAGCGGGTCGGCCCTCCTCATTCCTAGCGGAAAAATAATATCTATTATAAGGTGGATAAGTAAGTATGGTTGAAAATTCTTCGTTTCTGAAGGTCCCGATAAAATCTGATTGCAATCAATAATTGCAATCAGATAGTCTCTGATCTTTATATGCAACTATTGCGGATGAGCTCAGGGAGACAACGCTGATGCTTATACGCTGTTATCGGATTTTATAAGTCTGTAGGAAATGCAGATAAACCCGGGTTATGGATTCTATGGCAAGTTCAATGCAATTGCAGGGCCAAAGACACAGCCTGCAAGAAAAACGTGCCATCGTATCGGTGACAGCGTGTCGCGGTGCACGGTGCAGTTATGTGCGACCGAATGTGACGCGGCACCGCGTGCTGAATCCAGAACTGCGTGCCCGCACGGTGTCGCGACTCAACGTGTAGCTCTCGCTGTAGCGAGGGGCACGACGTAAGGTAAACGTACCAATGGCGGGACGTTTAAGACAATGTCTGTTTTGTATGTCAATTTTCGTCCGCTTATATTGATTATTTTAGGAAATAGCGGTAGCGAATCGCAAGGTTGGAGTTTCTTGTTCCCGAAAACCATAGAATAAACATGTTTCGGATGTTTTTTAATATATTTATTGAATAAAATGCTAAAAAGTGCACATGTACCCGTGTCGGGACATCTATTTTTGTGCATGTCCCGATGGCGGGACATCAAACGTACGTACCGCTAGAAATATGTAAATTTTAATTCATGTGCCTGGGGACAATTGCTGAAACATGTTTTATATGTATGGTGACGGTTTATAAGTTATCGCGGAATCCTTGCGATATTCTTACGCTCTCGTTATCCAAGTAGCTGCCACATAACCCAACATCCTTATCAAGATGAGACAGTCTCGTCCCAGTTTGTGGACACATATTGGCGTGGGCGCAAAAATCCTTTTGATGCAAATATTCAATTGACGATGAAAAATGTGAAACTTTTTCATGTGCGTCAATGATATATAACAGATGCTATTGTAAGAGTTACATTTTATATTTTGTCCATCAAACTCTTATTATTTACAAATATATCTTCTTAGTGTCCCGCAACTGGGACCTGTCCCGCCATTGGTACGTTTACCTTACCGGAATCGTAGAGGCACAGCGTGCCGGATTCTGCACGCTGTGTCATCCGCGCGGCAGAGTGTCCTCACAATGCCCTCACTTTCGGTCGCACATAACTGCAATATACCGACACGCCGTGCCGTGATGCATGTCGCGCTACCGTGCCGCCATTTTTGGAGGGGATACAATCATTCGATCATTTTCAAATTTGCACATGACTTTCTTATAACTGTCAAGTTTAAAAAATAATGTTTTTTTTTTTTTTTTTTTTTTTTTTTTTTTTTTTTTTTTCATGACTAACAAAATGGCGGCGTTATTAAGGGTCTTCGGACACTTGTCGTCCACGACATCGCGAAAAGTGCTGCAGCTGTCACACTTTTTCTGTCGATCCGAAAACGATTTAATGAGTGTCATTCGTTTACTGACATATTAATGATGAAAAAGTTCAAAATTGAAAATTTGGAAGCCTTCTTACTCCAGAGGTCGAATTTTCGACCATTTTTTTCGACATATTTAACCCAAATAAAATTGTTTATTTACACGCTACCTTTCAAAATATAGGTATATCCTTCTGATAATGTTACTGAGAGTAACCTTCCAAAATTTTATCCAAATCGGTCAATAACTTTTTGAGCTACAGCACGAGCAGTTTTTTAAAAAATAGTTTCGCGATAATCGCGTTTAAAGTTTCAACGCGCCCCTGCGCTTCTAAAGTTTCAGTGTCTCCGCGCGCTCTAGACTATATGCGATAACTCCGCAAATATTAAATATTTCGAGTTTTCCTTTGGTCAGTATATTCTTTGGGTATCACACTTTCGAAATATGTAAAAAAATTGATTTTTTTGAAAACTCTAAAGGTATTTCTTCCCTTAAGGGCATGTGAAACACCGTAATCGACGAAAAAGTTCGGATGTCTGGTTTGTCGCGAATTATGAACGGATCGAAGCGACACCCGTAATGTGAATCTCGCGCGAATGTAAAGCATCTCTCATCAAGGAAAAGAATGAGCCGCGATAAATCATAATCGAACAAAAAACACGGTTTATTCTATGAAAAAAACTGAATGAAAATTACCTTTTCAAAAGTTTCCGTAAATCGGTTAATATTTATACAAATCTGTTGCAATAACATTTTTCCCTGGTCAAGAACATATAGTTTTTTAAAGATCACCATAAACTATAGCCAATCGATTCACAAAACTTGTGTAAACGATTTTTAAAAATGAACACTCATTTGCGACTAGTGCGTAGCGCTCGCCAACCTCCTTAAGGATGAACAAAATGGAAGTGGGCAATTCGTCATTATCAGTAAAATCTAAAAAACAAAAAAAAAATCGAAACGTGACGAAGATTTTTCCAAAATACGGGATTTTTCAAGAACACATACATTCATATTACAGAGATCTGACATACCGACTGAGGTGCGTCGTGTGTATGTACGTGAAATGCAACGGTTCAGCAGTGAGCTCCGATTACCCGCCGCGCGGCCGTGCGGCGCTGTATTATGAACTGAAGAATTGAAATAGAAAGAAAAACAAAGAAAGTGAGGTTAAGCTGCTGCCGCGACTCGACTCGACTCGACTTGCGGAAATGTTTATTATATTATCATCTTGAGTTAGATATGAGTTTCCTGTTTGATATCGTGAAAAATGCTTTCCTTAGGATGTTACAATTGATTTGGTTCGGGAAGCACAAGATATCAAACTCGTTGAGCATTTACGTGAAAACTAACACGGGAAATACTCTCTCGGTCGATTTGGATCCAAAATGGGATATAAAAAACGTAAAGGAGATTGTCGCCCCGAAAATGGGCATTTCGCCCGACGATATAAAAATAATATTCGCTGGAAAGGAGCTCCACAATTCGACTATCATTTCGGTAGGTTTTGAGGTTACGTTTGCGGACACTGTTTACGAGTCATACGAGTTAAGGGGGGGAAGCCACATTAGAAGGCTCATTTTCACTGGTTTTTCAGAATTTTTCTTTTTTTTTTTTTTTTTGGTGGGAAGTATTTATTAGAATTTAATCAAATTTGGCCATCGTCTTATCCGCATGTTTCGAACAACTTTTGGTGCATTTTTTTGAATAATTCCATTGAAAAATAACAGTGTTACGCACTGATGTCCGCTGAAGGTCGTAAGTAGAATTGTCCGACTGTGGGCAGGGTACCCCGCTTAGAAAATCTTATTGAAACCAATAAAAATAAAGCAATGGGAATAAAATGTGTTTTTTGTCCAAGAAATTTCCAATTCACAGAAGCGATTTCGATAGATAGATAGGCAAACCACCAGAATCTTTCCAATTTGTTCCACTAGTATCGATTGAAATGGTTTGCCACGTAAATGGAATCTTCCGATAAAACTTAATAGAATCCTCAAATAAGAATTTACCGATTAAAACTAATACATATTTTGTATAAGAAAACCATTGTTGAATTGGAAATTTCTTGGACAAAAAGCCGATTCATATTTATGGATTTCTTAATGCAACAATACCGATTGAATTCATTGTTGAATTGGGCAATAACAATATAATCCCATGAAGTTGAGTTGCCTATTCAATCACGTTTTTTTTCTTATTCGCTGTCAATTGGAGAGAAAACTTGTCTCTTATTGAGCATATTTATTCCAATTCAAGGTCAATCGGATTCTATCAGTTTCAGTAGGGATGAATGGGATACTTTAAGCAGGGTAGTCATTCCAATTTCCATTCGAAATCATTAGGGTTTTTTTTAACATTAATAACTAAGTTCCTAAGAATATGAACCTCAATGTAGGTGAAAATAACGAAAATTAATAGTTTGGCAGTCGTTTGCATTTTTTTTTCTCAATCTTCCTATCTTTTTTTTCGCGAATTATGCAATAAAAAATACCCTTAGCAACATGATATCATCCCTGATGTTGGTTCATCGACTTCGTAATTGTGTAAAGACTATTACTGCCAATTTTCATAATGATCGCGTGTAATTCTGCATAAAACGCGTTTTAAGAACGCTTCGAACCTTTCGCTTGTACACGACGAGCGCTCGGTTTTACCGTCACAAAATCGACAAAAATTCGAATTTTGCTTTGAAATTTTTACAGCGTATTCTTAGATAGTTTAGTTAACGATATACGCAATAAAAAAATGGGATTTTTTGAAACTCCTAGCGTGGGTTCCCTCCCCCCTTAACTTGGGTTTATCGTTCAGGACTGCGACTTGGGACAACAGAGCATTCTTCACGCTGTTAGAGCGCCTCAGAGGAGAAATCGTAGGAGCAACGACGCCGCCGCCAGTACGATAGAGGAATCTATATCGGAGGGATCGGAATTCAACGACAGCGGCAGCAAACCGATGAACGAAACTCTGACGGATCTGTCTCTGGAAGAGTTGGACGACAAGGAGACAGTGGCAAAACAAGGTTCCTCATTTTCTAGCTTCTGACTTTTACTTTCGAAATACATCCCTCAATATTTTACCCTACGCGACATTAGACGTGTTCAAAAAAGGCAAATATTTCTTAATTTTTTTGTTTATTTACATTCTTGAAATCTCACGCAGAAGAAAAATGTTCGCCAAACAAGAAGCCTGTAAAAGCACTGTCTTTGTACTTAAGCGAAAAAAAGGACATTGAAAAAATGTTAATAACAGTTTTTGTAAAAACCCAAGGCGATGGGGTTTTTTTTAGACTACTAACCAATGCAGTTTCTTTTAGTGGTACTTAACGAAAAAAAAAATAGTGTACTACTACTAATATACTAATAAAATATACTAATATTTTATGGAAGATTTGTATATGATGAAACTAAATTTTTTTTTGTCAAATACCACTAAAAGAAACGGCATTGGTTAGTCTAAAAAAAATCCCCGTCGCCTTGGATTTTTACAAAAACTTTCATTAAAATTGTTTGATTTTACTTTTTTTTTTTAAATATACTGATATTTTATGGAAGATTAATATATGATGAAACTAATTTTTTTCGTTAAGAACCACTAAAAGAAATTGCATTAGTTGGAGTCTCACAAAAACAATGATCAACTATTGAGCAATGTACACAGCAATGTATCAACAAATAGTTTTGTAATTATGTTGTTTTTCAAAAGTCGTGTATTTTGAGATTTTTTGATTCTTTGAAATTTCAAGCTTACGGAAGCAGTGCTGAGTATTTTTTATGCAGATGATTAATGAACATTTTCTATTGTATCAAATTTCCAGAATTTCTATAAGAAAATCAACAGAAAAACCCGTTTTAAAGGTATTCCGAGCGGTACAGAAAATCCCAGAAAATGTGAGATTCAGAGAAATTCAGAGAGAATTTCGAACGTTTTCCAATGGAATAACAATCTGAAAAAAATCAAGCATCTAGGAGTTGTTTGAAAGATTAATTTTGCGTATTAATAATTCCAAAAAGTTTTTAACAAATTAATTTAAAAAATGTTGTTTAACATATTACCCAGCAACCTAACTTTTTTCCTGATGAAAATAATTTGTCGATTTTTCTTGACACATGCATTTTTTCAGAATTTTTTCAAGATTTTGAAATTTGCCGAAAATAGCTCGACAAAATCACGAAATTTCGAAATCACGAAAAAAATCTAAAAAAATTCATACGCATTAAGAAAAATAAACAAATTATTTTCATCGCAAAGAAAAGTTAGATTGCCGGGTAATTTGTTGAACAAGTTTTTTATTCATCTATATTTCGAACACCTTCTATATGCTTGATTTTTTTCCGATTTTTATTCCATTGGGAAACTTCGAAATTCTCTCGGAATTTCTTTGAATCTCACATTTCCTGGGACTGTACCGATCGGACTACCTTAAGGGATCATCACAGTGTGACCCCTCGAAAAATATTTTCGTTTTTTTTATGTGGTTAGAAGAAGCTAAAAGGTCCCATATGGTGACCACGATTGCGGCCACAAATTTGATCTGAACCAAAAATTTCAAAAAGATTATTAATCGGTAGGAAAGCCGCTATCCGCCTATTGAGGCTTTTTTATTTCCATATTTGAAAAAAAAAAATGGCGGCGGTTTTTCTCACAAAAAATAGGAAGATTTGAAAAAAAGCTTCCATAGGCACATGAAGAATAATGCGAAGAATGTACTGTCAAAATTTCAAAGGAATAGCTTTTGAAAACTCTTCCTGTGAGAGTATTCGGACCGTTTTGAAAAACACCATTCCGAGAAAAACGCGTTCAAAATTTGGACACGCCACTGGTCACGCTGCAATAGCTTTCTCTACGAAAGGCTGTAGCGACCGAAACAATTCGAATTTCGATTTAAAAGTTGGAGACAATGTTTATAACCGTATGTACTTTCGGAAAATGCAAAAAAAGAAAAAACGTTTTTAAAAAAATGTCACACTGCGATAATCCATTAAAGAGCTCTAATGGAGATTTGTAATACCGTCTGAATTTGAACTTGATAAAAAGCTCGATCACCAGTGGATCCGTCAAAATAGCCGAGCTGACTGTACTTAAACATTGTTTGACCTGTTTGTTTTAATAGAACAGCAAGGAGCGCGCGCCCACTTTTTTGTCTACTGCTCCTCCCCGTGTAAATCCGTGGAAGCTGGAAAGCTGAGGGTTCGCTGCGGAAATTGTGGAAGCGGAGCGGTGACTGTCGATCGTGATCCTCAATCCTGGCAGGACGTGTTACAGCCTCGCAGGATTACCGTTCATTGTGAAAATGACTTTTGCCAGCCTTCATTTTCCTCCAACGACGAGACGGATGATGCGCGTCTCACATACGCTCATTTTTTCTTCAAATGCGCGAATCACGCTAGTCTTGGGGAACACGACGAAGCGGTACCCCTCTATCTCATCAGACCTAATTTACGAAAAGTGCCTTGTCTCGCTTGCACCGACGTTAGGTAGCTATTTCTTCCAGAACTATTCGATACCCCGGTGAAAATATTTCTCGCCATATTTCTTTTTGTCGTTTTTCAGATCATTTTCATACATTTTTTTTTCTCAAAGTTTCTCTGATGTTTGCTGAAAATCTCTGCAATTTTCTCCACCACCTACACACAGAGTTGGGCAAAATACTTTTTGTACTTTTTACTTTTTACTGTTTGCAGTTTTTGTTCTTTTTGTATTCATAATATGAATGTGTTTTAAGCACTTCTAAAATCGATGGTATGTCCATTGACGATGAGTAGGGGTGGGCAGAATCAATTTAAGTTAGTCTTTGCAACTGGTGTCGAGTTCGCATAACTTTTTGAAAAATGAGAGGGAATTGCAAACACTTTTCAACAATGTGTTTATTTGAAAAATCATACATATTAAAGGCGTTGAACAGATTAATTTTGCATAACGACATACGTATGAACTTTTTGTAGAATTTTGTCTTAAAATACTTAAAGTTAATAAAATACCACAAAAGTATTTGAGTATTTCAAGTACGTATTTAAAATACTTAAAATACTGCCCAGTTCTGCTTGCACGGAAATCGGAGATTTTCAGAACAATCAGAGATATTTTGTTTCAGAGAAAACTCTGACTTCGTCTAAAAAGTACGAAAAGTCAGACTACTCCAGAGCTACTTTCAGATATAATCTGAGTAATTTTCAGAGATTGTCAGAGAATTATTCTGACATTTTCAGAGAATTTTTAGAGAAATTTTTCGAGAAATATTTAGCAGCACCGGGGTAGTTGGACAATATTTTCACGACATCGAGTAGTCATAGGTTGATGGGTTTATTTCGACAGGGAAACCGTGCTTATTTTTCCGTGCGAAGCATCGCACGTGACGTGCCTCGATTGCTTCAAGGATTATTGCGCGGTTCGATTGCGCGAACGTCAATTTGAATTCGATGGCACCAAGGGATACTACACTTTACCTTGTCCCGCAGGATGCGCCGATTCTTATATACCGGAAGTTCATCATTTTCATCTTCTTCCAGCCCAGCAGGTCAGCGGTTCATTTATTTAGTGGTTCACCGTGTTTTATATTATATCATTCTCATTCTTTTTATCGGTAACCGAAAAAGTACGAAAGTAACATAATTAGACCATAAAGTAAAAGTACAAATACGATCTTTTTAGTACGAGCAATATCAACGATTCGGAGCGGAAGAGCACGTTTTAAGAGCCGGTGGCCTCTTGTGCCCACAGCCGGATTGTGGAATGGGCATCATACCGCCAATTCTCGATGGGACCAATGACGAATTGTGCCGCAGAATTCAGTGCATCGGTGGTTGCGGCGTAAGTTTATCTTATTTTTGGCTTCTCAACGAAATTAAGAACGTTCGAGAGCTTCACACTAGTAAAAAAGTGCTGATTTTTTAAATAATTTTTGTAACGCATGCATGAGAAGTGCTACTTCTCGTGCCTGCCGCGCGTGGCGTAAGTGGCGCTTTACGGCCATCTTTGCTATTTTACTTCTCGCACGCACTTCTCGCACGCAAATCACTTCTCACACGCACTTCTCGCACGCGAATTACTTCTCGCACGCACTTCTCGCACGCGCGCGCCATTACACTCGGTAGCACTTCTCATGCATTTGTTACAAAAAGTATTATGCGATACAGAGCGAGAGAGCGATCGCATCATACGACGGTTGTGAAGTTGATCGTACTCGCTGCACTCGTATCACAGACAGCACTCGCCTTCGGCTCGTGCTGCCGTGATACTCGTGGGGCTCGTACGATCAACTTCCCAACCTGCGTATAATGATCGCTTTCTCGCCCTTGTATCGCAAAGTACTATTATAGACAGTTTTAAGCACCTGTTGATTTTTTTTAATGGTGATATGTATTGCCAGGTATTTTCTTGACCAGGGAACAAATTTAATTGCAACGGATTTGCATACATATTAACCGATTTACGCAAACTTTTGAAACGGTAATTTTCATTCAATTTTTTCAAAGAGTAAACCGTGTTTTTTGTTGGATTTTTATTTATCGCGGCTCATTCTCTTCTTTGAGAGATGCTTTACGTATTCACGCTGTCTATTTATATTCGACAGTATTTACCGTTTAAGAATTACAGATGGTTGTTTACAAAGAAATTTCGTCGATGAGAAAACAAAAGTCTAATGTTTAAACTGTGAATACTATAAAATATCTAGACAGTGAATCCGCAAAGCATTTCTTAAGGAAGAGAATGAGTCGCGATAAATCAAAATCGAACAAAAAACACGGTTTATTCTTTGAAAAAAAACTGGATGAAAATTACCTCTTTTCCAATTCCGTCTTAGTTCGAAATTCCATCTTAATTTTCACTTTTTCGCAGATTAAGAACCGCGGCACGCTAGAACTACCTTAATGGATCTAGGCGGCGAGATTCGGCCATAAGCGCAAAAAAATTCAAATGGCATTTGTGAAGAAACGAATCGACATACATTCATTTTCTTTTAACATTTTCATATTCATTTTCTTTTAACAAACGTAAATGGTGTTTCGAGAAAAACGCGTTTAAGGTAGTTCTGTCGCTTTATGCTCACTTCGCATAAGTTATGCGAAGGGGAGGGGAGTACCACTGCTTTTACAAGAATATGAAAGAAAAAAAATGAAAAATTAAAAAAAATCTCGCTGCCTAGTCCCCCTAACTTTAACTGCGTTGGGATTTATAAAAAAAAATATATGTTTTCGACAGTACGTATTCTGCAGAAGATGTTTACGTGGCTATCACGTAGGTGACTGCGATACGCAAACTCCTACAGCCTTAAACTCAGCTAACGGATCCGGTGGATACTCCGTTGATCCTCTCAAAGCTAAGGACGTAAGATTTCTCTTTTTTATTATTCCGAATTACTTCGTCCTGAGGGCTGCAAAGGTGTTTACATTTTTTTCTTTCTTTTATTCAGGCCAAATGGGACGAGGCTAGCAAGAAAACTATCCAAATCTCCACAAAACCGTGTCCAAAATGCAGAACTCCAACCGAGCGAGATGGTAAGAAAACTCGAAATTAAATCAACAGACTTATGATAAAATAAAATTTCCTTAAGGGCACGTGAAACACCGATTGCCGGTTCGGAAGTGCGGTTCGTCGCGAATTATAAGCGGATCAAAACGAAAATGAAATTACAGACGCCAGTAATGTTAATATCGTGAATGAATTAGAAAAAAGAAAAAAAGAAAGAAAAAAAAACAGATCGATTTTTTTTTTCCGAGAATCAAAATTCTGACTAATTCATTCATGAGATTCACATTACTGGCGTCTGTATTAAAATTTTCACTTCGATCCTTTCATAACTCGCGAATAACCGCACTTCCGAACTTTTGAGGTGCGCGTCGGTATTTTACATCGACTTAAGGTCATGTGAAATACCGACCCTCACCTCGAAAACGCGGATACGCTTTTTTTCGCGAATTATGAACGGATCGAAGTGAGAATTGAAATACAGACGCCAGTAATGTGCATCTCGGGAATGAATTAGTCAGAATTTTGATTTTAATAAAAAAAATTGATGTCGGTAATCGATCTGTAATTTTTTTTGTCTAAAATCAAAATTCTGACTAATTCATTCCCGAGATTTTCATTACTGGCATCTGTATTTCAATTTTCACTTCGATCCGTTCATAATTCGCGACAAACCGCACATCCGGAGATTTTCGGCGCTCACTGTTTCACAGGCCCTTAAGGGGCTGCTGGAGTAGATTTTTTTACCGACATTGGTCGGTAAAACTAGAATTCCGCAATTTACGCTTTACGTCGTTATAACGCTACAGATATACTTCAAATTTGACAGAGATGTTATATGAACAACAACGGTTCGGCGTAGATGCGATTTTCAGTCGAAAACTAACAAGAAATAGGAAAAAACGTATATTTTGAGTCGATAGAGATCTTCTTTATCGGCTGAAAGTTTAACCAAAAACACGTGCACGCAGTTTACGCTTTACGTGGATTCAGTTTCTATAATCGACATTTCGCCAGTTCTTAAATATTCAGAAAACATCAAAGAATTGGCGTAGATACGGATTTGGCACGTTTGAGTTACTCAAACGATTATATCTCACAGCAAGTGCGTTGTTGACATTTCAAACGGCCATATTGGTTTTCGGAGATTTACAAATATACAATTTTTCCTATTTCTTGTTAGTTTTCGACTGAAAATCGCATCTACGCCGAACCGTTTATGTTCATATAACATCTCTGTCAAACCTGAAGCATATCGGCAGCGTTATAACAACGTAAAGCGTAAACTGCGGAAGTCTATTTTTACAGGACCAATGTCGGTAAAAAAATCTACTCCAGCAGCCCCTTAAGGCGGGAAGCCACATTAGGAGGTTCTTTTCCACTGTTTTTTTTTAGAATTCTCTGGGGAGGGGGGGGGGGGGGGGGAGTATTTATTACAATTTAATAAAATTTCGCCATCATGTTATTCATATTTCGAACAACTTTTGTGCATTTTTAACAATAACTTCACCGAAAAATAACAACGTTACGCACTGATGTCCGCTGAAGGTCGTAGTAGTACTTTGCGATACAAGGGCGTGAAAGCGATCATTATACGCAGGTTGGGAAAATGATCGTACGAGCCCCACGAGTATCACAGCAGCAGCAGCACGAGCCGAAGGCGAGCGCTGTCTGTGATACGAGTGCGGCGAGCGGGTGCGCCACGCGCGGCAGGCACGAGAAGTAGCACTTCTCATGCATGCGTTACAAAAAAAATATTACTGCCAATTTTCATAATGATCAGTTCATTACTTTTTGCGGCAGAATGCCCGCAGAGGCGAAAAAACGTCGTTCTGAGTAAAACGCGTTTTAAGAACGCTTCGAGCCTATAGCGTCTTACACGACGAGCGCTCGGTTCTCTCGACAGAAAAACTAGAAAAATTCGAATTTTGCTTGGAAATTTTGACAGCGTATTCTTAGATAGTTAAGCTAACGATATATGGCAATAAAAAAAATCGGATTTTTTGAAACTCCTAATGTGGGTTCCGCCGTTAATTACCACCAAACAATTCGATTTTTCAGGAGGCTGCATGCACATGGTTTGCACGCGAGCAGGCTGCGGTTTTCAGTGGTGTTGGGTGTG
>OZ035855.1:1090033-1205205 GCA_964034905.1 Itoplectis maculator | reverse complement strand
TATATATACATATATTATTGATTACGTATATTTTTTCGAAATTTTTTGCGACTTTCCGTTACGTTTTTTTCTTCTGTTTGCCGATGTACGCAGCGATTTGAGATGGTCGATGCGCGACTTGTGTATCGAGCGTTCACAGTCACGACTCAATACCGTTAATTATTATAACCCTTTTGGCCGGGGTCCTCGATGTTCGGGAGGCTTCGTTGTCATGATCTTCTTTTTCAATGCATTTCACTTCGTCAGTTAGTCACGAACTAAATTCTCCGGATAATTGAATCGTGTACAAAACATTCACAAAGCTTTTTCCTTTCTCACTGAATCCGATCGTTACCGTGGGAATGAACTCACGACACGTTCTTTGAGAAATCGAGCTTCAGTCATCCAATTCCTCTGGAAATTATTTTTACAAGGTCACTGGCTCCTTTAACTAAAACGAGATCGTCTTGCGAGCACCGCCAGCGTTTGCTTCTTCGAATTAGTTAATTCAAAACTCATATAATACGATCGTAGCATTTGGAGCTTCCAAAAGAAATAGTATAGTCGCTTTTATCTTGGAGCAAGAGGCATCGAATATCCTCAACCGAATAGAATACTTTAGAAGAGTGAGGAGCGAGAAAAAAAAATACACATACACCCACACACGAAATGATCAAAACATGTGCTATTAAATTTCTTTTTTTGGGATTCGTTCTATGATCGGTAAAGGTTACTTGTAGTTATGTAAATCTACGATTTTTAAACTTTATAAGAGATAATACGGGGACATTTCAATCGACTTTCGGGATGGGTAAATTGACAATTAACCTTGAGAATTGTAAATATCTTGTTTTTCGCCGATCATACGGAACATCCTGGTTTATCTTACCGATTTCACTGGCACAGCTGCCAACGGTAGCAGCGACGCGGCTGCGATCCGAGAACGTTCGACGAGTCGTCGCTCGATTGTCATATGACGGCCAAGTGGCCGCGGGACTGGCCGACGCCGCTGTGAAACAATAATCGTCGGCTGTCCTTCGAAGTGACGAAAAATGTCAATGGTAAAGTGATGATAAACGATCGTCTTGGGGCGCAATTTGACCGTAAAAAGATACCGAAAAAGTTACCAGGCGTGATCGTCAATTTTCCAACTACGTAACGTTGGGCGTCGTTTGATCGTCGACGAAACAGTCGAATCACCAATATTCACTCGATCCAGGAAAAAGAAACTGTCTACGCGTTGTTAATTTAGCACTTGGCTCGAATTCAACGGCAACGCGTTGGAAAATAAAGGAATTATTGTATATTATTATTGCATGTTTCGAGCTATTGCAGTAAAGTGAAACTTTAGAACACCGAAAATGCAGATATGCATAAACTACAATTGAATATCAGCTTTCATACTAAACGAAAAAAAACTGTGCATTTGAAAGTAATGAAAAAAAAAAACACATTAAAAAATTGTCAACAACACGACAATATTATTTTGTATAATTTACAGGTAGCGAAATTCGTCGTGTTTAGGAATAATAACCACGAACTGAAGAGTCGTTTTAACATTATTATCTTTATTATTTTGCGAAGAATTTCAACTACGCGCGAACAAGTTGATTATCCTATTTTAGCTTTTCGAAGCTACCGTAAAGTGCAGCATGATGAAGTTTAAGTTTATTGTGAATTTCAGATGAAACAATTGATTATTATATATTTTAGTAGATTATTATTATTATTATTATTATTATCTCTCTATATTATAAAAAGATCTCGCCGCCGCCGCCGCTGTGTGGGACACGTCGAAAGGCCATGGCCAACTCGAAACCACTCGCTCGAAATTCCATGGCCAACTCTAAACCACCCCCCAAAAATTTCCAAAATTTTCAAAAATTGCAAAATTTTCAAGTAGTAGTAGTAGTACAAGAGTTTTATTGGACATAATGTATACATGAGTGAGCGGGTGTTTACAAATGTCGCTTATGAATTAATCTTTGCCCAATTGGCCATTGACCGGAGTCCTTCAGCCCGTGTATCTTGTAATTGTCTGTGTTCACCTTTATTTTTTATGAAGAGTGTGGGTGCAATATTGTTGTGACTTAATCTAATCATAAGTCTATACCGGTTATATTAGGCTATGCGTTGTGGAGAATGTACAAAATTTCTGCTATTGTGTGGGAAGGAAATTTGTGTTTGGGTCTTACATTTGGAGAACGACTGTTGCATAAGTTTGTGATAGTCTCCAAGTGTGTTTTTGCAAAGTTACAGCTTATGTTGTTGATGCGCTCTTTTATCGGTGTTATTCTGGAGGTTTCGTATAGTAGGCGATTTGAGGGATTGTGGAGGGGATTGTTCGGGTGTCTGATCTTGGTGAGTTTTCGGAGAGCTATCGTTTCAGCGGTGAGAATGTTTTTTTTTGCTGGATTGTTACAGTTCAGGAAGAGCGTGTGTCCGTATTCGAGCAGGGGTCGGCAAATGCTTTGGTAGATTTTTTTTGCTTGTTCTATGGTGATCTGTTTGTTGCTGAAAGTAATTTTCCTGAAGTGTCCCGCCCGAGAGATTGTTTTCGTTTTGGTGTTTGCTGTGTGAGTTTTTAGGTTCAGTTTATTGTCCAGAGTGATGCCTAGGTATTTGGCGGAAGTGCTCGGTTTAATATCGCTGTTGTACATTGTTAAATATGGGGAATTATCTGTGATGGAATGGTTGAATAATAGCAGCTTTGATTTTGCGGGATTTGGCTTTAGGCGCCACTTGTTGAACCACAGAATGCTTTTTTCTGACAGCTCTTGTAACGCGAGTGCGGCGGCTTCTATTGTTTTGTTGTGGGCGATTAAGGCTGTGTCATCTGCGTATTGCAAAATGTAGAGACTGGGATCGGTGTACGTCTTGTTTGGAAGGTCGTAGTTGTAGATGTCGTGGCAGTATAGGCTGTATAGAAACGGAGAAAGCGGTGAGCCCTGCGGGACACCTTGCTCGGGTGTGAAGCAGGTGGACATCGCGTTTTCGACTTTTATCTGGAGAGAGCGATTATTTAGAAAGTTGTTAGTTATAAGCAGAAGATACGGAGGGCAATCTATAGAGTGTAATTTGTAGATCAAGCCTTTATGCCACACACTGTCGAAGGCTTTGTTAATATCCATAAATAGCGTGGCGGTGCGTTTGTTGGAAAGTTTAGCTGTTTGGATATTAGATGCTAATATGGTAAGTGGCTGAATCGTCGATTTGCGGTTGCGGAAGCCGAATTGGTACGAAGGGATGTGAGCATCTAGAGCCGCTTCTAGACGGCCCTTAATTAATTTTTCGAATATCTTGCCCAGGGTCGATAGAAGTGTGATAGGCCGGTAGTTTGATGCTTGTGTCGTGTCCGTGTTGGCTTTCGGAAGAGTGATGATCACTCCTTTTTTCCATTGTGGCGGAAAGTAGTTGGTGTCGAGGCAGAAGTTATATATCTTCAGTAAGTAGTCGAGAATGAGTGGGCCGAGGCGTTTTACTATGGCCATAGGAACTTTGTCGTAACCTGGTGCGGAGTTTTTCCCTTTTTTGATGATATTCTGAAGCTCGTCAAGTGTCAGTGGCTCGTGTTGCACGTCCCATGCAGACGTGTCCCTGAAGGTTTCCTCGTACCAGCGGTCAACCGTTTCTTCGTGTCTGTCGTTGAAGTGACGGTCGGAGGATTTGCTGAATGCGTTTTTAAAGTGGTTCTCAAAAATTGTTGCCTTTCCTTCGGCGGTGTCGCAACGATGCCCGTTGGTCACTAAATCTGAGTCGATGGGGCGGGGACTGTACCGCGAGAGCCGTTTCACAGTATGCCAATATTTTTTGCCCTTCTGGCTTTCGATCTCCTTACATGCCTTCAGCCATGAGTGTGTTTGAAATTGGTGGATCAGTTCCTGGATGGACTTGTTTAATCGGTTTATGGCGGGTTTCAGCTCTGACCTGTCTTGGTTTTTGTATTCGCGATACATCTTTCTTTTTTTCTTTATCAAGTTGATTATAAATGGAGGTAGTTCTATTGAAAAAAATGTTTGACGTTTGGAGGGTGTGTTACTCTGTGTTGATGTGGCCAGGCAGTTGCCGAAACGAGTGATCGTCTCTTGATTAACTATTCCGGGTTTTCGGTGACAAATTGGGTCATATCTGCGTTAATAATGTCTACGCGAGATTTCTTGTAGTTTAATTTCGGCTGTATTGATGCGATTGCTAAGTGGGCATCCAGATCCATTGTTATGATAATGCCGAGGTGGTCTGATCCGAGGTCGGGGGTTAGTTCGACGGACGTTATATTGTTGTTCAAGTTCTCCGTGAATAGAATTCTGTCAGGAGTTGAGTCTGGGTTATTTTCCATGAGGAAGGTCGGAGGAGTGTTATATTCCTTAAAAGTTGAGTTGTGAACGAAGTTTTGGAGCTGTCTTTTTTTTTTCATGTTTTGTAACGTGGTGGAATTTCACCCGTTACAATTGGTCGCCGTTTGGGAGGATTTCCCTCTCAGCGCCGTCCGCTGTCGACCCTCCCATGGCCCACAAATTTGTTTATAGAATTAGAATAGAATAAGAATAGTTTTAAGAGATCTGCTCCTTTAATTCCGCCCCTTTCAGCGTCACTTGGTCCCCCAAATGTTTTGTCCGCGTACTTTAATTGTAAAAGCCTCACTGGTCCCGGGAATGAGGAGGAGTTTGGTCGGCTGTCACATTCTGGGGCCGCCGGACCCCCGCCGCTGTCGTCTTCCCCGTGTCGCCATTTCGGATGGTAGCGTCCCGCCACCGGGGCGGCTACCAGCCCCGCGGAATTGAGGAATCCGCGGGGTATCAGTTGGACCTCTCCGGTCGTGGGAGTGGATGCCCCCGGCCGGGTCACCTTCGCGGCGAGACCATCCACCTCGTCGTGGGAGGCGTTTGAGGCGAAGGGCGGTGGACGTCCTCGGCATCTGGGACGTCACCAGCGCCTTCGCCCGAATTAGGGCACAGCTCCGGTCACGTTAGATGACCGGGCTGCTGTCTGGTACCGGTGGCAACTTAAACGCCACGAAACAGCCCCGAGACCGACCTCCGATTCGTTGTTCGCTCCGCCAAAGGTCATTCTCGGCGTCTGACCGAGCAGCGGCGCCTCCACCAGCTAGGACGCCCACGGGGCCTCGCGACGACCGGCAACACTCGGAGGATTCACCGTCGACAGGGGCTGAGGCGGGCAATCATTCGATCCGATTCCCGAAGAGTCACGTTCAGCTGTCGGACCAATCCAGGGTGTCCCAGTGAGTGGACACTCGAGTCAAGCTGTCGGGTTATCGAGACTAAAATTTTGGAGCACAAGGAGTAATTCAGCCAGAGGCACGGTGGGGGGCGGCATAACGACGGGCGTTCGGCGGAAAAGTTCGGCACGCGCCGTGAACCTTCGTCAATTAGCCCCGGGGAGGGGATCATTCGGTCAGCTCACGAGAACCGAGACGACGTACGACACCTTTCGCGACGAGCAGTCATCGGCAGCGGACGTGCGAAATTAGGACCAGCAGTGAGGACCAGACGTGTCGGCCACCGCCTTTCCGGAGAAGGACGTGTTTTCCAGAGCATTTCGAGAGCCAGGGCCAGTGAGGGCTTCGTAAGTACCCGCTCGTCGGGTTTTGTTCCCCTTTCTTTCGTCAGGAAGCGGCGGAAGAATTTATTTTCCTGTGATTCGAAGATTCAAAATTGTGTTATATAAAATTGTCGATTACCTCGTATTAAATATTTCTCGTGTGTGGGGCCCTGGGAGGGGACCTGTTCTCGCGGAGGGTCCACCCCGTTAGTTTAATTTTTAGAATAATATCGCTGTCGCCTGCCTGCTGTCGTTTGTTATAATTAAGTTAGAAAATTAGGTCGGCCTTCCCGTAGAGTCACACGCAATAGATCCGGTCACTCCCGATTTCCTTTAGAACCATACTCCGGCTATCGAGCGATAACTACGATTTTCATTCGAGTAAATTCCACTGAGCTCTCCCGTTTTTCAATAGCCCGATTTTTCTTCCCCAAATTCCGTTATTACCTGGATCTTTCAGGCGGCAGGCGACTTTTCCGTAGTTTAGTATTAGTGAGAAGTGTGTGTGAGTCGGGAGCACGGAGAGCGCCCGTGAGAATTAGCTGTCGAGTCTGTATTCTTTTTTTTTTGGTATTTGCTTCGGGACTGTGGCTGTCGTGCCGGTGGAGCGATTCCCAGGGAACGCCCGGCTATTTAGTCTCGCCAACTTAAGCCAAGTCCCGTGCGCGTTGGATCCTAAATCCAAACGTCCTGCGAATTAGATTGTGACTTATGAGCCGAAGAATTTGAGCGTGTGTGTCCGAGTTAGTGCGCCTAATTTAAGTATTTTTGTTTCTCTTTGGACATTATGTTCCGTCCTTATTTGCGACCTGTGTGAGAGTAATTGGCGCGTTTGAGGCTGTCGTTCCTCGTAATTTCGCCCGAATTAAGTTTAATATTTTGTCTGATTATCCACCTGGGTTATTGTAAAGCTGCGGGACGCTTATTGGAGGGTCAGTCGGTCCGGCCGACCAACCGTGCCGACTGTTCGAGCCCGATTTTCGCGGACTAAAATCCTGAATAAACCCGATTACATTTTTATTATTTTATTTCAAGCTGTCAGTGTTGCAATTATTCGGCCCCGCCCCTCTACCGTTCAGAGCTGAGCTAGCGGTTTTCAGCCGCCTCGATTTTCCTGCTGTCATCTTTACCGAGTTAGCGGCCGAGTCAAATCGGTGACAATTTCTAAGGGTCACCTCGTGGTGGCTGGCGCCCGTGAGGACAGCGTGGAGATCGACGGCGAAGGTGATCGGGAGAACGAAAATCTCGGTTACAAATGGCGCCCAACGTGGGGCCCACGCTAATGAAGTGCTGAATAAGTCGAGATATTTATCTTTTTTTTTATAATCGATCATTTAAAAATTTATCGACCCTTAATTATTGGATCGCATTTTTTTCGGTATCGCCAATGGTATAAGATCCGAGAAATTATTCCGCTTAGTTTAGAGTTAAAAGTTTTGAAGATAATATTGAAGAGCGCTAGTGCGTAGCCTTGAGAATATCGTATTGCGTGTTTGAGTAGCAGGATTAGCGAGCGAAGAAAGTCTCCGAGCATAGGGCCTTTGTTTACATCGCCGCGGTCACCGGCGTGAGCACAGCCGTGGACACCGCCGCAGCGGACTACGACGAGTTTTGCTGTCGTCTGCTCGGGCGTAGAGCGCGTGTATACGAGCCAGAGCGACTGTAAGCGCGCAGCGAGTGAGTCGAGATCGTGCGCCAGGCGAGGCTTACACCCAAAATATATTAAAATAAAAACGTTCACGTGGCAATAGTGTGGTATCGAGGAGTACCAGTGGTAAATATTGGAGAGATTGCTGTCGATTGTCGGCTGTCGGAAGAAATTTCGGTGAGTTTACTTTTCGCGTATTTATTGCCCATGGACTCGTGAAGCACAAGCGACGTTATTTCTTTTGTTCGAGTTTATGGGACGCGTTTCGCGAGACGTCGGACAACCGAAGGCGAGAATTATTTCGTGCGAGCAAAATATTCACGCGACCGCGTCGGGTCTCGAGCTGTCAGTGCCCCGGGAATTAATCGGCATTGTTTACATCAGGCACGACCGACGCCGTCATGGCAAACAGCTCGAACGAGGACGCGTGGGTTTACGCGTTAGATCGGGAGGGATTATTATCCGAGATTAGGAAGCGCGAGCTGTCCGAGGAGGGCACGACACCGACCCTGCGTCAGCGTTTATTACGTTTTTTTGGGCTTTTACGCGATGTATCGTCCGGCCGTGGTTCTTGGGAATTTTCCCAAGCACCTAGCATCACGGCCCCGGCCCCGAGCCAACCTCACACCAGCCGCGGAGGTCCTGAAAACGTCGCCCGACCGTCTGATATCCCGGTAGCGGGAACGGCCGACCGCGATAATCGCCCAGACTCTGTCCCCGGGGGGCCAGAGGAGAGGGCATCGAGTCCTGTGGTCGCGCGCGACGTGGAGGGGGTCGCCGCGCATTTACAATCGTCGAATCCGTTTTACGGGGAGATGGTGGGAGGCGCCTCGTCAACTCGCGCTGGACCGCGATTCGATCCGCGTGAGCGACACGAGCCCGCAGATCCGCTGCCTCCGGAATTCGAGCCACGCGTTTATTTCCCCGACCACGCAGCGGGCGAGCGCTATCGCCCCCGGTCACCTCCACCTCTGACTCTCTCGCCCGCCGTTTATAATGCAATTCGCAAGTGGAACCTTAAGTTCACGGGTTCGGCCACCGAGGATGCGGACGCATTTTTGATTCGAATCGCGGAGGGTCGCGAGCTCATTCCCGTAGAGGACGGTGCGATAATCCGTTGCCTCCCCTTCTTCCTCGAGGGGATTGCCTTGCAATGGTTTCGTACCGAGCGACAGAACTGGCGCTCGTGGACCGAGTTCGAGGACGCGTGGCGCACGAGGTTTGGGAGTCCCGATTTCCAATTCGCGTTGCGCGACGAGATTCTAAGGCGCACGCAGGGCGAGCACGAGCGCGTCGCCGATTATTTGACGTGCATGCGTGCGTATTTTAATCGTCTGAACCCCCCGTGGACCGAGATCGAGCAAGTAAATCACATGCATCGTAACTTGTTACCTCGGCTGCAGGTCGCGATTCCCCGCTCGACCGCGCTAAGCTTCCACGCGCTCGAACAGCTGGCTGTCAGATCCGAGCTCAGTTATTCCGCAGCGCAGTCCTATCGTCCTCCGCCCACACCGGAAAAGTCATTATTCCCCGATTTAGCGTACAAGGCGCCGCGAAAGGCCCACGCGTACACCGCGAGCGAGACGGCGAAGCCGACGGCAGGGAATTCCCCGGCGAATAAAAAACCGGTTAAATCGCCTCCGAGCAGTGCGCCCGCGAGTCCGACACCCGACTCGAGTCCCTCACCGGGAAATTTATCCGCGATTTCCACCAACCCGTTCGTCGGTGAACCCGAAGTCGTGGCGGCGTTAAACAACACGGCCGCGCGGCCTCCGGTGAAATGCTGGAACTGCCAGGAGGAAGGACATCGCGGCAAGAGCTGTCCGAAACCCGCGACGGTATATTGCTGGGGCTGCGGCGCCGCCGGTATCAAGCGTACCAGTTGCAGCAAATGTTCGGGAAACGAGAAACGAGACCGGTAAGCGAGGGGAACGCGGTCTCGGGCAGAATACACCCCGCTATCGTCGAATCTTTGCTGTCGCACTCGGAGATTACCCTGGCCACCGTAGATAATGACCTCGCGAGCGTATTACTGTTCCTTACGATTCGCGTAAAAGGTCACCCGATACTCGCTTTAGTCGATTGTGGCGCGAGCCGCACGTTTATCGGTCCGGAAGGGATAAAAATTACAGACGCATTGGGGATTCCGAGACGCCCTACGACCCCGAGTATCGTGCGTACAGCAACCGGAACGGAATCAAGCGTCTCAGAGGAGGTAGAACTTCCCGTAAAAATCCGGCGCGAGAGTTGTACGCTCGCCGCACGCGTGGTACCAGACCTCGCGTTGTCATTGGCTCTCGGTCTCGACGGCCTTCGCGCGTTCGGAATTGCTGTCAGTTTTCGCCGCTGTCGTTGGTGGTTCGAAAATCGTCCGACGATAGAATACGAGTTCGACCGCGTTATTAGCCGGGAATCTTCCGAATCGTGCTGCGGTCTACAAGAGCTGTCAGGTCCCGAGACTGAGGAATTAACAAAATTTTTGGACGATCAACTTCCGAGATTAGCTGCGAGTCCGGGACTGACCACGTTAACCGAACATAAAATCGACGTCGGAGACAGCGGCCCAATTCGTCAGAGAAACCACCGAGTAACGCCGATAATACAAGACGCGATCGACGAGGAGGTCGAAAGATTGCTCGCGAGCGGAATAATCGAGCCATCCGCGAGTCAGTGGTCCAGCCCAATCGTTATGGTACGGAAGCCAGACGGATCGCGGCGATTTTGTTTGGATTTCCGCGCCGTAAACGCCGTTTCGAAAAAGGACGCGTATCCGTTACCGTTCATGAGTCAAATCCTCGACCAACTTCGAAGCGCGCGTTATATTTCCACGATCGACCTAAGTCAAGCTTATTTCCAAATTCCCCTCGAGAAGAACAGTCGCGAAATTACCGCGTTTACCGTGCCGGGTCGCGGTTCGTATCACTTCACGCGAATGCCTTTCGGATTGACCGGCGCGCCGGCCACCTTTCAGCGCTTGCAAGACCGTCTAATCGGCGCGGATATGGAGCCTCACGTTTTCGCGTATCTCGACGATATCATTGTGGTAACGGAAAGCTTCGACGAACATCTAGTCTGGTTAAAGCGCGTGTTCGATAAAATCACAGAGGCCGGCCTATTAATTAACCCAAAGAAATGTGAATTTTGTAAGTCACAAGTGAAATACCTCGGGTTTCTGGTAAACAAAAACGGTCTCCAGGTCGACCCTGATAAAACCACGCCTATTCTCGAGTATCCTCCCCCGCTAAACGTGAAAGCTGTCAGAAGATTTTTGGGTATGGCATCCTGGTATCGACGTTTTATCCCGAAATTCGCTACGCTCGCGGAGCCGATTACGCGTTTATTGAAAAAAGAGCAACGCTGGGATTGGGGTAAGGAACAGCGAGACGCGTTCGACAAAATACGCGAGCGACTCGTCACCGCCCCTACTCTCGTCTGCCCCGACTTTAGCCTCCCGTTCGTGATCCAGACCGACGCGAGCCGGGTGGGCGTCGGCGCCGTTCTCACGCAAACGATCGACGGCGGCGAACACCCGATCGCGTTTGCGAGCCGAACACTCACTCACGCGGAAAGAAATTACGGCACCACCGAGCAGGAATGTTTAGCTGTCGTTTGGGCCATCGAGAAATTCCGCCCGTACGTGGACGGTTACCACTTCACGGTGATAACCGATCACAGCTCCCTCCGGTGGTTGCACAATTTAAAAGACCCTGCCGGCAGATTGGCACGCTGGGCGTTGACGCTGTTACAGTACGATTACGATGTCGTACATCGTAAGGGAGCGGAACACCACGTCCCTGACGCGCTGTCGAGGATGTTTGAGGGACACGAGGAATGGATCGCCGCGATCACTCCGGACGACGACTGGTATAAGTGTCGCAGAAAAGATGTGCTCGAAGACCCTGACAATCACTCGGATTGGAAGATATTAGACGATCGCCTGTACCAGCGTCGCCCCGACCCGTTGATTTCCGCTCTCGCCGACGACCTTAACGAATGGAAACTCGTGGTCCCTCCGGGTTTACAACGCGAAGTTCTCGAGGAATGTCATAATACGCCCCAATCCGGTCACCTAGGCGTCGAGAAAACCTACCGACGCCTCGCGCTGTCGTATCATTGGCCTAGTATGCACAAGACAGTCGTAGATTTTGTAAAGCATTGCGAAGTGTGTCAAAAATCGAAAGTAGAACAATCTCGCCCCCTCGGTTTCATGGGACGCCGAAAAATCGAAGAGCCATGGGTGGTAGTTGCGGCGGATATTATGGGCCCATTCCCGCCCAGCAAGGCGGGTTTCGCGTATATTTTGGTCCTTCAGGATTTGTTTACTAAATGGATCGAGTGCTGTCCGCTCCGTAAAGCCACTGGCAAAAAGATCCGCGAGGCGTTCGAAGAACTTATAATATCTCGTTGGGGAACTCCACACGTGCTGTTAACCGATAATGGTACGGAGTTCGTAAATAAAGTCACGCGTGAATTAGCTGTCGAATACGGAATATATCATACGACGACGCCACCGTACCACCCACAAGCGAACCCGGTCGAGCGAGTCAATAGGGTGCTAAAAACCATGATCATCGCGTTCCTTAACAAAGATCACCGCGAGTGGGACTTGCACTTGGGAGATTTTCGTTTCGCGTATAACACCGCCCGTCACGACTCGACCCACTTCAGCCCCGCGTTCCTAAATTTCAGCAGAGAACCGGTATCCCAACATTCGCTTCGGAAAAAGCTGGAAGGTCAGAACCAGGTCGAGCCACAGCCGCCCGAGGGCTGGAACAGGCGTCGTAAGGAACTCGAGGTAATTAGGGATTGGGTAGGTCGAAATCTCGAGGAGGCCTACGAGCGACAAGCGAGGTATTACAACCTGCGCCGCCGAGACGAGCCGTTCAAGGTCGGAGACCAAGTCCTCAAACGAAACCGAGTGCTGTCGTCCGCCGCGCAACACGTCGCCGCGAAGCTCGCGAAGCGTTTTGAGGGCCCGTTCACCGTGAGTCGCGTGATTTCCCCCGCCGTTTACGAACTGTCCAATGCGAAAAACGAGTCCATGGGTAAACATTCTGTCCAAGACCTAAAACCTTATCAGTCCCCCTTAAATCTCTCGGACAGACCTTAAAACCGTCACCCAGCTGTCAGGGAACGTTGGGATCTGACGTCGAGTCATGACTCGCGAAATGCTGGATCCGAAGCACCCGGCGTACCGCTACCTCAAGCCGTGGATCGAGTACCTGGTCCAGATCCAGGAGGAGGCACCCGGACTGCTGCTCAATCTCCAGGAGGCGCTTCGCGTCACGCACGAGGCCAAGTATACGAGCAGAGGAGCTGTCGTGGTCGAGCTCCGACACGCCGACCAGAACATCGAGGCGAGTGGCCAAAACCCGCTCTCCTGTGCCTCCACCGTTTCGCGCGGCACTCAGACGGACGGTTTTCGAGATGTCGGGACACAGACGCCGCGGAGAGCAGTGACGCCGGCCATCACACAGACGCCGATTCCCCACACCGCGGAGATGTCCACGCAGACGACACCCGAATGCGGCCTCGTGGACACGAAAACGCAGACCGGAGAGTGCGACCGGGTCATCTGCGCGAGTGGCCGCGCGAGCACGCCGAGCCAGCCGCGAAGTTCGTCCGCTACCACCGGACTACCCACCTGCTTCACTCCGCTGCCGAAACTCCACGCGGAGACCGAGACACCCGCGCGGTGGGAAGAAGACGACTGGGGAGATAATTATGAGGACGATCCCGAGCAGTATTACCGGCCAGCGGACGAAGAGTATTCCGCGTCGACGCAGCCGCCCGCGTCCCCGACGGACGTGAAGCTAAAATCGAGCGGAGTCGACGCCACCGCCCAACCCTCCACCTCGTCGAGACAGGGATCGGCTCCGGAGTATACGCGTCGCGCGGGCTGCTGGAATTGTAACGGCGATCATCACCGCAGTCGCTGTCCCCATCCCATCAAACCGGACCACTGCTACCGTTGTGGCTGGTTGGGTCAGACAGTGAAGAGCTGCCCGCGTTGTTACCCACAGTGGAGGGCCCAGGGGCCCTACCTTCCCGGAAGAGGCCACGTGAAGCGCGGTTGACTTCGTCCCACGTCCCGAGAGGTCCCAGAAAGCTGTCGTGTCACGGTTATACATCCGGGACCACCTCGACGTTTTTTTATTTATTTCCTTTTTGCTCTTCTTACCTAATTAATTTTGTTTTAATTTTATTTTTTCCCCTTTTTCTTCCGACGTTCGACACGAGACCTTATGGTATTTTTAATTTTCTCCTCGTTCAATTGTGTTATTTTCCGTATCGTTGTCATTAAACTAATTATTTGTGTTGTGTTGCCGCTGTCGTAACAGCTGCAACGTCATTAATTCCGCGACTTACTGTTATGCCGACCCACGCTGAACCTGGACAAACGATTATACGATTTCTTCCAACCCACTCTGCTGTCTTGAAAATTATTTCCTCCTGTCCCACGCCGCTGTCGCTCCGCCGGTTAGTAACGTCGCGCTAGACCAGGGCTTAAAAAGTAGGAGACTGGCTCAAGTAGGAATAGGTAGGGTGGACCCTTAACGATGCAGTTTCCTTTCCAGTGGGCCACCGGACGAACGAACCTATTGGGTAAGTGTTTAAAGTACTACCATCCAGAAATTATTTTTTTTTGTTGTCTTAATGAACCGTCGTTAATTGCCGTTTCCTGATGAATTGGGGTGGGGGCAAGGCTGCGGGGCAGCCAGGCCTGGTCGTCCTCTCCGGGGGGGAGGTATTTTGTAACGTGGTGGAATTTCACCCGTTACAATTGGTCGCCGTTTGGGAGGATTTCCCTCTCAGCGCCGTCCGCTGTCGACCCTCCCATGGCCCACAAATTTGTTTATAGAATTAGAATAGAATAAGAATAGTTTTAAGAGATCTGCTCCTTTAATTCCGCCCCTTTCAGCGTCACTTGGTCCCCCAAATGTTTTGTCCGCGTACTTTAATTGTAAAAGCCTCACTGGTCCCGGGAATGAGGAGGAGTTTGGTCGGCTGTCACATTCTGGGGCCGCCGGACCCCCGCCGCTGTCGTCTTCCCCGTGTCGCCATTTCGGATGGTAGCGTCCCGCCACCGGGGCGGCTACCAGCCCCGCGGAATTGAGGAATCCGCGGGGTATCAGTTGGACCTCTCCGGTCGTGGGAGTGGATGCCCCCGGCCGGGTCACCTTCGCGGCGAGACCATCCACCTCGTCGTGGGAGGCGTTTGAGGCGAAGGGCGGTGGACGTCCTCGGCATCTGGGACGTCACCAGCGCCTTCGCCCGAATTAGGGCACAGCTCCGGTCACGTTAGATGACCGGGCTGCTGTCTGGTACCGGTGGCAACTTAAACGCCACGAAACAGCCCCGAGACCGACCTCCGATTCGTTGTTCGCTCCGCCAAAGGTCATTCTCGGCGTCTGACCGAGCAGCGGCGCCTCCACCAGCTAGGACGCCCACGGGGCCTCGCGACGACCGGCAACACTCGGAGGATTCACCGTCGACAGGGGCTGAGGCGGGCAATCATTCGATCCGATTCCCGAAGAGTCACGTTCAGCTGTCGGACCAATCCAGGGTGTCCCAGTGAGTGGACACTCGAGTCAAGCTGTCGGGTTATCGAGACTAAAATTTTGGAGCACAAGGAGTAATTCAGCCAGAGGCACGGTGGGGGGCGGCATAACGACGGGCGTTCGGCGGAAAAGTTCGGCACGCGCCGTGAACCTTCGTCAATTAGCCCCGGGGAGGGGATCATTCGGTCAGCTCACGAGAACCGAGACGACGTACGACACCTTTCGCGACGAGCAGTCATCGGCAGCGGACGTGCGAAATTAGGACCAGCAGTGAGGACCAGACGTGTCGGCCACCGCCTTTCCGGAGAAGGACGTGTTTTCCAGAGCATTTCGAGAGCCAGGGCCAGTGAGGGCTTCGTAAGTACCCGCTCGTCGGGTTTTGTTCCCCTTTCTTTCGTCAGGAAGCGGCGGAAGAATTTATTTTCCTGTGATTCGAAGATTCAAAATTGTGTTATATAAAATTGTCGATTACCTCGTATTAAATATTTCTCGTGTGTGGGGCCCTGGGAGGGGACCTGTTCTCGCGGAGGGTCCACCCCGTTAGTTTAATTTTTAGAATAATATCGCTGTCGCCTGCCTGCTGTCGTTTGTTATAATTAAGTTAGAAAATTAGGTCGGCCTTCCCGTAGAGTCACACGCAATAGATCCGGTCACTCCCGATTTCCTTTAGAACCATACTCCGGCTATCGAGCGATAACTACGATTTTCATTCGAGTAAATTCCACTGAGCTCTCCCGTTTTTCAATAGCCCGATTTTTCTTCCCCAAATTCCGTTATTACCTGGATCTTTCAGGCGGCAGGCGACTTTTCCGTAGTTTAGTATTAGTGAGAAGTGTGTGTGAGTCGGGAGCACGGAGAGCGCCCGTGAGAATTAGCTGTCGAGTCTGTATTCTTTTTTTTTTGGTATTTGCTTCGGGACTGTGGCTGTCGTGCCGGTGGAGCGATTCCCAGGGAACGCCCGGCTATTTAGTCTCGCCAACTTAAGCCAAGTCCCGTGCGCGTTGGATCCTAAATCCAAACGTCCTGCGAATTAGATTGTGACTTATGAGCCGAAGAATTTGAGCGTGTGTGTCCGAGTTAGTGCGCCTAATTTAAGTATTTTTGTTTCTCTTTGGACATTATGTTCCGTCCTTATTTGCGACCTGTGTGAGAGTAATTGGCGCGTTTGAGGCTGTCGTTCCTCGTAATTTCGCCCGAATTAAGTTTAATATTTTGTCTGATTATCCACCTGGGTTATTGTAAAGCTGCGGGACGCTTATTGGAGGGTCAGTCGGTCCGGCCGACCAACCGTGCCGACTGTTCGAGCCCGATTTTCGCGGACTAAAATCCTGAATAAACCCGATTACATTTTTATTATTTTATTTCAAGCTGTCAGTGTTGCAATTATTCGGCCCCGCCCCTCTACCGTTCAGAGCTGAGCTAGCGGTTTTCAGCCGCCTCGATTTTCCTGCTGTCATCTTTACCGAGTTAGCGGCCGAGTCAAATCGGTGACAATTTCTAAGGGTCACCTCGTGGTGGCTGGCGCCCGTGAGGACAGCGTGGAGATCGACGGCGAAGGTGATCGGGAGAACGAAAATCTCGGTTACAGTTTATATTGAAGTCTCCTATGATTATGGCGTATTTGTATCTGCATGCTTTAACGAATATTGAATTTTCGATTGGCGAGCGCGGATGGATGTATATCAAAAATATGTGCAGGTAATCTTCTTTAAATGGGGTTGAGATGTGAAGCCCCTCGTTCAGGGGGTTGTTTAATGTCAGAGCGTTCTCTTTTCTTGGTCGAAGCGTCGGGTCCACTTGTAGTAAACTCCCCCCTCTTGTGTTAGCGTTTATTATTTTTCCGTGGCGGTTGATGCACGTCCAGTTGCGGTAGTTTGTGTTAGTGTCGGTTTTGGTTTTGGTCTCCACGAAAGCGGTGGTGTTGATGTTGTTATTTTCTATGAAGTTATTGATGAGTAACTTACGCTGTCTGTAGCTGTTAATGTTGGCGTAGAGAATTTTTAAGCTAGCCATTGGAGGTGACGTAGCTCACACCGGTCGATGTTTCCGTGGGACTGGGAATTTCCGGGTTATTGAGGCTGAACATAAGAATGTACATCCTGCTTCCCGAGAATACGACTATGGTGTCGACTTTGAATTCGGTGATGAAGCGCTGCTTCAGTTTGGCGATGAGTTCCTCGCGGCAGGTGTTTTTGCGTTTGTTGATCTTGTTCGTGTACGTGTTGATTATATGGTCATGAATCGTGATCGGGGCGTGGATGGGTGAATTTTCGGTGATTTTCTTGTCGATCTCTGCAGTTTTTTTGTTAATTGATTTGATTGTTGTGTTTGGGATCCCGTCGATGGGAGCTGTCGGCCTTTTCGGACATTTGAATGACCATGCAGCGTGTTCTGTTGAGTTGCAGGCTGAGCACTTTGCAGGGAGGTCTGTAGAGCAGTCGGTGGTTTTGTGTTTGCCGTTACATTTATCACAGGTGACTTCGTTCGGGCAGGAACTGGTTATGTGTGTAAATTGTAGACACTTGCTGCATGGCTGTGGAGCGGGTGCCGGCGGGGAGCTTGGGTAGGACGGGTAGTGTTTGTGAAGAAAGAAGAAACCCTCGTTTATGAGTTTTTCGAACGAGTTAATGCATCCTGAGATGATTCTCACAAGTGTTGTGGGTTTATTTGTCGCTCTTGCGATGATCCGCTTACAGAATCTGTGGGTTATTCCCTGTGCCTTTAGTGCCTCGCTGATCGTTGTGTCGTCGAGCTCGTGCTCGACCGTAGCTATAACAGCTGAGAAGGTAGCGGGTAGCCTGTCTGTTGCGGCTTTGTTTGTGTATGGCGCTGTTTCGGAATAACTGGAGATGGATTTTTCACGGACCAGTGCGTCTAGAGCTTTCTTGAGTGTAGGTTTGTTTGAATTGGACTTCAGTAGGAATCCTTTGGTGGTTTGGAGAATGACGTCTTCTGATCGCGGGTTAGCGGTTTCCCATATATTGGCGAGCTGGATTCGGCTGTCAATGTGTGGAGCGTTGACGTAGAAGAGGTGTTGGAAGGCAATTTTCTGTTTCAGAGCTCGCTCTCGGGCCGAGTAGTTAGATCGCGGTGTTGACGTTTGCGTGAGTGGTGGTGGTAGTGATGGTCCGTCTGAGCGTAGACCGCGGGGTGTGTAGCTTGTTGTTCGTGTTAGAATGGATTGTAGTTTGATCGACGGTTGTTTTTGCTTGTGCGAAGGGCCGGAGCTGTCGCCGTCCGATTTTTTCGGCGGTCTACCCCTTTTCCTGCGTGTCTTCTGCACGGGGGTGAAGTCCGACTCCATGTCCTCCTCTAGAGTCTCCGAGTCGGGCATCCTATCCCTGTATCCTTCCACTTTAGCACTTAACCGATTTTAGTCGAGAAATTGTTAGTAAACACGGGAGCGAGCGAAACGCGTCCGCTTGCCTCGGCGGCCTAGCGAATACTGTGAAAAATTTTCAAAAATTGCAAAATTTTCAAAAATTGCAAAATTTTCAAAAATTGCAAAATTTTCAAAAATTGAAAAATTTTCAAAAATTGCAAAATTTTCAAAAATTGCAAAATTTTCAAAAATTGCAAAATTTTCAAAAATTGCAAAATTTTCAAAAATTGCAAAATTTTCAAAAATTGCAAAATTTTCAAAAATTGCAAAATTTTCAAAAATTGCAAAATTTTCAAAAATTGCAAAATTTTCAAAAATTGCAAAATTTTCAAAAATTGCAAAATTTTCAAAAATTGCAAAATTTTCAAAAATTGCAAAATTTTTAAAAATTGCAAAATTTTCAAAAATTGCAAAATTTTCAAAAATTGCAAAATTTTCAAAAATTGCAAAATTTTCAAAAATTGCAAAATTTTCAAAAATTGCAAAATTTTCAAAAATTGCAAAATTTTCAAACATTGCAAAATTTTCAAAATTTTCAAAAATGTGGAATTTCGAGCGAGTGGAGTTCGAGTTGGCCATGGAATTTCGAGCGAGTGGTTTCAAGTTGGCCATGGAATTTCGAGCGAGCGGTTTCGAGTTGGCCATGAAATTTAGAGCGAGTGGAAAATTTTGGAAATTAAGATCATTTTCAAAATTTTCAGAATTTTAAAAACGGCGGCGGCGGGGCCGGCTATATCTATCCACCAAGGGGCAATGGTGGATATCATGCCACAATGCGAGCGCGCAAAGCGCGCGAGAGGGAAATTTTTCTAAGCCCTCAAGGCCCCCTGGGTTGCCAATATGTTACTTTTTAAATACTGGACAACGACAAACAAACAAAGACAAAAGAGGGAGGAAGTGCACAAAGCGCGAGGGTGCCCCATCTTCACGTGTCAACCTCCCGGGTGTAGGCCCGCGAAGAGAGGGGGGTTGGCGCGCGAAGCGCGCAGGGGGGCGAAGCCCCCCTAGTTATTATTATTATTATTATTAACTATTAACTATTACTATCATTATTATTATGCAAATAAATGTACACATTTTTAAGTTCTATCACTAGGTACCGTATAATTAAATTATCCTGATTTCTACCTATAAAAATTGACTATAGATTAAAGAAAAAAAAATTGCTTCTTTGTTAATCGCATTACTATCGGCTATACTTGTCGCTCCACTGTCGACGAATTAAATTTATTTATAAACGAGTCACCGAAAACGAGCGAACGAAAGAAAAAAGAAATAATGATCGGAGTGATTCAAGTTTTATATGGTATCAAAGGCCGCTTTTAAATAAAGTATTGGAAGATGAACTGTACAAGGCGATGTGCGCGATCTATATTTATTTTTATTTTTTTCGTTAGTCTTTGGCAGTCTTGTTTATTTAATATACGCGTAGGTGGACGTTCGTCGGCGGAGTCGAGGAAATTACAGCGATGCTTCGGCCAGAGGACTGCGCGGCACTGGAGGAAGAAAATACGCGCGTACTTGACTGTTCAGCTGCGCTATCTCCGGATCGTCGCGCTCCAGGGTTCTGATGAATTTCGCGAACTGTATTATACCTAATGGAACACGGTGCGTTTTCATAACTACATTTGTACAAAAAAAAAGAACAACGTTCTACTCATTGAATATTGAAGGGGATGTTCCAGCTCGGTTGGTGCTCTTTGACATCACCATTTTTTAATGCTAAAAGTATTTCACAGCCTTTTATGGTGAACCGAGTATGCGAACCGTCGAATAGTATGAAATCCTGATAGCTTTATCTTTTTTTTTTAACTGCTCCCGAATATGTAAAAAAAATAAACTAAAAATAAAAAATATTTGAAAGGACCACAAATCGAGCTGAAAAGTCTCGTGTATACTTCATATTCCCGGATGCAATTTATCCTCTTTGTGTTACCTTCCCGTCCCTCCGAAAACCCGTAGTTCTTCAGTACGTCCATCTGAATCTGCGTCACTATCGGGAAAACAAACTGCATCATCTTCATCATCTCGTTCCCGGAGTTCTCCTTCGCCTCGGTGATCTTCTGCACGTTCTCCGGCGTCGTCAGAGCGGCGAGAACTTCGTTCAGCGCGACTGCGCGAAATTCGTGAAATTTGCGAAATAATTCGCATGCGACAAAATCAAAATAAACCTGACTTAGACTCGTACCATTGGCATCTTCGGGCGTGAAGCTGGTGACAGTTGCCATCGTTGCGACCGAAGACTTGAACCGAAGACCGAATTCTTTTCCTCGAAAATATTACAAACTGACGGCGCTAATTTTACTTCGGCAATTCGCGGGCGTCGAGTTATTTGTTTACGTCGGGTCAACGAACTGTCATAACAAAATTTTGGAGGTTATGTCGCTCCTCGAGCGGATCTGCTGCAAAATGGAGCCTGCTGCTTCCTCGCTGCTTCTTCTGGTCGCTCGACCCTCCGTTGATACTGGAGCATCCAGGTTCACGCACTGCAGGTTCCTCTGCCTATGCAGAGGGAGACAGAGATGGAAATAGTAGGAGATAGAGAGCGAGTGAGACAGCGCGAAGCGATTGGCCCAGTTAGCGACCGCGCGAGGTTAACGTCTCGGTCTGACCTTCACATGTGCATAGGATTAAACAGAGATGCGAAAGGTGCGCTGGTCGTTGACGGCGCTACGGATTGGCCGTGGGCCAAGTGTCGGCGGGCGGGGGGAGGGGAAGGGACAAACGTGAAAGCGTAACCCGTAGGTAGCATCGATTGGCGGCCGGTCAATAACGGGGACGTTCGCCCGCGTGGGCTATTTTCCATCCTTTCTTCCCGCAGTACCGAATTCTGCGCCTGCGCGTAACGCCGACCTCACATAGATTTATATACCTGTGTAGGTCTGAATACGGTTACCATGTGTTGTTATGTTTCTCGGTACGTTTACCGACCGTCGGTAGGTCGGTAAACGGACGAAGATGAACCTCCAGAGCAGGGATTTTTCCTCGGCTGATGTGGCACCACAGTCGCGTAGTGTTAGCTCAACTCCTCGATTATCGGACGAGAACTTGTGGTATCAGCTTCCTTATTTTTTATTGCTGATGTTTTATTTTTCAGCGTTTCGCGCGAGATCCGGTTCGTTCAGCGTGACACGGGAACTTGGCACGCGGAAGTCTCGAAAATGGATCCACTATATTGATCAGGTGCTAATTTGGTACCCAGTTGTTATTTTTTGCGTTATCCCCGTCGTTTCTGCGGCAGAAATCAATTGCAAAGTGTTTTCGAAAGCCTTTTTTTTTAAGGAGTCCGAAATGTGCTCTAAAAAAGGGAACTAAAAGGCGCACAAACAAAAAAAAAAAAAACAGATTAGTCAATGGCAGGTGAGGCACGTGCCTTTTCGCTCGATTCAAGGTCATCGCGGATTACGACTAAGAAAAATGCAATTTCCACGGCGAACGCTGGATTTTTATTGCTCACAATTTTTTGATTGTGGCGAAATCTGCGAATCGCAATTCGCGAATCGCCGTGCGACCGTGTTTACGGTTTCGTTCAAATGTCTTAGATATCACCCGGTAGTCACCGACGATAAGCGCCGCTCGTTCTTTATAAGAAACCACGGCCCTCTCGCCTTTTCGTGCTGTTGCCTGTAGCATTTGGATACACTTTGACATGTTTTTTAATTTTCGCGATGCTCGTTCGTTCCAGCGTCGTTTCACTCAGCTTCTTCTAGTTTTCTCGGGCGTCGTTCTGTTGGCTCAGCACAGCGATGCAGGTGATTACCGATATAATTGACGTATCAATTAGTAAATAAAATATTCGAATTCATCATGACCCGCGTTATCTTTTCCAGTTTGGTCCCCGATCCAGCACAAGCTCATGAATCTCTTCAAGCGGCCGATGAGGCGCGACTGGAACGGGAGATCAAAAAATGTCGAGATGTCCACCCGAATTGGTGGCACGGTATATTCCTCATTCTGAGACGCTGAAAAAAAAAAAAGAAGAAAAAAAATCGGACGTCACATATTATGAAGTGAATATTTCACAGCTTTGCTAAAAGAGAAACATGATTTGCACGACAGTTTTTTTTTCTGCTTTAAATAAATATAATATCCTCGCCCACCAAAATAATTCTTAATAACATTGTCGCACTTAAACGTCGATTTTTCAGGAAAACGAGAAAAATTATTCAGACGCCAGAGTTTTTTCTTTTTCTTTTTTTTTTCTTTTTCTAATTAATATAATATTCCCGCCCACCAATTTTTTCAGGAAAACGTCTGGGAAAACGATCTCGATCCGAATCTCGAGGGCGAGCTGGTCGGATTCGGCTACGACGTGCCGTTCTCGCCCATAATCCGCAAGCACGGACGACTCGCCACGGAGCTGATAAATATATTCATGAAGGCGCAGGACGAACAGGCGCTTTTCGACGCGGCCGCGCACTTTCGGCCAACCGTAAATCCCGGCATGTTCAACTACGCCCTGTCGGTCGCGCTGATGCACCGCGCGGACACGATCGCCCTGCCGACTCAGGTGCGGGCCGAGCTGTTTCCCGACACTTACATCGACAGCAAAGCGATGTTTGAGCTGCGAAACGCCGTTAGCGAGGCGCAGAACGGTGTAAGTACATTCGGCTCGTGGAATTCTTATTGCTGAAACGGAGAGGGGCACTGAGAAAAATTAGTAGTTGTGATTACCAATCATTGGTTCGATCTACTAAAATATTGGTTGCAGTTACTAAAATATTGGTAACTCTGACCAACGATTAGTCATCATAACTATTAATTTTTTTCAGTGGGGGGAAACAACCCTTAAGGATTCGTCCTCACCCAAACCCAAATCAAAAAATTATTGAGTCGTCTGACTTTTTTCCCTCAGATTCCCATCGAGATTTCGAGAAACTACAGCACCGCGTCCGACACCGAACCCGAGCATCGCGTCGCCTATTTCCGCGAGGACATCGGCATAAACCTTCACCACTGGAACTGGCACCTCGCCTATCCCTTCGAGGGCAACCCCGAGATTGTCATGAAGGATCGTCGCGGCGAGCTGTTTTATTACATGCATCATCAGATCTTAGCCAGGTACAGAGGTCATTTTGGTAATTCAGAAAAAACCACCTATGACCTGGAAAAATAAATAAAAAGGTCATTAGATTTTCCAAATTTTCCAAAATGTTCGAAAATTGACTAAAGCGTTTCGGTCATAGATTTTCTAAAATTTTCATAAAAAATCGTTTTTTCCAATTGTATGAAGAAAAGAAAAAAATTCTAAAATAATTTATGCGACGTCAGATACAACGCCGAGCGTCTGAGCAACGAGCTCGGCCGCGTGAAGAAGCTCAGCAACTTTCGTGATCCGATACCCGAGGGTTACTTTCCGAAGCTCGACTCGCAGATCGCGAGCCGAAGCTGGCCGTCCCGGCCCAGCGGAATGATCCTGCGCGACGTCAATCGGCCGGACAGCGAGCTCGAGTTCGACATTCAGGATCTCGAGCGATGGTCCAATCGGATATACGAGGCGATATTCACGGGTGTGGTGATTACGACACAGGGCGAGCGTCTGCCGCTGACGGAGATGAACGGCATCGACGTCCTCGGCAACATGATCGAGGCGGCTCCGGAACTATCGCCGAATATCGATTACTACGGCTCGGTGCACAATCGCGGGCACATGGCGATCGCTTTCTCCCACGATCCTGAGTACTTTCACCTGGTTCGTGATTATTAATCTGCATTGAAATTATTAATAGTTTATATCTACACTGAGAAAAATTAGTAGTTGTGATTACCAATGATTGGTTCGATCCACCAAAATATTAGTTGCAGTTACTATCACATCTATAAATTTTTTTCAGTGTAGCATTTCGTTTTTATTTCAATGTTATTTTTTTAAATTTTATACGTTTGATGTCTTCGAGTTCTCTCATTGCCTCTTCTGACCTCAACCCCAACCTCCCCCATTTTATTGAGATCCCCCCTCCCACTACTTATTTTTCGACGCTTCTTTTTCTTAATATTTTTTAGTCCGAAAATTTCAGGAACCACAAGGCGTGATGGGCGACTCCGCGACGGCTATGAGAGATCCGGTGTTCTACAGGTGGCACGCTTACATTGAGGACTTTTTCCGACGGTACAAAAGCACCCTGAAGCCGTATACTTACGATCAGGTGAGATTCGATTGACTCGATTGACTCGATTGACTCAATCATCTCGTTTGACTCGATTGAATTGAATGACTCGATATTAATACTCAATTATACGTTCCACACCAAAGTTGAACTTCCCCGGCATCACAGTGAACGGACTCCAGGTGGTCAGCTCGACGAAAGCTCTGAACCGCGTCGAGACCTTCTGGAGCACGACCGACATCGACGCCTCCCGAGGCGTCGACCTCGAGAACAAGAATGTCACGGCGCGAATCCGCTTCACTCATCTCAATCACGCGCCGTTCAAGTACCAGATTCGCGCTGACAGCAAATTGTCCTATGCGAAGCTGGCGACCGTGCGGATATTCCTCGCGCCGAAGATCAACGAGCGCAATCGACCTTTCTTGTTCGTCGATCAGAAGGATCTGATGATGGAGATGGACAGGTTCAACTACAAACGTACGAACGCTGAGTCAGAAGTTTTTCCGTCGAATCCAATTTAAGTCGAATCCAATTAAGAAATTACTCCATTTTTTTAATGCGATAATAGTTATCAGAAAAAATATATATCAAGTTTGCTTTTTTTTTGTTTTTGTTTTGAACGTTTTGTTTTTTTTGTTCTTCAGTTAAACCCGGCAAAAACGTAATTCAGCGTAATTCCATCGACTCGTCGCTGACGATTCCTCTGGAGATGAACTTTTTCCATATGGGCGGGTTGGTGTCGGATGTCGCGCAGTTCAGCGGCTGCGGATGGCCTCAGCACATGCTTGTGCCCAAAGGCAACACCGAGGGATTTCCCATGCAGCTGTTCGTCATGATCTCCGACGTTTCGGCTGATAACGTGAGACCGATTTGGCCGATTCAGCGGTTTATTCGATTTCTCGAAATCTCCTTGATTAATTTGTCAGCCGATAAAACAATTTTTCGTTCGAAACATTTTTCAGGTCACGGTGGACGAGCTGACCAGGACGAAAGCCGCGCCGATCTTCTGCGGGCTGCGAAATCGCAAGTATCCCGATAGCCACGCGATGGGATACCCGTTCGATCGACCGCCGCGACGATACGTCGAGACGCTCGAGCAATTTCTCACTCCGAACATGGCCACTCTCGACCTCACCGTGAAATTCACCGACGAGATCCGCCCTCGCACTAAGGCCCCCGATACGCCTCAACCTCTCGTGAGTCCAGATTCTTGGGTTTGGGATTAGATTTGAACATTTTTTTAATCATTTGAATTTGGAAATTCCGTCGCCTTGAACATTTTTTTAATCATCTGTCGTATTGTCGAAATGTTTTTAAAGACAGTAAGAAATAAGAAGAAAAAGAAATATAAGAATAGAGGAGTAAAAAGAAATATTTTTTTCTCTAGAAATATATAGACAGTAGTAATTTTTATTATCGCTTTGCTCGTATTTTTATTTCGAAGGACAAAAAAATAAAAATGAAGATAAAGATAAGAACAACGGTAGATCCTGTGTTTTATCGGTCAAACGACGGTTTTTCACCGCTTGACATTTTCAGTCTCGGTCATCCCCCCCCCCCCCCCCCCCCGACCACCCACGCCCCTCTCTTCCCAATCTTGTCTTATACATTTTTAACTCTTGTACTTTCTAGCCTGTCGAGACGGACGAGAACAAGGAGTAGAAAAAGGGTGCGGCAAGGCTCAAAGCGGCCGACGGGAAATTCTAACGAGACTCTCGTTCGCTCCCCCCAGGCGGGGGCGAGGCGGGCCGCTACATTTAAATAATCCACCGCTGCTCGATTCATCCTCGTCGGCGACGGGTCTCGCCGCTGCCGCTGGCTCCCGGCTTGTCTTTGCGACTTAAGCCCTCGTTTACATATTTCTCATCGCCTTCGCGTCTTGCGAACGCGTAATGGGAAATGAAGACGAATTAGCGGCGGCAAAAGATGGAAAAAAACATAAAAAATAAAATAAAATACAATAAAATAAATACCTCTATTCAAAAGTTCGTGAGCAACCATTGTCGATTTATTCGGCCTCTGATTGGTCGTTGGGAACCTGGCACTTCATTCCTTATCGCTTAATTCGAAATTTTGACAGAAAAAAAAAGAAAAAATCGAGAAAAAAAAAATGTTCGTGCATTTTTTTTTCTCGAAAACTTTCGCCGGGGACGACTTTTTTTTTTACTTCGGAACACCGAAATCAGGCCGAAACGTCCTAAAAAAACGAGGGTGGTGCGAGAATCTAAACAAGCAACCCGGTCGCCCTGCGGGGCGCCGGGCTGTTGTTGGGGGGCTCCGCCCCCCAAACCCCCCGAAAACGACCCTGCGACAAAAATGTCCCTTCGGGACATTTTTCCCTGGTGTCATTTTAAGGCACTCACGCGGTCGTTGCGCTACGCGCTCCGCAGGGGGGGCCGTTCGGTCGTCGCGCTTCGCGCTCCGCTCAGTGCCGTTCGGGCGTCGCGCTCCGATCAGTGCCGTTCGGGCGTCGCGCTACGCGCTCCGCTCAGTGCCGTTTGGGCGTCGCGCTACGCGCTCCGCACAGTGTCGTTCAGACTGGAGCTGTAAGAGGTAACTAGTACGCAGTGGAAAAATATTCACTTGTTCACCTAAGTAGAGTTCTTCATTACCGACACATGCAGCTAACTGTGTCGGTATATTGGAGTTCTCTAGAATTCAATCTATAGCCGCCTCGTTCACAGATAGTTTTCGCCTCTTAAGGGGCTGCTGGAGTAGATTTTTTTACCGACTGGTCGGTAAAAAAGTACGGTTTCGTAGTTTATGGTTTACGTCGTTATTGTATTACAAAAATGTCTCAAATTGCACAAGATTATTATATCAATGTAAGCGCATCGGCGTAGATTCTTGTTTTTCGTATGGGATTCCTGGAAATATTTATATAATACGAAAAAGGTGACAGTTGACAGTTCTAGCGGCCATATTGGTTTTCGATAGACTTACAAATTTACGATTTTCTTTGTTTTTCAAGCGTTTTCACCCAAAATTCGAGTCTACGCTGATGCGCCTATGTTGATATTATAATCCTGTGCAATTTGAGACATTTTTGTAATAAAATAACGACGTAAACCGTAAACTACGAAACCGTACTTTTTTACCGACCAGTCGGTAAAAAAATCTATTCCAGCAGCCCCTTAATATTTACCAGTCGATATCCACATGATGTAATGATTATTAAGCTTATTAAGAGACGAAAACTATCTGTGGACGAGGCGACTATAGATCGAATTCTAGAACTCCAATATACCGACATGGTTAGAAGCATGTGTCGGTAATGAAGAACTCTACTTAAGTGAAAAATATTTTCTGTCAAAATCCCATTCGGGAGAACGGACTTTCGAGTGTTCGATACATTCAGGCAAATGGTGCATTCGGGAACATTACAATTCTGTTGAGATGAAATTCGGTATTTTCATCCGTTCGGCATAAAAACTTTTCGGCGTTTTCACCGTTCGGCTAATAAATATTTCGGTATTATGACTCGTCGGATCTTTTCTCATTCGGGTGAACGGTCAATCGGCATTTATAAATTCGCGCGTTTAGTACGTTCGGCAATCGTATTTTTTGGTCGAGTGACGGCAAGCCGTCAGCGCGATTGCGGTCGCGGCGTGAATTATGAATCAGGTGACAATCGTGAAACACCTGAATTTGTTGGGTTCTATTTTTTTATAGTAGTTAATTAATTTAATAATTGAGTGTAAAAAAATGTTAGAATTCAATACAATCATGAATGCAGGTGTTATATGGTAATTACGTGATGATTTACAATGAGTAAATAAAATTGACAAAAACATTAGCAGTGACAAGTGAAAATTTACAGACGAAACCAGACAATAAATAGTGAATACAGTTATGAGTGCCAGTGAATAAAAAATAACGAATAATTTAATGAAAAATATACATTTCAAACATATATAGTTCCGTAGAGATGGTGTCAATATGTTTTACGAATTTTGTGTTTAGGTTATGTTTATACTCATATTTCAGTTTGGTATATTAATTATGAATTAATAATACAATAAAACTGTATCAGTGCAATTAATAAAGATAAAAATTGAAAAATCATTTCGGAATCAATTATTTTGACATTATAATATGTGGAATGTACAGCGGATAATTATTTTGAAGAGAAAAATATTATTGTTATCATAATTGTGAAATTAATTAAAATTTAATATTTTGATTCTATTATGGTGGGTAATCATCATTCTAAAATGATCTAAGGGCTAATATGAGGAAAGATACATTTGAATTAAGGTAAAATATGAGAACGCTGCAAGTTTTAGTCAAATTACTTTATTGACTGCGAAGACTGACAGCCGGACACAATTTTCAATTTAATGATTTGAGTGTCTTAGGTATTCACGACTTAAAAAGTGTGTAAGAAAAAAACTAAAAAAAGTGCATCAAGATTAAGTTGAATTAGAATTATGCAGCAAGTTTCAGCCAAATTCTTCCATCGATGGCCAAGATTGAGACCCGTATACAACTTGACGACCAAAAGTGCCAAATTTCTTCAAGTGAACTCCTGTATAAAATGATTAGAAAATTAACACACTTCATGGGCATACTTCCCAGTGCTAGACTAAGAAATATTTCAAATTTCAACTTGTTCGCTCTGTTCAGTCCAGAGCCACTAAGTGATACGGACGTCCGGGTAACACAAAATCTTGTCTGAAGGAAAAAATGTCTTTAGTAATGCAAATTCCTTATTATTTTATGTCAAGAATATATATTTTAGCATGCTTAAGAAATGTGAACTAAAAAGTAGTGGATAAAATAAAATTATATTAACATTTTCCTTAAAAAACGTATTTACACCCTTGGACAGCGAATTCAATAGGCACTCTTGGTGCGTTTTTTTGAAACGTGAGTGCCTAAAAACCTTAATTTCGTGCAAATGCATCGTTTTACATCTTCAAAATTCGTTTGGCAACGATGCCGCAAGCGGAAATGCGTCAATCAGCCAAATTGAGCCGTCACGTTTTGCGAGCGCTGCACGCGTGTAAACTCGGTCTCCGAATGACAAAAACCTTAATTTTGTGCAAATGCATCGTTTTGCATTGTCATAACTCGTTTTGCACCGATGCCGCGAGCGAAAAAGCGTCACTCAGCCAAATCGAGCCATCGCGTTTTGCGAGCGCTGCACGCATGTAAACTCGGTCTCCGAATGTCAAAAGCCTTAATTTTGTTTAAATGCATCGTTTTGCATCGTCAAAACTCGTTTGGCAATGATGCCGCTAGCGAAAATGCGTCAATCAGCCAAATGAAGCTATCGCGTTCTGCGCGCGTGGCTCTCATGTAAACTCGGTCACCGAGTATCAAAAACCTTTATGTTGTGCCAATGCATCGTTTTACATCGTTAAAATTCGTTTGGCACCGATGCCGCGAGCGAAAAAGCGTCAGTCAGCCAAATCGAGCCATTGCGTTTTGCGAGCGCTGCACGCATGTAAACTCGGTCTCCGAATTACAAAAACCTTAATTTTGTGCAAATGCATCGTTTTACATCTTCAAAATTCGTTTGGCACCGATGCCGCGAGCGAAAAAGCGTCAGTCAGCCAAATCGAGCCATCACGTTTTGCGAGCCCTGCACACATGTAAACTCGGTCTCCGAATGAAAAAAACCTTAATTTTGTGCAAATGCATCGTTTTACATCGATAAAACTCGTTCGGCACCGATGCCGCGAGCGGAAAAGCGTCAAACAGCCAAATTAAGCCATCTCGTTTTGCGAGCGCTGCACGCATGTTAACTCGATCTCCGTATGTCAAAAACCTTAATTTTGTGCAAATGCATCGTTTTGCATCGTTAAAACTCGTTTGCCACCGATGCACGAGCAAAAAAGCGTCTAACAGCCAAATCGAGCTATCGCGTTTTGCACGCGTGGCACTTATGTAGACTCGGTCGCCGAGTATCAAAAACCTTTATTTTGTGCAAATGCATCGTTTTACATCGTTAAAACTCGTTTGGCACCGATGCCGCGAGCAAAAAAGTGTCAGTCAGCCAAGCCATTGCGTTTTGCGAGCGCTGCACGCATGTAAACTCGGTCTCCGAATGACAAAAACCTTAATTTTGTGCAAATGCATCGTTTTACATCTTCAAAATTCGTTTGGCACCGATGCCGCGAGCGAAAAAGCGTCAGTCAGCCAAATCGAGCCATCGCGTTTTGCGAGCGCTGCACGCATGTAAACTCAGTCTCCGAATGACAAAAACCTTAATTTTGTGCAAATGCATCGTTTTACATGTTCAGAATTCGTTTTGCAACGATGCCGCGAGCGAAAATGCGTCAATCAGCCAAATTGAGCCGTCACGTTTTGCGAGCGCTGCACGCGTGTAAACTCGGTCTCCGAATGACAAAAACCTTAATTTTGTGCAAATGCATCGTTTTGCATCGACAAAACTCGTTTTGCACCAATGCCGCGAGCGAAAAAGCGTCACTCAACCAAATCGAGCCATCGCGTTTTGCGAGCGCTGCACGCATGTAAACTCGGTCTCCGAATGACAAAAACCTTAATTTTGTGCAAATGCATCGTTTTACATGTTCAGAATTCGTTTGGCAACGATGCCGCGAGCGAAAATGCGTCAATCAGCCAAATTGAGCCGTCACGTTTTGCGAGCGCTGCACGCGTGTAAACTCGGTCTCCGAATTACAAAAACCTTAATTTTGTGCAAATGCATCGTTTTGCATCGTCAAAACTCGTTTGGCAATGATGCCGCCAGCGAAAATGCGTCAATCAGCCAAATCAAGCTATCGCGTTCTGCGCGCGTGACACCCATGTAAACTCGGTCGCCGAGTATCAAAAACCTGTATTTTGTGCAAATGCATCGTTTTACATAGTTAAAACTCGTTTGGCACCGATGCCGCGAGCGAAAAAGCGTCAATCAGCCAAATCGAGCCATTGCGTTTTGCGAGCGCTGCACGTATGTAAACTCGGTCTCCGAATGATAAAAACCTTAATTTTGTGCAAATGCATCGTTTTACATCTTCAAAATTCGTTTGGCAACGATGCCGCAAGCGAAAATGCGTCAATCAGCCAAATTGAGCCGTCACGTTTTGCGAGCGCTGAACATGTGTAAACTCGGTCTCCGAATGACAAAAACCTTAATTTTGTGCAAATGCATCGTTTTGCATCGTCAAAACTCGTTTTGCACCGATGCCGCGAGCGAAAAAGCGTCACTCAGCCAAATCGAGCCATCGCGTTTTGCGAGCGCTGCACGCATGTAAACTCGGTCTCCGAATGTCAAAAGCCTTAATTTTGTTTAAATGCATCGTTTTGCATCGTCAAAACTCGTTTGGCAATGATGCCGCTAGCGAAAATGCGTCAATCAGCCAAATCAAGCTATCGCGTTCTGCGCGCGTGGCACTCATGTAAACTCGGTCGCCGAGTACCAAAAACCTTTATTTTGTGCAAATGCATCGTTTTACATCGTTAAAACTCGTTTGGCACCGATGCCGCGAGCGAAAAAGCGTCAAACAGCCAAATCAAGCCATCTCGTTTTGCGAGCGCTGCACTCATGCAAACTCGGTCTCCGAATGACAAAAACCTTAATTTTGTTTAATTGCATCGTTTTGCATCGTCAAAACTCGTTTGGCAACGATGCCGCGAGCGAAAATGCGTCAATCAGCCAAATTGAGCCATCCCGTTTTGCAAACGCTGCACGCGTGTAAACTCGGTCTCCGAATGACAAAAACCTTAATTTTGTGCAAATGCATCGTTTTGCATCGTCAAAACTCGTTTGGCACCGATGCCGCGAGCGAAAAAGCGTCACTCAGCCAATCGAGCCATCGCGTTTTGCGAGCGCTGCACGCATGTAAACTCGGTCTCCGAATGTCAAAAGCCTTAATTTTGTTTAAATGCATCGTTTTGCATCGTCAAAACTCGTTTGGCAATGATGCCGCTAGCGAAAATGCGTCAATCAGCCAAATCAAGCTATCGCGTTCTGCGCGCGTGGCACTCATGTAAACTCGGTCGCCGAGTATCAAAAACCTGTATTTTGTGCAAATGCATCGTTTTACATCGTTAAAACTCGTTTGGCACCGATGCCGCGAGCGAAAAAGCGTCAATCAGCCAAATCGAGCCATTGCGTTTTGCGAGCGCTGCACGCATGTAAACTCGGTCTCCGAATGATAAAAACCTTAATTTTGTGCAAATGCATCGTTTTACATCTTCAAAATTCGTTTGGCAACGATGCCGCAAGCGAAAATGCGTCAATCAGCCAAATTGAGCCGTCACGTTTTGCGAGCGCTGAACATGTGTAAACTCGGTCTCCGAATGACAAAAACCTTAATTTTGTGCAAATGCATCGTTTTGCATCGTCAAAACTCGTTTTGCACCGATGCCGCGAGCGAAAAAGCGTCACTCAGCCAAATCGAGCCATCGCGTTTTGCGAACGCTGCACGCATGTAAACTCGGTCTCCGAATGTCAAAAGCCTTAATTTTGTTTAAATGCATCGTTTTGCATCGTCAAAACTCGTTTGGCAATGATGCCGCTAGCGAAAATGCGTCAATCAGCCAAATCAAGCTATCGCGTTCTGCGCGCGTGGCACTCATGTAAACTCGGTCGCCGAGTACCAAAAACCTTTATTTTGTGCAAATGCATCGTTTTACATCGTTAAAACTCGTTTGGCACCGATGCCGCGAGCGAAAAAGCGTCAAACAGCCAAATCAAGCCATCTCGTTTTGCGAGCGCTGCACTCATGCAAACTCGGTCTCCGAATGACAAAAACCTTAATTTTGTTTAATTGCATCGTTTTGCATCGTCAAAACTCGTTTGGCAACGATGCCGCGAGCGAAAATGCGTCAATCAGCCAAATTGAGCCATCCCGTTTTGCAAACGCTGCACGCGTGTAAACTCGGTCTCCGAATGACAAAAACCTTAATTTTGTGCAAATGCATCGTTTTGCATCGTCAAAACTCGTTTGGCACCGATGCCGCGAGCGAAAAAGCGTCACTCAGCCAATCGAGCCATCGCGTTTTGCGAGCGCTGCACGCATGTAAACTCGGTCTCCGAATGTCAAAAGCCTTAATTTTGTTTAAATGCATCGTTTTGCATCGTCAAAACTCGTTTGGCAATGATGCCGCTAGCGAAAATGCGTCAATCAGCCAAATCAAGCTATCGCGTTCTGCGCGCGTGGCACTCATGTAAACTCGGTCGCCGAGTATCAAAAACCTGTATTTTGTGATAATGCATCGTTTTACATCGTTAAAACTCGTTTGGCACCGATGCCGCGAGCGAAAAAGCGTCAATCAGCCAAATCGAGCCATTGCGTTTTGCGAGCGCTGCACGCATGTAAACTCGGTCTCCGAATGATAAAAACCTTAATTTTGTGCAAATGCATCGTTTTACATCTTCAAAATTCGTTTGGCAACGATGCCGCAAGCGAAAATGCGTCAATCAGCCAAATTGAGCCGTCACGTTTTGCGAGCGCTGAACATGTGTAAACTCGGTCTCCGAATGACAAAAACCTTAATTTTGTGCAAATGCATCGTTTTGCATCATCAAAACTCATTTTGCACCGATGCCGCGAGCGAAAAAGCGTCACTCAGCCAAATCGAGCCATCGCGTTTTGCGAGCGCTGCACGCATGTAAACTCGGTCTCCGAATGTCAAAAGCCTTAATTTTGTTTAAATGCATCGTTTTGCATCGTCAAAACTCGTTTGGCAATGATGCCGCTAGCGAAAATGCGTCAATCAGCCAAATCAAGCTATCGCGTTCTGCGCGCGTGGCACTCATGTAAACTCGGTCGCCGAGTACCAAAAACCTTTATTTTGTGCAAATGCATCGTTTTACATCGTTAAAACTCGTTTGGCACCGATGCCGCGAGCGAAAAAGCGTCAAACAGCCAAATCAAGCCATCTCGTTTTGCGAGCGCTGCACGCATGTAAACTCGGTCTCCGAATGACAAAAACCTTAATTTCGTGCAAATGCATCGTTTTACATCTTCAAAATTCGTTTGGCAAGGATGCAGCGAGCGAAAATGCGTCAATCAGCCAAATTGAGCCGTCACGTTTTGCGAGCGCTGCACGCGTGTAAACTCGGTCTTCGAATGACAAAAACCTTAATTTTGTGCAAATGCATCGTTTTGCATCGTCAAAACTCGTTTTGCACTGATGCCGCGAGCGAAAAAGCGTCACTCAGCCAAATCGAGCCATCGCGTTTTGCGAGCGCTGCACGCATGTAAACTTGGTTTCCGAATGTCAAAAGCCTTAATTTTGTTTAAATGCATCGTTTTGCATCGTCAAAACTCGTTTGGCAATGATGCCGCTAGCGAAAATGCGTCAATCAGCCAAATCAAGCTATCGCGTTCTGCGCGCGTGGCACTCATGTAAACTCGGTCGCCGAGTACCAAAAACCTCTATTTTGTGCAAATGCATCGTTTTACATCGTTAAAACTCGTTTGGCACCGATGCCGCGAGCGAAAAAGCGTCAAACAGCCAAATCAAGCCATCTCGATTTGCGAGCGCTGCACCCATGTTAACTCGATCTCCGAATGTCAAAACCCTTAATTTTGTTTAATTGCATCGTTTTGCATCGTCAAAACTCGTTTGGCAACGATGCCGCGAGCGAAAATGCGTCAATCAGCGAAATTGAGCCATCACGTTTTGCAAGCGCTGCACGCGTGTAAACTCGGTCTCCGAATGACAAAAACCTTAATTTTGTGCAAATGCATCGTTTTGCATCGTCAAAACTCGTTTGGCACCGATGCCGCGAGCGAAAAAACGTCACTCAGCCAAATCGAGCCATCGCGTTTTGCGAGCGCTGCACGCATGTAAACTCGGTCTCCGAATGTCAAAAGCCTTAATTTTGTTTAAATGCATCGTTTTGCATCGTCAAAACTCGTTTGGCAATGATGCCGCTAGCGAAAATGCGTCAATCAGCCAAATCAAGCTATCGCGTTCTGCGCGCGTGGCACTCATGTAAACTCGGTCGCCGAGTATCAAAAACCTGTATTTTGTGCAAATGCATCGTTTTACAACGTTAAAACTCGTTTGGCAACGATGCCGCGAGCGAAAATGCGTCAATCAACCAAATCAAGCTGTCGCGTTCTGCGCGCGTGGCGCTCATGTAAACTCGGTCGCCGAGTACCAAAAACCTTAATTTTGTGCAAATGCATCGTTTTGCATCGACAAAACTCGTTTGGCACCGATGCCGAGAGCGAAAAAGCGTCACTCAGCCAAACCGAGCCATCGCGTTTTGCGAGCGCTGCACGCATGTAAACTCGATCTCCGAATGTCAAAAATTGTAATTTTGTGCAAATGCATCGTTTTGAATCGTTAGAACTCGTTTGCCACCGATGCACGAGGAAAAAAGCGTCTAACAGCCAATTCGAGCTATCGCGTTTTGCACGCGTGGCACTCATGTAGACTCGGTCGCCGAGTGTCAAAAACCTTAATTTTGTGCAAATGCATCGTTTTGCATCGTCAAAACTCGTTTTGCACCGATGCCGCTAGCGAAAATGCGTCAATCAGCCAAATCAAGCAATCGCGTTCTGCGCGCGTGGCACTCATGTAAACTCGGTCACCGAGTATCAAAAACCTTTAAGTTGTGCAAATGCATCGTTTTACATCGTTAAAACTCGTTTGGCACCGATGCCGCGAGCGAAAAAGCGCCAAACAGCCAAATCGAGCCATCTTATTTTGCAAGCGCTGCATGCATGTAAACTCGATCTCCGAATGTCAAAAACCTTGATTTTGTGCAAATGCATCGTTTTGCATCGTCAAAACTCGTTTTGCACCGATGCCGCGAGCGAAAAAGCGTCAGTCAGCCAAATCGAGCCATCGCATTTTGCGAGCGCTGCACGCATGAAAACTCGGTCTCCGAATGACAGAAACCTTAATTTTGTGCAAATGCATCGTTTTGCATCGTCAAAACTCGTTTGGCAATGATGCCGCTAGCGAAAATGCGTCAATCAGCCAAATCAAGCTATCGCGTTCTGCGCGCGTGGCACTCATGTAAACTCGGTCGCCGAGTATCAAAAACCTGTATTTTGTGCAAATGCATCGTTTTACATCGTTAAAACCAAATCGAGCCATTGCGTTTTGCGAGCGCTGCACGCATGTAAACTCGGTCTCCGAATGACAAAAACCTTAATTTCGTGCAAATGCATCGTTTTACATCTTCAAAATTCGTTTGGCAACGATGCCGCAAGCGAAAATGCGTCAATCAGCCAAATTGAGCCGTCACGTTTTGCGAGCGCTGCACGCGTGTAAACTCGGTCTCCGAATGACAAAAACCTTAATTTTGTTTAAATGCATCGTTTTGCATCGTCAAAACTCGTTTGGCAATGTGCCGCTAGCGAAAATGCGTCAATCAGCCAAATCAAGCTATCGCGTTCTGCGCGCGTGGCACTCATGTAAACTCAGTCGCCGAGTACCAAAAACCTTTATTTTGTGCAAATGCATCGTTTTACATCGTTAAAACTCGTTTGGCACCGATGCCGCTAGCGAAATAGCGACAAACAGCCAAATCAAGCCATCTCGTTTTGCGAGCGCTGCACCCATGTTAACTCGATCTCCGAATGTCAAAACCCTTAATTTTGTTTAATTGCATCGTTTTGCATCGTCAAAACTCGTTTTGCACCGATGCCGCGAGCGAAAAAGCGTCACTCAGCCAAATCGAGCCATCGCGTTTTGCGAGCGCTGCACGCATGTAAACTCGGTCTCCGAATGTCAAAAGCCTTAATTTTGTTTAAATGCATCGTTTTGCATCGTCAAAACTCGTTTGGCAATGATGCCGCTAGCGAAAATGCGTCAATCAGCCAAATCAAGCTATCGCGTTCTGCGCGCGTGGCACTCATGTAAACTCGGTCGCCGAGTATCAAAAACCTGTATTTTGTGATAATGCATCGTTTTACATCGTTAAAACTCGTTTGGCACCGATGCCGCGAGCGAAAAAGCGTCAATCAGCCAAATCGAGCCATTGCGTTTTGCGAGCGCTGCACGCATGTAAACTCGGTCTCCGAATGATAAAAACCTTAATTTTGTGCAAATGCATCGTTTTACATCTTCAAAATTCGTTTGGCAACGATGCCGCAAGCGAAAATGCGTCAATCAGCCAAATTGAGCCGTCACGTTTTGCGAGCGCTGAACATGTGTAAACTCGGTCTCCGAATGACAAAAACCTTAATTTTGTGCAAATGCATCGTTTTGCATCATCAAAACTCATTTTGCACCGATGCCGCGAGCGAAAAAGCGTCACTCAGCCAAATCGAGCCATCGCGTTTTGCGAGCGCTGCACGCATGTAAACTCGGTCTCCGAATGTCAAAAGCCTTAATTTTGTTTAAATGCATCGTTTTGCATCGTCAAAACTCGTTTGGCAATGATGCCGCTAGCGAAAATGCGTCAATCAGCCAAATCAAGCTATCGCGTTCTGCGCGCATGGCACTCATGTAAACTCGGTCGCCGAGTACCAAAAACCTTTATTTTGTGCAAATGCATCGTTTTACATCGTTAAAACTCGTTTGGCACCGATGCCGCGAGCGAAAAAGCGTCAAACAGCCAAATCAAGCCATCTCGTTTTGCGAGCGCTGCACGCATGTAAACTCGGTCTCCGAATGACAAAAACCTTAATTTCGTGCAAATGCATCGTTTTACATCTTCAAAATTCGTTTGGCAAGGATGCAGCGAGCGAAAATGCGTCAATCAGCCAAATTGAGCCGTCACGTTTTGCGAGCGCTGCACGCGTGTAAACTCGGTCTTCGAATGACAAAAACCTTAATTTTGTGCAAATGCATCGTTTTGCATCGTCAAAACTCGTTTTGCACTGATGCCGCGAGCGAAAAAGCGTCACTCAGCCAAATCGAGCCATCGCGTTTTGCGAGCGCTGCACGCATGTAAACTTGGTTTCCGAATGTCAAAAGCCTTAATTTTGTTTAAATGCATCGTTTTGCATCGTCAAAACTCGTTTGGCAATGATGCCGCTAGCGAAAATGCGTCAATCAGCCAAATCAAGCTATCGCGTTCTGCGCGCGTGGCACTCATGTAAACTCGGTCGCCGAGTACCAAAAACCTCTATTTTGTGCAAATGCATCGTTTTACATCGTTAAAACTCGTTTGGCACCGATGCCGCGAGCGAAAAAGCGTCAAACAGCCAAATCAAGCCATCTCGATTTGCGAGCGCTGCACCCATGTTAACTCGATCTCCGAATGTCAAAACCCTTAATTTTGTTTAATTGCATCGTTTTGCATCGTCAAAACTCGTTTGGCAACGATGCCGCGAGCGAAAATGCGTCAATCAGCGAAATTGAGCCATCACGTTTTGCAAGCGCTGCACGCGTGTAAACTCGGTCTCCGAATGACAAAAACCTTAATTTTGTGCAAATGCATCGTTTTGCATCGTCAAAACTCGTTTGGCACCGATGCCGCGAGCGAAAAAACGTCACTCAGCCAAATCGAGCCATCGCGTTTTGCGAGCGCTGCACGCATGTAAACTCGGTCTCCGAATGTCAAAAGCCTTAATTTTGTTTAAATGCATCGTTTTGCATCGTCAAAACTCGTTTGGCAATGATGCCGCTAGCGAAAATGCGTCAATCAGCCAAATCAAGCTATCGCGTTCTGCGCGCGTGGCACTCATGTAAACTCGGTCGCCGAGTATCAAAAACCTGTATTTTGTGCAAATGCATCGTTTTACAACGTTAAAACTCGTTTGGCAACGATGCCGCGAGCGAAAATGCGTCAATCAACCAAATCAAGCTGTCGCGTTCTGCGCGCGTGGCACTCATGTAAACTCGGTCGCCGAGTACCAAAAACCTTAATTTTGTGCAAATGCATCGTTTTGCATCGACAAAACTCGTTTGGCACCGATGCCGCGAGCGAAAAAGCGTCACTCAGCCAAACCGAGCCATCGCGTTTTGCGAGCGCTGCACGCATGTAAACTCGATCTCCGAATGTCAAAAATTGTAATTTTGTGCAAATGCATCGTTTTGAATCGTTAGAACTCGTTTGCCACCGATGCACGAGGAAAAAAGCGTCTAACAGCCAATTCGAGCTATCGCGTTTTGCACGCGTGGCACTCATGTAGACTCGGTCGCCGAGTGTCAAAAACCTTAATTTTGTGCAAATGCATCGTTTTGCATCGTCAAAACTCGTTTTGCACCGATGCCGCTAGCGAAAATGCGTCAATCAGCCAAATCAAGCAATCGCGTTCTGCGCGCGTGGCACTCATGTAAACTCGGTCACCGAGTATCAAAAACCTTTAAGTTGTGCAAATGCATCGTTTTACATCGTTAAAACTCGTTTGGCACCGATGCCGCGAGCGAAAAAGCGCCAAACAGCCAAATCGAGCCATCTTATTTTGCAAGCGCTGCATGCATGTAAACTCGATCTCCGAATGTCAAAAACCTTGATTTTGTGCAAATGCATCGTTTTGCATCGTCAAAACTCGTTTTGCACCGATGCCGCGAGCGAAAAAGCGTCAGTCAGCCAAATCGAGCCATCGCATTTTGCGAGCGCTGCACGCATGAAAACTCGGTCTCCGAATGACAGAAACCTTAATTTTGTGCAAATGCATCGTTTTGCATCGTCAAAACTCGTTTGGCAATGATGCCGCTAGCGAAAATGCGTCAATCAGCCAAATCAAGCTATCGCGTTCTGCGCGCGTGGCACTCATGTAAACTCGGTCGCCGAGTATCAAAAACCTGTATTTTGTGCAAATGCATCGTTTTACATCGTTAAAACCAAATCGAGCCATTGCGTTTTGCGAGCGCTGCACGCATGTAAACTCGGTCTCCGAATGACAAAAACCTTAATTTCGTGCAAATGCATCGTTTTACATCTTCAAAATTCGTTTGGCAACGATGCCGCAAGCGAAAATGCGTCAATCAGCCAAATTGAGCCGTCACGTTTTGCGAGCGCTGCACGCGTGTAAACTCGGTCTCCGAATGACAAAAACCTTAATTTTGTTTAAATGCATCGTTTTGCATCGTCAAAACTCGTTTGGCAATGTGCCGCTAGCGAAAATGCGTCAATCAGCCAAATCAAGCTATCGCGTTCTGCGCGCGTGGCACTCATGTAAACTCAGTCGCCGAGTACCAAAAACCTTTATTTTGTGCAAATGCATCGTTTTACATCGTTAAAACTCGTTTGGCACCGATGCCGCTAGCGAAATAGCGACAAACAGCCAAATCAAGCCATCTCGTTTTGCGAGCGCTGCACCCATGTTAACTCGATCTCCGAATGTCAAAACCCTTAATTTTGTTTAATTGCATCGTTTTGCATCGTCAAAACTCGTTTTGCACCGATGCCGCGAGCGAAAAAGCGTCACTCAGCCAAATCGAGCCATCGCGTTTTGCGAGCGCTGCACGCATGTAAACTCGGTCTCCGAATGTCAAAAGACTTAATTTTGTTTAAATGCATCGTTTTGCATCGTCAAAACTCGTTTGGCAATGATGCCGCTAGCGAAAATGCGTCAATAAGCCAAATCAAGCTATCGCGTTCTGCGCGCGTGGAACTCATGTAAACTCGGTCGCCGAGTACCAAAAGCCTTAATTTTGTTCAAATGCATCGTTTTGCATCGTCAAAACTCGTTTGGCAATAATGCCGCTAGCGAAAATGCGTCAATCAGCCAAATGAAGCTATCGCGTACTGCGCGCGTGGCACTCATGTAAAGTCGGTCACCGAGTATCAAAAACCTTTATGTTGTGCCAATGCATCGTTTTACATCGTTAAAACTCGTTTGGCACCGATGCCGCGAGCGAAAAAGCGTCAAACAGCCAAATCAAGCCATCGCGTTCTGCGCGCGTGGCACTCATGTAAACTCGGTCGCCGAGTATCAAAAACCTGTATTTTGTGCAAATGCATCGTTTTACATCGTTAAAACTCGTTTGGCACCGATGCCGCGAGCGAAAAAGCGTCAGTCAGCCAATTCGAGCCATTGCGTTTTGCGAGCGCTGCACTCATGTAAACTCGGTCTCCGAATGACAAAAACCTTAATTTTGTGCAAATGCATCGTTTTACATCTTCAAAATTCGTTTGGCAACGATGCCGCGAGCGAAAATGCGTCGATCAGCCAAATTGAGCCGTCACGTTTTGCGAGCGCTGCACGCGTGTAAACTCGGTCTCCGAATGACAAAAACCTTAATTTTGTGCAAATGCATCGTTTTGCATCGTCAAAACTCGTTTTGCACCGATGCCGCGAGCGAAGAAGCGTCACTCAGCCAAATCAAGCCATCTCGTTTTGCGAGCGCTGCACCCATGTTAACTCGATCTCCGAATGTCAAAACCCTTAATTTTGTTTAATTGCATCGTTTTGCATCGTCAAAACTCGTTTTGCACCGATGCCGCGAGCGAAAAAGCGTCACTCAGCCAAATCGAGCCATCGCGTTTTGCGAGCGCTGCAAGCATGTAAACTCGGTCTCCGAATGTCAAAAGACTTAATTTTGTTTAAATGCATCGTTTTGCATCGTCAAAACTCGTTTGGCAATGATGCCGCTAGCGAAAATGCGTCAATAAGCCAAATCAAGCTATCGCGTTCTGCGCGCGTGGCACTCATGTAAACTCGGTCGCCGAGTACCAAAAGCCTTAATTTTGTTCAAATGCATCGTTTTGCATCGTCAAAACTCGTTTGGCAATAATGCCGCTAGCGAAAATGCGTCAATCAGCCAAATGAAGCTATCGCGTACTGCGCGCGTGGCACTCATGTAAACTCGGTCACCGAGTATCAAAAACCTTTATGTTGTGCCAATGCATCGTTTTACATCGTTAAAACTCGTTTGGCACCGATGCCGCGAGCGAAAAAGCGTCAAACAGCCAAATCAAGCCATCGCGTTCTGCGCGCGTGGCACTCATGTAAACTCGGTCGCCGAGTATCAAAAACCTGTATTTTGTGCAAATGCATCGTTTTACATCGTTAAAACTCGTTTGGCACCGATGCCGCGAGCGAAAAAGCGTCAGTCAGCCAAATCGAGCCATTGCGTTTTGCGAGCGCTGCACGCATGTAAACTCGGTCTCCGAATGACAAAAACCTTAATTTTGTGCAAATGCATCGTTTTACATCTTCAAAATTCGTTTGGCAACGATGCCGCGAGCGAAAATGCGTCAATGAGCCAAATCAAGCTATCGCGTTCTGCGCGCGTGGCACTCATGTAAACTCGGTCGCCGAGTACCAAAAACCTTTATTTTGTGCAAATGCATCGTTTTACATCGTTAAAACTCGTTTGGCAACGATGCCGCGAGCGAAAATGCGTCAATCAGCCAAATTGAGCCGTCACGTTTTGCGAGCGCTGCACGCGTGTAAACTCGGTCTCCGAATGACATAAACCTTAATTTTGTGCAAATGCATCGTTTTACATCTTCAAAATTCGTTTGGCAACGATGCCGCGAGCGAAAATGCGTCAATCAGCCAAATTGAGCCGTCACGTTTTGCGAGCGCTGCACGCGTGTAAACTCGGTCTCCGAATGACAAAAACCTTAATTTTGTGCAAATGCATCGTTTTGCATCGTCAAAACTCGTTTTGCACCGATGCCGCGAACGAAAAAGCGTCACTCAGCCAAATCGAGCCATCGCGTTTTGCGAGCGCTGCACGCATGTAAACTCGGTCTCCGAATGTCAAAAGTTTTAATTTTGTTTAAATGCATCGTTTTGCATCGTCAAAACGCGTTTGGCAATGATGCCGCTAGCGAAAATGCGTCAATCAGCCAAATGAAGCTATCGCGTTCTGCGCGCGTGGCACTCATGTAAACTCGGTCACCGAGTATCAAAATCCTTTATGTTGTGCCAATGCATCGTTTTACATCGTTAAAACTCGTCTGGCACCGATGCCGCGAGCGAAAAAGCGTCAAACAGCCAAATCAAGCCATCGCGTTCTGCGCGCGTGGCACTCATGTAAACTCGGTCGCCGAGTATCAAAAACCTGTATTTTGTGCAAATGCATCGTTTTACATCGTTAAAACTCGTTTGGCACCGATGCCGCGAGCGAAAAAGCGTCAGTCAGCCAAATCGAGCCATTGCGTTTTGCGAGCGCTGCACTCATGTAAACTCGGTCTCCGAATGACAAAAACCTTAATTTTGTGCAAATGCATCGTTTTACATCTTCAAAATTCGTTTGGCAACGATGCCGCGAGCGAAAATGCGTCAATCAGCCAAATTGAGCCGTCACGTTTTGCGAGCGCTGCACGCGTGTAAACTCGGTCTCCGAATGACAAAAACCTTAATTTTGTGCAAATGCATCGTTTTGTATCGTCAAAACTCGTTTTGCACCGATGCCGCGAGCGAAGAAGCGTCACTCAGCCAAATCGAGCCATCGCGTTTTGCGAGCGCTGCACGCATGTAAACTCGGTCTCCGAATGTCAAAAGCCTTAATTTTGTTTAAATGCATCGTTTTGCATCGTCAAAACTCGTTTGGCAATGATGCCGCTAGCGAAAATGCGTCAAACAGCCAAATCAAGCCATCGCGTTCTGCGCGCGTGGCACTCATGTAAACTCGGTCGCCGAGTATCAAAAACCTGTATTTTGTGCAAATGCATCGTTTTACATCGTTAAAACTCGTTTGGCACCGATGCCGCGAGCGAAAAAGCGTCAGTCAGCCAAATCGAGCCATTGCGTTTTGCGAGCGCTGCACGCATGTAAACTCGGTCTCCGAATGACAAAAACCTTAATTTTGTGCAAATGCATCGTTTTACATCTTCAAAATTCGTTTGGCAACGATGCCGCGAGCGAAAATGCGTCAATGAGCCAAATCAAGCTATCGCGTTCTGCGCGCGTGGCACTCATGTAAACTCGGTCGCCGAGTACCAAAAACCTTTATTTTGTGCAAATGCATCGTTTTACATCGTTAAAACTCGTTTGGCAACGATGCCGCGAGCGAAAATGCGTCAATCAGCCAAATTGAGCCGTCACGTTTTGCGAGCGCTGCACGCGTGTAAACTCGGTCTCCGAATGTCAAAAGCCTTAATTTTGTTTAAATGCATCGTTTTGCATCGTCAAAACTCGTTTGGCAATGATGCCGCTAGCGAAAATGCGTCACTCAGCCAAATCAAGCTATCGCGTTCTGCGCGCGTGGAACTCATGTAAACTCGGTCGTCGAGTACCAAAAACCTTTATTTTGTGCAAATGCATCGTTTTACATCGTTAAAACTCGTTTGGCACCGATGCCGCGAGCGAAAAAGCGTCAGTCAGCCAAATCAAGCCATTGCGTTTTGCGAGCGCTGCACGCATGTAAACTCGGTCTCCGAATGACAAAAACCTTAATTTTGTGCAAATGCATCGTTTTACATCTTCAAAATTCGTTTGGCACCGATGCCGCGAGCGAAAAAGCGTCAGTCAGCCAAATCGAGCCATCGAGTTTTGCGAGCGCTGCACGCATGTAAACTCGGTCTCCGAATGACATAAACCTTAATTTTGTGCAAATGCATCGTTTTACATCTTCAAAATTCGTTTGGCAACGATGCCGCGAGCGAAAATGCGTCAATCAGCCAAATTGAGCCGTCACGTTTTGCGAGCGCTGCACGCGTGTAAACTCGGTCTCCGAATGACAAAAACCTTAATTTTGTGCAAATGCATCGTTTTGCATCGTCAAAACTCGTTTTGCACCGATGCCGCGAACGAAAAAGCGTCACTCAGCCAAATCGAGCCATCGCGTTTTGCGAGCGCTGCACGCATGTAAACTCGGTCTCCGAATGTCAAAAGTTTTAATTTTGTTTAAATGCATCGTTTTGCATCGTCAAAACGCGTTTGGCAATGATGCCGCTAGCGAAAATGCGTCAATCAGCCAAATGAAGCTATCGCGTTCTGCGCGCGTGGCACTCATGTAAACTCGGTCACCGAGTATCAAAATCCTTTATGTTGTGCCAATGCATCGTTTTACATCGTTAAAACTCGTCTGGCACCGATGCCGCGAGCGAAAAAGCGTCAAACAGCCAAATCAAGCCATCGCGTTCTGCGCGCGTGGCACTCATGTAAACTCGGTCGCCGAGTATCAAAAACCTGTATTTTGTGCAAATGCATCGTTTTACATCGTTAAAACTCGTTTGGCACCGATGCCGCGAGCGAAAAAGCGTCAGTCAGCCAAATCGAGCCATTGCGTTTTGCGAGCGCTGCACTCATGTAAACTCGGTCTCCGAATGACAAAAACCTTAATTTTGTGCAAATGCATCGTTTTACATCTTCAAAATTCGTTTGGCAACGATGCCGCGAGCGAAAATGCGTCAATCAGCCAAATTGAGCCGTCACGTTTTGCGAGCGCTGCACGCGTGTAAACTCGGTCTCCGAATGACAAAAACCTTAATTTTGTGCAAATGCATCGTTTTGTATCGTCAAAACTCGTTTTGCACCGATGCCGCGAGCGAAGAAGCGTCACTCAGCCAAATCGAGCCATCGCGTTTTGCGAGCGCTGCACGCATGTAAACTCGGTCTCCGAATGTCAAAAGCCTTAATTTTGTTTAAATGCATCGTTTTGCATCGTCAAAACTCGTTTGGCAATGATGCCGCTAGCGAAAATGCGTCAATCAGCCAAATCAAGCTATCGCGTTCTGCCCGCGTGGCACTCATGTAAACTCGGTCGCCGAGTACCAAAAACCTTTATTTTGTGCAAATGCATCGTTTTACATCGTTAAAACTCGTTTGGCACCGATGCCGCGAGCGAAAAAGCGTCAAACAGCCAAATCAAGCCATCTCGTTTTGCGAGCGCTGCACCCATGTTAACTCGATCTCCGAATATCAAAACCCTTAATTTTGTTTAATTGCATCGTTTTGCATCGTCAAAACTCGTTTGGCAACGATGCCGCGAGCGAAAATGCGTCAATCAGCCAAATTGAGCCATCACGTTTTGCAAGCGCTGCACGCGTGCAAACTCGGTCTCCGAATGACAAAAACCTTCATTTTGTGCAAATGCATCGTTTTGCATCGTCAAAACTCGTTTTGCACCGATGCCGCGAGCGAAGAAGCGTCACTCAGCCAAATCGAGCCATCGCGTTTTGCGAGCGCTGCACGCATGTAAACTCGGTCTCCGAATGTCAAAAGCCTTAATTTTGTTTAAATGCATCGTTTTGCATCGTCAAAACTCGTTTGGCAATGATGCTGCTAGCGAAAATGCGTCAATCAGCCAAATCAAGCTATCGCGTTCTGCGCGCGTGGCACTCATGTAAACTCGGTCGCCGAGTATCAAAAACCTGTATTTTGTGCAAATGCATCGTTTTACATCGTTAAAACCAAATCGAGCCATTGCGTTTTGCGAGCGCTGCACGCATGTAAACTCGGTCTCCGAATGACAAAAACCTTAATTTCGTGCAAATGCATCGTTTTACATCTTCAAAATTCGTTTGGCAACGATGCCGCAAGCGAAAATGCGACAAACAGCCAAATCAAGCCATCTCGTTTTGCGAGCGCTGCACCCATGTTAACTCGATCTCCGAATGTCAAAACCCTTAATTTTGTTTAATTGCATCGTTTTGCATCGTCAAAACCCGTTTTGCACCGATGCCGCGAGCGAAAAAGCGTCACTCAGCCAAATCGAGCCATCGCGTTTTGCGAGCGCTGCACGCATGTAAACTCGGTCTCCGAATGTCAAAAGACTTAATTTTGTTTAAATGCATCGTTTTGCATCGTCAAAACTCGTTTGGCAATGATGCCGCTAGCGAAAATGCGTCAATAAGCCAAATCAAGTTATCGCGTTCTGCGCGCGTGGCACTCATGTAAACTCGGTCGCCGAGTACCAAAAGCCTTAATTTTGTTCAAATGCATCGTTTTGCATCGTCAAAACTCGTTTGGCAATAATGCCGCTAGCGAAAATGCGTCAATCAGCCAAATGAAGCTATCGCGTTCTGCGCGCGTGGCACTCATGTAAACTCGGTCACCGAGTATCAAAAACCTTTATGTTGTGCCAATGCATCGTTTTACATCGTTAAAACTCGTTTGGCACCGATGCCGCGAGCGAAAAAGCGTCAAACAGCCAAATCAAGCCATCGCGTTCTGCGCGCGTGGCACTCATGTAAACTCGGTCGCCGAGTATCAAAAACCTGTATTTTGTGCAAATGCATCGTTTTACATCGTTAAAACTCGTTTGGCACCGATGCCGCGAGCGAAAAAGCGTCAGTCAGCCAAATCGAGCCATTGCGTTTTGCGAGCGCTGCACTCATGTAAACTCGGTCTCCGAATGACAAAAACCTTAATTTTGTGCAAATGCATCGTTTTACATCTTCAAAATTCGTTTGGCAACGATGCCGCGAGCGAAAATGCGTCAATCAGCCAAATTGAGCCGTCACGTTTTGCGAGCGCTGCACGCGTGTAAACTCGGTCTCCGAATGACAAAAACCTTAATTTTGTGCAAATGCATCGATTTGCATCGTCAAAACTCGTTTTGCACCGATGCCGCGAGCGAAGAAGCGTCACTCAGCCAAATCAAGCCATCTCGTTTTGCGAGCGCTGCACCCATGTTAACTCGATCTCCGAATGTCAAAACCCTTAATTTTGTTTAATTGCATCGTTTTGCATCGTCAAAATTCGTTTTGCACCGATGCCGCGAGCGAAAAAGCGTCACTCAGCCAAATCGAGCCATCGCGTTTTGCGAGCGCTGCAAGCATGTAAACTCGGTCTCCGAATGTCAAAAGACTTAATTTTGTTTAAATGCATCGTTTTGCACCGTCAAAACTCGTTTGGCAATGATGCCGCTAGCGAAAATGCGTCAATAAGCCAAATCAAGCTATCGCGTTCTGCGCGCGTGGCACTCATGTAAACTCGGTCGCCGAGTACCAAAAACCTTTATTTTGTGCAAATGCATCGTTTTACATCGTTAAAACTCGTTTGGCAACGATGCCGCGAGCGAAAATGCGTCAATCAGCCAAATTGAGCCGTCACGTTTTGCGAGCGCTGCACGCGTGTAAACTCGGTCTCCGAATGACAAAAACCTTAATTTTGTGCAAATGCATCGTTTTACATCTTCAAAATTCGTTTGGCAACGATGCCGCGAGCGAAAATGCGTCAATCAGCCAAATTGAGCCGTCACGTTTTGCGAGCGCTGCACGCGTGTAAACTCGGTCTCCGAATGACAAAAACCTTAATTTTGTGCAAATGCATCGTTTTGCATCGTCAAAACTCGTTTTGCACCGATGCCGCGAGCGAAGAAGCGTCACTCAGCCAAATCGAGCCATCGCGTTTTGCGAGCGCTGCACGCATGTAAACTCGGTCTCCGAATGTCAAAAGCCTTAATTTTGTTTAAATGCATCGTTTTGCATCGTCAAAACTCGTTTGGCAATGATGCCGCTAGCGAAAATGCGTCAATCAGCCAAATCAAGCTATCGCGTTCTGCCCGCGTGGCACTCATGTAAACTCGGTCGCCGAGTACCAAAAACCTTTATTTTGTGCAAATGCATCGTTTTACATCGTTAAAACTCGTTTGGCACCGATGCCGCGAGCGAAAAAGCGTCAAACAGCCAAATCAAGCCATCTCGTTTTGCGAGCGCTGCACCCATGTTAACTCGATCTCCGAATATCAAAACCCTTAATTTTGTTTAATTGCATCGTTTTGCATCGTCAAAACTCGTTTGGCAACGATGCCGCGAGCGAAAATGCGTCAATCAGCCAAATTGAGCCATCACGTTTTGCAAGCGCTGCACGCGTGCAAACTCGGTCTCCGAATGACAAAAACCTTCATTTTGTGCAAATGCATCGTTTTGCATCGTCAAAACTCGTTTTGCACCGATGCCGCGAGCGAAGAAGCGTCACTCAGCCAAATCGAGCCATCGCGTTTTGCGAGCGCTGCACGCATGTAAACTCGGTCTTCGAATGTCAAAAGCCTTAATTTTGTTTAAATGCATCGTTTTGCATCGTCAAAACTCGTTTGGCAATGATGCTGCTAGCGAAAATGCGTCAATCAGCCAAATCAAGCTATCGCGTTCTGCGCGCGTGGCACTCATGTAAACTCGGTCGCCGAGTATCAAAAACCTGTATTTTGTGCAAATGCATCGTTTTACATCGTTAAAACCAAATCGAGCCATTGCGTTTTGCGAGCGCTGCACGCATGTAAACTCGGTCTCCGAATGACAAAAACCTTAATTTCGTGCAAATGCATCGTTTTACATCTTCAAAATTCGTTTGGCAACGATGCCGCAAGCGAAAATGCGACAAACAGCCAAATCAAGCCATCTCGTTTTGCGAGCGCTGCACCCATGTTAACTCGATCTCCGAATGTCAAAACCCTTAATTTTGTTTAATTGCATCGTTTTGCATCGTCAAAACCCGTTTTGCACCGATGCCGCGAGCGAAAAAGCGTCACTCAGCCAAATCGAGCCATCGCGTTTTGCGAGCGCTGCACGCATGTAAACTCGGTCTCCGAATGTCAAAAGACTTAATTTTGTTTAAATGCATCGTTTTGCATCGTCAAAACTCGTTTGGCAATGATGCCGCTAGCGAAAATGCGTCAATAAGCCAAATCAAGTTATCGCGTTCTGCGCGCGTGGCACTCATGTAAACTCGGTCGCCGAGTACCAAAAGCCTTAATTTTGTTCAAATGCATCGTTTTGCATCGTCAAAACTCGTTTGGCAATAATGCCGCTAGCGAAAATGCGTCAATCAGCCAAATGAAGCTATCGCGTTCTGCGCGCGTGGCACTCATGTAAACTCGGTCACCGAGTATCAAAAACCTTTATGTTGTGCCAATGCATCGTTTTACATCGTTAAAACTCGTTTGGCACCGATGCCGCGAGCGAAAAAGCGTCAAACAGCCAAATCAAGCCATCGCGTTCTGCGCGCGTGGCACTCATGTAAACTCGGTCGCCGAGTATCAAAAACCTGTATTTTGTGCAAATGCATCGTTTTACATCGTTAAAACTCGTTTGGCACCGATGCCGCGAGCGAAAAAGCGTCAGTCAGCCAAATCGAGCCATTGCGTTTTGCGAGCGCTGCACGCATGTAAACTCGGTCTCCGAATGACAAAAACCTTAATTTTGTGCAAATGCATCGTTTTACATCTTCAAAATTCGTTTGGCAACGATGCCGCGAGCGAAAATGCGTCAATCAGCCAAATTGAGCCGTCACGTTTTGCGAGCGCTGCACGCGTGTAAACTCGGTCTCCGAATGACAAAAACCTTAATTTTGTGCAAATGCATCGATTTGCATCGTCAAAACTCGTTTTGCACCGATGCCGCTAGCGAAGAAGCGTCACTCAGCCAAATCAAGCCATCTCGTTTTGCGAGCGCTGCACCCATGTTAACTCGATCTCCGAATGTCAAAACCCTTAATTTTGTTTAATTGCATCGATTTGCATCGTCAAAATTCGTTTTGCACCGATGCCGCGAGCGAAAAAGCGTCACTCAGCCAAATCGAGCCATCGCGTTTTGCGAGCGCTGCAAGCATGTAAACTCGGTCTCCGAATGTCAAAAGACTTAATTTTGTTTAAATGCATCGTTTTGCATCGTCAAAACTCGTTTGGCAATGATGCCGCTAGCGAAAATGCGTCAATAAGCCAAATCAAGCTATCGCGTTCTGCGCGCGTGGCACTCATGTAAACTCGGTCGCCGAGTACCAAAAACCTTTATTTTGTGCAAATGCATCGTTTTACATCGTTAAAACTCGTTTGGCAACGATGCCGCGAGCGAAAATGCGTCAATCAGCCAAATTGAGCCGTCACGTTTTGCGAGCGCTGCACGCGTGTAAACTCGGTCTCCGAATGTCAAAAGACTTAATTTTGTTTAAACTCATCGTTTTACATCTTCAAAATTCGTTTGGCAACGATGCCGCGAGCGAAAATGCGTCAATAAGCCAAATCAAGCTATCGCGTTCTGCGCGCGTGGCACTCATGTAAACTCGGTCGCCGAGTATCAAAATCCTTTATGTTGTGCCAATGCATCGTTTTACATCGTTAAACCTCGTCTGGCACCGATGCCGCGAGCGAAAAAGCGTCAAACAGCCAAATCAAGCCATCGCGTTCTGCGCGCGTGGCACTCATGTAAACTCGGTCGCCGAGTATCAAAAACCTGTATTTTGTGCAAATGCATCGTTTTACATCGTTAAAACTCGTTTGGCACCGATGCCGCGAGCGAAAAAGCGTCAGTCAGCCAAATCGAGCCATTGCGTTTTGCGAGCGCTGCACTCATGTAAACTCGGTCTCCGAATGACAAAAACCTTAATTTTGTGCAAATGCATCGTTTTACATCTTCAAAATTCGTTTGGCAACGATGCCGCGAGCGAAAATGCGTCAATCAGCCAAATTGAGCCGTCACGTTTTGCGAGCGCTGCACGCGTGTAAACTCGGTCTCCGAATGACAAAAACCTTAATTTTGTGCAAATGCATCGTTTTGCATCGTCAAAACTCGTTTTGCACCGATGCCGCGAGCGAAGAAGCGTCACTCAGCCAAATCGAGCCATCGCGTTTTGCGAGCGCTGCACGCATGTAAACTCGGTCTCCGAATGTCAAAAGCCTTAATTTTGTTTAAATGCATCGTTTTGCATCGTCAAAACTCGTTTGGCAATGATGCCGCTAGCGAAAATGCGTCAATCAGCCAAATCAAGCTATCGCGTTCTGCCCGCGTGGCACTCATGTAAACTCGGTCGCCGAGTACCAAAAACCTTTATTTTGTGCAAATGCATCGTTTTGCATGGTCATAACTCGTTTTGCACCGATGCCGCGAGCGAAAAAGCGTCACTCAGCCAAATCGAGCCATCGCGTTTTGCGAGCGCTGCACGCATGTAAACTCGGTCTCCGAATGTCAAAAGCCTTAATTTTGTTTAAATGCATCGTTTTGCATCGTCAAAACTCGTTTGGCAATGATGCCGCTAGCGAAAATGCGTCAATCAGCCAAATGAAGCTATCGCGTTCTGCGCGCGTGGCTCTCATGTAAACTCGGTCACCGAGTATCAAAAACCTTTATTTTGTACAAATGCATCGTTTTACATCGTTAAAACTCGTTTGGCACCGATGCCGCGAGCGAAAAAGCGTCAAACAGCCAAATCGAGCCATTGCGTTTTGCGAGCGCTGCACGCATGTAAACTCGGTCTCCGAATTACAAAAACCTTAATTTTGTGCAAATGCATCGTTTTACATCTTCAAAATTCGTTTGGCACCGATGCCGCGAGCGAAAAAGCGTCAGTCAGCCAAATCGAGCCATCGCGTTTTGCGAGCGCTGCACGCATGTAAACTCGGTCTCCGAATGTTAAAAGCCTTAATTTTGTTTAAATGCATCGTTTTGCATCGTCAAAACTCGTTTGGCAATGATGCCGCTAGCGAAAATGCGTCAATCAGCCAAATCAAGCTATCGCGTTCTGCGCGCGTGGCACTCATGTAAACTCGGTCGCCGAGTATCAAAAACCTGTATTTTGTGCAAATGCATCGTTTTACATCGTTAAAACTCGTTTGGCACCGATGCCGCGAGCGAAAAAGCGTCAATCAGTCAAATCGAGCCATAGCGTTTTGCGAGCGCTGCACGCATGTAAACTCGGTCTCCGAATGACAAAAACCTTAATTTTGTGCAAATGCATCGTTTTACATCTTCAAAATTCGTTTGGCAACGATGCCGCGAGCGAAAATGCGTCAATCAGCCAAATTGAGCCGTCACGTTTTGCGAGCGCTGCACGCGTGTAAACTCGGTCTCCGAATGACAAAAACCTTAATTTTGTGCAAATGCATCGTTTTGCATCGTCAAAACTCGTTTTGCACCGATACCGCGAGCGAAAAAGCGTCACTCAGCCAAATCGAGCCATCGCGTTTTGCGAGCGCTGCACGCATGTAAACTCGGTCTCCGAATGTCAAAAGCCTTAATTTTGTTTAAATGCATCGTTTTGCATCGTCAAAACTCGTTTGGCAATGATGCCGCTAGCGAAAATGCGTCAATCAGCCAAATCAAGCTATCGCGTTCTGCGCGCGTGGCACTCATGTAAACTCAGTCGCCGAGTACCAAAAACCTTTATTTTGTGCAAATGCATCGTTTTACATCGTTAAAACTCGTTTGGCACCGATGCCGCTAGCGAAATAGCGACAAACAGCCAAATCAAGCCATCTCGTTTTGCGAGCGCTGCACCCATGTTAACTCGATCTCCGAATGTCAAAACCCTTAATTTTGTTTAATTGCATCGTTTTGCATCGTCAAAACTCGTTTATCACCGATGCCGCGAGCGAAAAAGCGTCACTCAGCCAAATCGAGCCATCGCGTTTTGCGAGCGCTGCACGCATGTAAACTCGGTCTCCGAATGTCAAAAGACTTAATTTTGTTTAAATGCATCGTTTTGCATCGTCAAAACTCGTTTGGCAATGATGCCGCTAGCGAAAATGCGTCAATAAGCCAAATCAAGCTATCGCGTTCTGCGTGCGTGGCACTCATGTAAACTCGGTCGCCGAGTACCAAAAGCCTTAATTTTGTTCAAATGCATCGTTTTGCATCGTCAAAACTCGTTTGGCAATAATGCCGCTAGCAAAAATGCGTCAATCAGCCAAATGAAGCTATCGCGTACTGCGCGCGTGGCACTCATGTAAACTCGAACACCGAGTATCAAAAACCTTTATGTTGTGCCAATGCATCGTTTTACATCGTTAAAACTCGTTTGGCACCGATGCCGCGAGCGAAAAAGCGTCAAACAGCCAAATCAAGCCATCGCGTTCTGCGCGCGTGGCACTCATGTAAACTCGGTCGCCGAGTATCAAAAACCTGTATTTTGTGCAAATGCATCGTTTTACATCGTTAAAACTCGTTTGGCACCGATGCCGCGAGCGAAAAAGCGTCAGTCAGCCAAATCGAGCCATTGCGTTTTACGAGCGCTGCACGCATGTAAACTCGGTCTCCGAATGACAAAAACCTTAATTTTGTGCAAATGCATCGTTTTACATCTTCAAAATTCGTTTGGCAACGATGCCGCGAGCGAAAATGCGTCAATGAGCCAAATCAAGCTATCGCGTTCTGCGCGCGTGGCACTCATGTAAACTCGGTCGCCGAGTACCAAAAACCTTTATTTTGTGCAAATGCATCGTTTTACATCGTTAAAACTCGTTTGGCAACGATGCCGCGAGCGAAAATGCGTCAATCAGCCAAATTGAGCCGTCACGTTTTGCGAGCGCTGCACGCGTGTAAACTCGGTCTCCGAATGTCAAAAGCCTTAATTTTGTTTAAATGCATCGTTTTGCATCGTCAAAACTCGTTTTGCACCGATGCTGCGAACGAAAAAGCGTCACTTAGCCAAATCGAGCCATCGCGTTTTGCGAGCGCTGCACGCATGTAAACTCGGTCTCCGAATGTCAAAAGCTTTAATTTTGTTTAAATGCGTCGTTTTGCATCGTCAAAACGCGTTTGGCAATGATGCCGCTAGCGAAAATGCGTCAATCAGCCAAATGAAGCTATCGCGTTCTGCGAGCGTGGCACTCATGTAAACTCGGTCACCGAGTATCAAAATCCTTTATGTTGTGCCAATGCATCGTTTTACATCGTTAAAACTCGTCTGGCACCGATGCCGCGAGCGAAAAAGCGTCAAACAGCCAAATCAAGCCATCGCGTTCTGCGCGCGTGGCACTCATGTAAACTCGGTCGCCGAGTATCAAAAACCTGTATTTTGTGCAGATGCATCGTTTTACATCGTTAAAACTCGTTTGGCACCGATGCCGCGAGCGAAAAAGCGTCAGTCAGCCAAATCGAGCGATTGCGTTTTGCGAGCGCTGCACTCATGTAAACTCGGTCTCCGAATGACAAAAACCTTAATTTTGTGCAAATGCATCGTTTTACATCTTCAAAATTCGTTTGGCAACGATGCCGCGAGCGAAAATGCGTCAATCAGCCAAATTGAGCCGTCACGTTTTGCGAGCGCTGCACGCGTGTAAACTCGGTCTCCGAATGACAAAAACCTTAATTTTGTGCAAATGCATCGTTTTGCATCGTCAAAACTCGTTTTGCACCGATGCCGCGAGCGAAGAAGCGTCACTCAGCCAAATCGAGCCATCGCGTTTTGCGAGCGCTGCACGCATGTAAACTCGGTCTCCGAATGTCAAAAGCCTTAATTTTGTTTAAATGCATCGTTTTGCATCGTCAAAACTCGTTTGGCAATGATGCTGCTAGCGAAAATGCGTCAATCAGCCAAATCAAGCTATCGCGTTCTGCTCGCGTGGCACTTATGTAAACTCGGTCGCCGAGTACCAAAAACCTTTATTTTGTGCAAATGCATCGTTTTACATCGTTAAAACTCGTTTGGCACCGATGCCGCGAGCGAAAAAGAGTCAAACAGCCAAATCAAGCCATCTCGTTTTGCGAGCGCTGCACCCATGTTAACTCGATCTCCGAATGTCAAAACCCTTAATTTTGTTTAATTGCATCGTTTTGCATCGTCAAAACTCGTTTGGCAACGATGCCGCGAGCGAAAATGCGTCAATCAGCCAAAATGAGCCATCACGTTTTGCAAGCGCTGCACGCGTGCAAACTCGGTCTCCGAATGACAAAAACCTTCATTTTGTGCAAATGCATCGTTTTGCATCGTCAAAGCTCGTTTGGCACCGATGCCGCGAGCGAAAAAGCGTCACTCAGCCAAATCGAGCCATCGCGTTTTGCGAGCGCTGCACGCATGTAAACTCGGTCTCCGAATGTTAAAAGCCTTAATTTTGTTTAAATGCATCGTTTTGCATCGTCAAAACTCGTTTGGCAATGATGCCGCTAGCGAAAATGCGTCAATCAGCCAAATCAAGCTATCGCGTTCTGCGCGCGTGGCACTCATGTAAACTCGGTCGCCGAGTATCAAAAACCTGTATTTTGTGCAAATGCATCGTTTTCCATCGTTAAAACTCGTTTGGCACCGATGCCGCTAGCGAAATAGCGACAAACAGCCAAATCAAGCCATCTCGTTTTGCGAGCGCTGCACCCATGTTAACTCGATCTCCGAATGTCAAAACCCTTAATTTTGTTTAATTGCATCGTTTTGCATCGTCAAAACTCGTTTATCCCCGATGCCGCGAGCGAAAAAGCGTCACTCAGCCAAATCGAGCCATCGCGTTTTGCGAGCGCTGCACGCATGTAAACTCGGTCTCCGAATGTCAAAAGACTTAATTTTGTTTAAATGCATCGTTTTGCATCGTCAAAACTCGTTTGGCAATGATGCCGCTAGCGAAAATGCGTCAATAAGCCAAATCAAGCTATCGCGTTCTGCGTGCGTGGCACTCATGTAAACTCGGTCGCCGAGTACCAAAAGCCTTAATTTTGTTCAAATGCATCGTTTTGCATCGTCAAAACTCGTTTGGCAATAATGCCGCTAGCAAAAATGCGTCAATCAGCCAAATGAAGCTATCGCGTACTGCGCGCGTGGCACTCATGTAAACTCGAACACCGAGTATCAAAAACCTTTATGTTGTGCCAATGCATCGTTTTACATCGTTAAAACTCGTTTGGCACCGATGCCGCGAGCGAAAAAGCGTCAAACAGCCAAATCAAGCCATCGCGTTCTGCGCGCGTGGCACTCATGTAAACTCGGTCGCCGAGTATCAAAAACCTGTATTTTGTGCAAATGCATCGTTTTACATCGTTAAAACTCGTTTGGCACCGATGCCGCGAGCGAAAAAGCGTCAGTCAGCCAAATCGAGCCATTGCGTTTTACGAGCGCTGCACGCATGTAAACTCGGTCTCCGAATGACAAAAACCTTAATTTTGTGCAAATGCATCGTTTTACATCTTCAAAATTCGTTTGGCAACGACGCCGCGAGCGAAAATGCGTCAATGAGCCAAATCAAGCTATCGCGTTCTGCGCGCGTGGCACTCATGTAAACTCGGTCGCCGAGTACCAAAAACCTTTATTTTGTGCAAATGCATCGTTTTACATCGTTAAAACTCGTTTGGCAACGATGCCGCGAGCGAAAATGCGTCAATCAGCCAAATTGAGCCGTCACGTTTTGCGAGCGCTGCACGCGTGTAAACTCGGTCTCCGAATGTCAAAAGCTTTAATTTTGTTTAAATGCATCGTTTTGCATCGTCAAAACGCGTTTGGCAATGATGCCGCTAGCGAAAATGCGTCAATCAGCCAAATGAAGCTATCGCGTTCTGCGAGCGTGGCACTCATGTAAACTCGGTCACCGAGTATCAAAATCCTTTATGTTGTGCCAATGCATCGTTTTACATCGTTAAAACTCGTCTGGCACCGATGCCGCGAGCGAAAAAGCGTCAAAGAGCCAAATCAAGCCATCGCGTTCTGCGCGCGTGGCACTCATGTAAACTCGGTCGCCGAGTATCAAAAACCTGTATTTTGTGCAGATGCATCGTCTTACATCGTTAAAACTCGTTTGGCACCGATGCCGCGAGCGAAAAAGCGTCAGTCAGCCAAATCGAGCGATTGCGTTTTGCGAACGCTGCACTCATGTAAACTCGGTCTCCGAATGACAAAAACCTTAATTTTGTGCAAATGCATCGTTTTACATCTTCAAAATTCGTTTGGCAACGATGCCGCGAGCGAAAATGCGTCAATCAGCCAAATTGAGCCGTCACGTTTTGCGAGCGCTGCACGCGTGTAAACTCGGTCTCCGAATGACAAAAACCTTAATTTTGTGCAAATGCATCGTTTTGCATCGTCAAAACTCGTTTTGCACCGATGCCGCGAGCGAAGAAGCGTCACTCAGCCAAATCGAGCCATCGCGTTTTGCGAGCGCTGCACGCGTGTAAACTCGGTCTCCGAATGACAAAAACCTTAATTTTGTGCAAATGCATCGTTTTGCATCGTCAAAACTCGTTTTGCACCGATGCTGCGAACGAAAAAGCGTCACTTAGCCAAATCGAGCCATCGCGTTTTGCGAGCGCTGCCCGCATGTAAACTCGGTCTCCGAATGTCAAAAGCTTTAATTTTGTTTAAATGCATCGTTTTGCATCGTCAAAACGCGTTTGGCAATGATGCCGCTAGCGAAAATGCGTCAATCAGCCAAATGAAGCTATCGCGTTCTGCGAGCGTGGCACTCATGTAAACTCGGTCGCCGAGTATCAAAATCCTTTATGTTGTGCCAATGCATCGTTTTACATCGTTAAAACTCGTCTGGCACCGATGCCGCGAGCGAAAAAGCGTCAAACAGCCAAATCAAGCCATCGCGTTCTGCGCGCGTGGCACTCATGTAAACTCGGTCGCCGAGTATCAAAAACCTGTATTTTGTGCAGATGCATCGTTTTACATCGTTAAAACTCGTTTGGCACCGATGCCGCGAGCGAAAAAGCGTCAGTCAGCCAAATCGAGCGATTGCGTTTTGCGAGCGCTGCACTCATGTAAACTCGGTCTCCGAATGACAAAAACCTTAATTTTGTGCAAATGCATCGTTTTACATCTTCAAAATTCGTTTGGCAACGATGCCGCGAGCGAAAATGCGTCAATCAGCCAAATTGAGCCGTCACGTTTTGCGAGCGCTGCACGCGTGTAAACTCGGTCTCCGAATGACAAAAACCTTAATTTTGTGCAAATGCATCGTTTTGCATCGTCAAAACTCGTTTTGCACCGATGCCGCGAGCGAAGAAGCGTCACTCAGCCAAATCGAGCCATCGCGTTTTGCGAGCGCTGCACGCATGTAAACTCGGTCTCCGAATGTCAAAAGCCTTTATTTTGTTTAAATGCATCGTTTTGCATCGTCAAAACTCGTTTGGCAATGATGCCGCTAGCGAAAATGCGTCAATCAGCCAAATCAAGCTATCGCGTTCTGCCCGCGTGGCACTCATGTAAACTCGGTCGCCGAGTACCAAAAACCTTTATTTTGTGCAAATGCATCGTTTTACATCGTTAAAACTCGTTTGGCACCGATGCCGCGAGCGAAAAAGAGTCAAACAGCCAAATCAAGCCATCTCGTTTTGCGAGCGCTGCACCCATGTTAACTCGATCTCCGAATGTCAAAACCCTTAATTTTGTTTAATTGCATCGTTTTGCATCGTCAAAACTCGTTTGGCAACGATGCCGCGAGCGAAAAAGCGTCACTCAGCCAAATCGAGCCATCGCGTTTTGCGAGCGCTGCACGAATGTAAACTCGGTCTCCGAATGTCAAAAGACTTAATTTTGTTTAAATGCATCGTTTTGCATCGTCAAAACTCGTTTGGCAATGATGCCGCTAGCGAAAATGCGTCAATAAGCCAAATCAAGTTATCGCGTTCTGCGCGCGTGGCACTCCTGTAAACTCGGTCGCCGAGTACCAAAAGCCTTAATTTTGTTCAAATGCATCGTTTTGCATCGTCAAAACTCGTTTGGCAATAATGCCGCTAGCGAAAATGCGTCAATCAGCCAAATGAAGCTATCGCGTACTGCGCGCGTGGCACTCATGTAAACTCGGTCACCGAGTATCAAAAACCTTTATGTTGTGCCAATGCATCGTTTTACATCGTTAAAACTCGTTTGGCACCGATGCCGCGAGCGAAAAAGCGTCAAACAGCCAAATCAAGCCATCGCGTTCTGCGCGCGTGGCACTCATGTAAACTCGGTCGCCGAGTATCAAAAACCTGTATTTTGTGCAAATGCATCGTTTTACATCGTTAAAACTCGTTTGGCACCGATGCCGCGAGCGAAAAAGCGTCAGTCAGCCAAATCGAGCCATTGCGTTTTGCGAGCGCTGCACTCATGTAAACTCGGTCTCCGAATGACAAAAACCTTAATTTTGTGCAAATGCATCGTTTTACATCTTCAAAATTCGTTTGGCAACGATGCCGCGAGCGAAAATGCGTCAATCAGCCAAATTGAGCCGTCACGTTTTGCGAGCGCTGCACGCGTGTAAACTCGGTCTCCGAATGACAAAAACCTTAATTTTGTGCAAATGCATCGATTTGCATCGTCAAAACTCGTTTTGCACCGATGCCGCGAGCGAAGAAGCGTCACTCAGCCAAATCAAGCCATCTCGTTTTGCGAGCGCTGCACCCATGTTAACTCGATCTCCGAATGTCAAAACCCTTAATTTTGTTTAATTGCATCGATTTGCATCGTCAAAATTCGTTTTGCACCGATGCCGCGAGCGAAAAAGCGTCACTCAGCCAAATCGAGCCATCGCGTTTTGCGAGCGCTGCAAGCATGTAAACTCGGTCTCCGAATGTCAAAAGACTTAATTTTGTTTAAATGCATCGTTTTGCATCGTCAAAACTCGTTTGGCAATGATGCCGCTAGCGAAAATGCGTCAATAAGCCAAATCAAGCTATCGCGTTCTGCGCGCGTGGCACTCATGTAAACTCGGTCGCCGAGTACCAAAAACCTTTATTTTGTGCAAATGCATCGTTTTACATCGTTAAAGCTCGTTTGGCAACGATGCCGCGAGCGAAAATGCGTCAATCAGCCAAATTGAGCCGTCACGTTTTGCGAGCGCTGCACGCGTGTAAACTCGGTCTCCGAATGTCAAAAGACTTAATTTTGTTTAAATGCATCGTTTTACATCTTCAAAATTCGTTTGGCAACGATGCCGCGAGCGAAAATGCGTCAATGAGCCAAATCAAGCTATCGCGTTCTGCGCGCGTGGCACTCATGAAAACTCGGTCGCCGAGTACCAAAAACCTTTATTTTGTGCAAATGCATCGTTTTACATCGTTAAAACTCGTTTGGCAACGATGCCGCGAGCGAAAATGCGTCAATCAGCCAAATTGAGCCGTCACGTTTTGCGAGCGCTGCACGCGTGTAAACTCGGTCTCCGAATGTCAAAAGCCTTAATTTTGTTTAAATGCATCGTTTTGCATCGTCAAAACTCGTTTGGCAATGATGCCGCTAGCGAAAATGCGTCACTCAGCCAAATCAAGCTATCGCGTTCTGCGCGCGTGGAACTCATGTAAACTCGGTCGTCGAGTACCAAAAACCTTTATTTTGTGCAAATGCATCGTTTTACATCGTTAAAACTCGTTTGGCACCGATGCCGCGAGCGAAAAAGCGTCAGTCAGCCAAATCAAGCCATTGCGTTTTGCGAGCGCTGCACGCATGTAAACTCGGTCTCCGAATGACAAAAACCTTAATTTTGTGCAAATGCATCGTTTTACATCTTCAAAATTCGTTTGGCACCGATGCCGCGAGCGAAAAAGCGTCAGTCAGCCAAATCGAGCCATCGAGTTTTGCGAGCGCTGCACGCATGTAAACTCGGTCTCCGAATGACATAAACCTTAATTTTGTTCAAATGCATCGTTTTACATCTTCTAAATTCGTTTGGCAACGATGCCGCGAGCGAAAATGCGTCAATCAGCCAAATTGAGCCGTCACGTTTTGCGAGCGCTGCACGCGTGTAAACTCGGTCTCCGAATGACAAAAACCTTAATTTTGTGCAAATGCATCGTTTTGCATCGTCAAAACTCGTTTTGCACCGATGCCGCGAACGAAAAAGCGTCACTCAGCCAAATCGAGCCATCGCGTTTTGCGAGCGCTGCACGCATGTAAACTCGGTCTCCGAATGTCAAAAGCTTTAATTTTGTTTAAATGCATCGTTTTGCATCGTCAAAACGCGTTTGGCAATGATGCCGCTAGCGAAAATGCGTCAATCAGCCAAATCAAGCTATCGCGTTCTGCGCGCGTGGCACTCATGTAAACTCGGTCGCCGAGTATCAAAAACCTGTATTTTGTGCAAATGCATCGTTTTACATCGTTAAAACTCGTTTGGCACCGATGCCGCGAGCGAAAAAGCGTCAGTCAGCCAAATCGAGCGATTGCGTTTTGCGAGCGCTGCACTCATGTAAACTCGGTCTCCGAATGACAAAAACCTTAATTTTGTGCAAATGCATCGTTTTACATCTTCAAAATTCGTTTGGCAACGATGCCGCGAGCGAAAATGCGTCAATCAGCCAAATTGAGCCGTCACGTTTTGCGAGCGCTGCACGCGTGTAAACTCGGTCTCCGAATGACAAAAACCTTAATTTTGTGCAAATGCATCGTTTTGCATCGTCAAAACTCGTTTTGCACCGATGCCGCGAGCGAAGAAGCGTCACTCAGCCAAATCGAGCCATCGCGTTTTGCGAGCGCTGCACGCATGTAAACTCGGTCTCCGAATGTCAAAAGCCTTAATTTTGTTTAAATGCATCGTTTTGCATCGTCAAAACTCGTTTGGCAATGATGCTGCTAGCGAAAATGCGTCAATCAGCCAAATCAAGCTATCGCGTTCTGCTCGCGTGGCACTCATGTAAACTCGGTCGCCGAGTACCAAAAACCTTTATTTTGTGCAAATGCATCGTTTTACATCGTTAAAACTCGTTTGGCACCGATGCCGCGAGCGAAAAAGAGTCAAACAGCCAAATCAAGCCATCTCGTTTTGCGAGCGCTGCACCCATGTTAACTCGATCTCCGAATGTCAAAACCCTTAATTTTGTTTAATTGCATCGTTTTGCATCGTCAAAACTCGTTTGGCAACGATGCCGCGAGCGAAAATGCGTCAATCAGCCAAAATGAGCCATCACGTTTTGCAAGCGCTGCACGCGTGCAAACTCGGTCTCCGAATGACAAAAACCTTCATTTTGTGCAAATGCATCGTTTTGCATCGTCAAAGCTCGTTTGGCACCGATGCCGCGAGCGAAAAAGCGTCACTCAGCCAAATCGAGCCATCGCGTTTTGCGAGCGCTGCACGCATGTAAACTCGGTCTCCGAATGTTAAAAGCCTTAATTTTGTTTAAATGCATCGTTTTGCATCGTCAAAACTCGTTTGGCAATGATGCCGCTAGCGAAAATGCGTCAATCAGCCAAATCAAGCTATCGCGTTCTGCGCGCGTGGCACTCATGTAAACTCGGTCGCCGAGTATCAAAAACCTGTATTTTGTGCAAATGCATCGTTTTACATCGTTAAAACTCGTTTGGCACCGATGCCGCTAGCGAAATAGCGACAAACAGCCAAATCAAGCCATCTCGTTTTGCGAGCGCTGCACCCATGTTAACTCGATCTCCGAATGTCAAAACCCTTAATTTTGTTTAATTGCATCGTTTTGCATCGTCAAAACTCGTTTATCCCCGATGCCGCGAGCGAAAAAGCGTCACTCAGCCAAATCGAGCCATCGCGTTTTGCGAGCGCTGCACGCATGTAAACTCGGTCTCCGAATGTCAAAAGACTTAATTTTGTTTAAATGCATCGTTTTGCATCGTCAAAACTCGTTTGGCAATGATGCCGCTAGCGAAAATGCGTCAATAAGCCAAATCAAGCTATCGCGTTCTGCGTGCGTGGCACTCATGTAAACTCGGTCGCCGAGTACCAAAAGCCTTAATTTTGTTCAAATGCATCGTTTTGCATCGTCAAAACTCGTTTGGCAATAATGCCGCTAGCAAAAATGCGTCAATCAGCCAAATGAAGCTATCGCGTACTGCGCGCGTGGCACTCATGTAAATTCGAACACCGAGTATCAAAAACCTTTATGTTGTGCCAATGCATCGTTTTACATCGTTAAAACTCGTTTGGCACCGATGCCGCGAGCGAAAAAGCGTCAAACAGCCAAATCAAGCCATCGCGTTCTGCGCGCGTGGCACTCATGTAAACTCGGTCGCCGAGTATCAAAAACCTGTATTTTGTGCAAATGCATCGTTTTACATCGTTAAAACTCGTTTGGCACCGATGCCGCGAGCGAAAAAGCGTCAGTCAGCCAAATCGAGCCATTGCGTTTTACGAGCGCTGCACGCATGTAAACTCGGTCTCCGAATGACAAAAACCTTAATTTTGTGCAAATGCATCGTTTTACATCTTCAAAATTCGTTTGGCAACGATGCCGCGAGCGAAAATGCGTCAATGAGCCAAATCAAGCTATCGCGTTCTGCGCGCGTGGCACTCATGTAAACTCGGTCGCCGAGTACCAAAAACCTTTATTTTGTGCAAATGCATCGTTTTACATCGTTAAAACTCGTTTGGCAACGATGCCGCGAGCGAAAATGCGTCAATCAGCCAAATTGAGCCGTCACGTTTTGCGAGCGCTGCACGCGTGTAAACTCGGTCTCCGAATGTCAAAAGCTTTAATTTTGTTTAAATGCATCGTTTTGCATCGTCAAAACGCGTTTGGCAATGATGCCGCTAGCGAAAATGCGTCAATCAGCCAAATGAAGCTATCGCGTTCTGCGAGCGTGGCACTCATGTAAACTCGGTCACCGAGTATCAAAATCCTTTATGTTGTGCCAATGCATCGTTTTACATCGTTAAAACTCGTCTGGCACCGATGCCGCGAGCGAAAAAGCGTCAAACAGCCAAATCAAGCCATCGCGTTCTGCGCGCGTGGCACTCATGTAAACTCGGTCGCCGAGTATCAAAAACCTGTATTTTGTGCAGATGCATCGTCTTACATCGTTAAAACTCGTTTGGCACCGATGCCGCGAGCGAAAAAGCGTCAGTCAGCCAAATCGAGCGATTGCGTTTTGCGAGCGCTGCACTCATGTAAACTCGGTCTCCGAATGACAAAAACCTTAATTTTGTGCAAATGCATCGTTTTACATCTTCAAAATTCGTTTGGCAACGATGCCGCGAGCGAAAATGCGTCAATCAGCCAAATTGAGCCGTCACGTTTTGCGAGCGCTGCACGCGTGTAAACTCGGTCTCCGAATGACAAAAACCTTAATTTTGTGCAAATGCATCGTTTTGCATCGTCAAAACTCGTTTTGCACCGATGCCGCGAGCGAAGAAGCGTCACTCAGCCAAATCGAGCCATCGCGTTTTGCGAGCGCTGCACGCATGTAAACTCGGTCTCCGAATGTCAAAAGCCTTAATTTTGTTTAAATGCATCGTTTTGCATCGTCAAAACTCGTTTGGCAATGATGCTGCTAGCGAAAATGCGTCAATCAGCCAAATCAAGCTATCGCGTTCTGCTCGCGTGGCACTCATGTAAACTCGGTCGCCGAGTACCAAAAACCTTTATTTTGTGCAAATGCATCGTTTTACATCGTTAAAACTCGTTTGGCACCGATGCCGCGAGCGAAAAAGAGTCAAACAGCCAAATCAAGCCATCTCGTTTTGCGAGCGCTGCACCCATGTTAACTCGATCTCCGAATGTCAAAACCCTTAATTTTGTTTAATTGCATCGTTTTGCATCGTCAAAACTCGTTTGGCAACGATGCCGCGAGCGAAAATGCGTCAATCAGCCAAAATGAGCCATCACGTTTTGCAAGCGCTGCACGCGTGCAAACTCGGTCTCCGAATGACAAAAACCTTCATTTTGTGCAAATGCATCGTTTTGCATCGTCAAAGCTCGTTTGGCACCGATGCCGCGAGCGAAAAAGCGTCACTCAGCCAAATCGAGCCATCGCGTTTTGCGAGCGCTGCACGCATGTAAACTCGGTCTCCGAATGTTAAAAGCCTTAATTTTGTTTAAATGCATCGTTTTGCATCGTCAAAACTCGTTTGGCAATGATGCCGCTAGCGAAAATGCGTCAATCAGCCAAATCAAGCTATCGCGTTCTGCGCGCGTGGCACTCATGTAAACTCGGTCGCCGAGTATCAAAAACCTGTATTTTGTGCAAATGCATCGTTTTACATCGTTAAAACTCGTTTGGCACCGATGCCGCTAGCGAAATAGCGACAAACAGCCAAATCAAGCCATCTCGTTTTGCGAGCGCTGCACCCATGTTAACTCGATCTCCGAATGTCAAAACCCTTAATTTTGTTTAATTGCATCGTTTTGCATCGTCAAAACTCGTTTATCCCCGATGCCGCGAGCGAAAAAGCGTCACTCAGCCAAATCGAGCCATCGCGTTTTGCGAGCGCTGCACGCATGTAAACTCGGTCTCCGAATGTCAAAAGACTTAATTTTGTTTAAATGCATCGTTTTGCATCGTCAAAACTCGTTTGGCAATGATGCCGCTAGCGAAAATGCGTCAATAAGCCAAATCAAGCTATCGCGTTCTGCGTGCGTGGCACTCATGTAAACTCGGTCGCCGAGTACCAAAAGCCTTAATTTTGTTCAAATGCATCGTTTTGCATCGTCAAAACTCGTTTGGCAATAATGCCGCTAGCAAAAATGCGTCAATCAGCCAAATGAAGCTATCGCGTACTGCGCGCGTGACACTCATGTAAACTCGAACACCGAGTATCAAAAACCTTTATGTTGTGCCAATGCATCGTTTTACATCGTTAAAACTCGTTTGGCACCGATGCCGCGAGCGAAAAAGCGTCAAACAGCCAAATCAAGCCATCGCGTTCTGCGCGCGTGGCACTCATGTAAACTCGGTCGCCGAGTATCAAAAACCTGTATTTTGTGCAAATGCATCGTTTTACATCGTTAAAACTCGTTTGGCACCGATGCCGCGAGCGAAAAAGCGTCAGTCAGCCAAATCGAGCCATTGCGTTTTACGAGCGCTGCACGCATGTAAACTCGGTCTCCGAATGACAAAAACCTTAATTTTGTGCAAATGCATCGTTTTACATCTTCAAAATTCGTTTGGCAACGATGCCGCGAGCGAAAATGCGTCAATCAGCCAAATTGAGCCGTCACGTTTTGCGAGCGCTGCACGCGTGTAAACTCGGTCTCCGAATGACAAAAACCTTAATTTTGTGCAAATGCATCGATTTGCATCGTCAAAACTCGTTTTGCACCGATGCCGCTAGCGAAGAAGCGTCACTCAGCCAAATCAAGCCATCTCGTTTTGCGAGCGCTGCACCCATGTTAACTCGATCTCCGAATGTCAAAACCCTTAATTTTGTTTAATTGCATCGATTTGCATCGTCAAAATTCGTTTTGCACCGATGCCGCGAGCGAAAAAGCGTCACTCAGCCAAATCGAGCCATCGCGTTTTGCGAGCGCTGCAAGCATGTAAACTCGGTCTCCGAATGTCAAAAGACTTAATTTTGTTTAAATGCATCGTTTTGCATCGTCAAAACTCGTTTGGCAATGATGCCGCTAGCGAAAATGCGTCAATAAGCCAAATCAAGCTATCGCGTTCTGCGCGCGTGGCACTCATGTAAACTCGGTCGCCGAGTACCAAAAACCTTTATTTTGTGCAAATGCATCGTTTTACATCGTTAAAACTCGTTTGGCAACGATGCCGCGAGCGAAAATGCGTCAATCAGCCAAATTGAGCCGTCACGTTTTGCGAGCGCTGCACGCGTGTAAACTCGGTCTCCGAATGTCAAAAGACTTAATTTTGTTTAAATGCATCGTTTTACATCTTCAAAATTCGTTTGGCAACGATGCCGCGAGCGAAAATGCGTCAATGAGCCAAATCAAGCTATCGCGTTCTGCGCGCGTGGCACTCATGAAAACTCGGTCGCCGAGTACCAAAAACCTTTATTTTGTGCAAATGCATCGTTTTACATCGTTAAAACTCGTTTGGCAACGATGCCGCGAGCGAAAATGCGTCAATCAGCCAAATTGAGCCGTCACGTTTTGCGAGCGCTGCACGCGTGTAAACTCGGTCTCCGAATGTCAAAAGCCTTAATTTTGTTTAAATGCATCGTTTTGCATCGTCAAAACTCGTTTGGCAATGATGCCGCTAGCGAAAATGCGTCACTCAGCCAAATCAAGCTATCGCGTTCTGCGCGCGTGGAACTCATGTAAACTCGGTCGTCAAGTACCAAAAACCTTTATTTTGTGCAAATGCATCGTTTTACATCGTTAAAACTCGTTTGGCACCGATGCCGCGAGCGAAAAAGCGTCAGTCAGCCAAATCAAGCCATTGCGTTTTGCGAGCGCTGCACGCATGTAAACTCGGTCTCCGAATGACAAAAACCTTAATTTTGTGCAAATGCATCGTTTTACATCTTCAAAATTCGTTTGGCACCGATGCCGCGAGCGAAAAAGCGTCAGTCAGCCAAATCGAGCTATCGAGTTTTGCGAGCGCTGCACGCATGTAAACTCGGTCTCCGAATGACATAAACCTTAATTTTGTTCAAATGCATCGTTTTACATCTTCAAAATTCGTTTGGCAACGATGCCGCGAGCGAAAATGCGTCAATCAGCCAAATTGAGCCGTCACGTTTTGCGAGCGCTGCACGCGTGTAAACTCGGTCTCCGAATGACAAAAACCTTAATTTTGTGCAAATGCATCGTTTTGCATCGTCAAAACTCGTTTTGCACCGATGCCGCGAACGAAAAAGCGTCACTCAGCCAAATCGAGCCATCGCGTTTTGCGAGCGCTGCACGCATGTAAACTCGGTCTCCGAATGTCAAAAGCTTTAATTTTGTTTAAATGCATCGTTTTGCATCGTCAAAACGCGTTTGGCAATGATGCCGCTAGCGAAAATGCGTCAATCAGCCAAATGAAGCTATCGCGTTCTGCGCGCGTGGCACTCATGTAAACTCGGTCACCGAGTATCAAAATCCTTTATGTTGTGCCAATGCATCGTTTTACATCGTTAAACCTCGTCTGGCACCGATGCCGCGAGCGAAAAAGCGTCAAACAGCCAAATCAAGCCATCGCGTTCTGCGCGCGTGGCACTCATGTAAACTCGGTCGCCGAGTATCAAAAACCTGTATTTTGTGCAAATGCATCGTTTTACATCGTTAAAACTCGTTTGGCACCGATGCCGCGAGCGAAAAAGCGTCAGTCAGCCAAATCGAGCCATTGCGTTTTGCGAGCGCTGCACTCATGTAAACTCGGTCTCCGAATGACAAAAACCTTAATTTTGTGCAAATGCATCGTTTTACATCTTCAAAATTCGTTTGGCAACGATGCCGCGAGCGAAAATGCGTCAATCAGCCAAATTGAGCCGTCACGTTTTGCGAGCGCTGCACGCGTGTAAACTCGGTCTCCGAATGACAAAAACCTTAATTTTGTGCAAATGCATCGTTTTGCATCGTCAAAACTCGTTTTGCACCGATGCCGCGAGCGAAGAAGCGTCACTCAGCCAAATCGAGCCATCGCGTTTTGCGAGCGCTGCACGCATGTAAACTCGGTCTCCGAATGTCAAAAGCCTTAATTTTGTTTAAATGCATCGTTTTGCATCGTCAAAACTCGTTTGGCAATGATGCTGCTAGCGAAAATGCGTCAATCAGCCAAATCAAGCTATCGCGTTCTGCTCGCGTGGCACTCATGTAAACTCGGTCGCCGAGTACCAAAAACCTTTATTTTGTGCAAATGCATCGTTTTACATCGTTAAAACTCGTTTGGCACCGATGCCGCGAGCGAAAAAGAGTCAAACAGCCAAATCAAGCCATCTCGTTTTGCGAGCGCTGCACCCATGTTAACTCGATCTCCGAATGTCAAAACCCTTAATTTTGTTTAATTGCATCGTTTTGCATCGTCAAAACTCGTTTGGCAACGATGCCGCGAGCGAAAATGCGTCAATCAGCCAAAATGAGCCATCACGTTTTGCAAGCGCTGCACGCGTGCAAACTCGGTCTCCGAATGACAAAAACCTTCATTTTGTGCAAATGCATCGTTTTGCATCGTCAAAGCTCGTTTGGCACCGATGCCGCGAGCGAAAAAGCGTCACTCAGCCAAATCGAGCCATCGCGTTTTGCGAGCGCTGCACGCATGTAAACTCGGTCTCCGAATGTTAAAAGCCTTAATTTTGTTTAAATGCATCGTTTTGCATCGTCAAAACTCGTTTGGCAATGATGCCGCTAGCGAAAATGCGTCAATCAGCCAAATCAAGCTATCGCGTTCTGCGCGCGTGGCACTCATGTAAACTCGGTCGCCGAGTATCAAAAACCTGTATTTTGTGCAAATGCATCGTTTTACATCGTTAAAACTCGTTTGGCACCGATGCCGCTAGCGAAATAGCGACAAACAGCCAAATCAAGCCATCTCGTTTTGCGAGCGCTGCACCCATGTTAACTCGATCTCCGAATGTCAAAACCCTTAATTTTGTTTAATTGCATCGTTTTGCATCGTCAAAACTCGTTTATCCCCGATGCCGCGAGCGAAAAAGCGTCACTCAGCCAAATCGAGCCATCGCGTTTTGCGAGCGCTGCACGCATGTAAACTCGGTCTCCGAATGTCAAAAGACTTAATTTTGTTTAAATGCATCGTTTTGCATCGTCAAAACTCGTTTGGCAATGATGCCGCTAGCGAAAATGCGTCAATAAGCCAAATCAAGCTATCGCGTTCTGCGTGCGTGGCACTCATGTAAACTCGGTCGCCGAGTACCAAAAGCCTTAATTTTGTTCAAATGCATCGTTTTGCATCGTCAAAACTCGTTTGGCAATAATGCCGCTAGCAAAAATGCGTCAATCAGCCAAATGAAGCTATCGCGTACTGCGCGCGTGGCACTCATGTAAACTCGAACACCGAGTATCAAAAACCTTTATGTTGTGCCAATGCATCGTTTTACATCGTTAAAACTCGTTTGGCACCGATGCCGCGAGCGAAAAAGCGTCAAACAGCCAAATCAAGCCATCGCGTTCTGCGCGCGTGGCACTCATGTAAACTCGGTCGCCGAGTATCAAAAACCTGTATTTTGTGCAAATGCATCGTTTTACATCGTTAAAACTCGTTTGGCACCGATGCCGCGAGCGAAAAAGCGTCAGTCAGCCAAATCGAGCCATTGCGTTTTACGAGCGCTGCACGCATGTAAACTCGGTCTCCGAATGACAAAAACCTTAATTTTGTGCAAATGCATCGTTTTACATCTTCAAAATTCGTTTGGCAACGATGCCGCGAGCGAAAATGCGTCAATGAGCCAAATCAAGCTATCGCGTTCTGCGCGCGTGGCACTCATGTAAACTCGGTCGCCGAGTACCAAAAACCTTTATTTTGTGCAAATGCATCGTTTTACATCGTTAAAACTCGTTTGGCAACGATGCCGCGAGCGAAAATGCGTCAATCAGCCAAATTGAGCCGTCACGTTTTGCGAGCGCTGCACGCGTGTAAACTCGGTCTCCGAATGTCAAAAGCTTTAATTTTGTTTAAATGCATCGTTTTGCATCGTCAAAACGCGTTTGGCAATGATGCCGCTAGCGAAAATGCGTCAATCAGCCAAATGAAGCTATCGCGTTCTGCGAGCGTGGCACTCATGTAAACTCGGTCACCGAGTATCAAAATCCTTTATGTTGTGCCAATGCATCGTTTTACATCGTTAAAACTCGTCTGGCACCGATGCCGCGAGCGAAAAAGCGTCAAACAGCCAAATCAAGCCATCGCGTTCTGCGCGCGTGGCACTCATGTAAACTCGGTCGCCGAGTATCAAAAACCTGTATTTTGTGCAGATGCATCGTCTTACATCGTTAAAACTCGTTTGGCACCGATGCCGCGAGCGAAAAAGCGTCAGTCAGCCAAATCGAGCGATTGCGTTTTGCGAGCGCTGCACTCATGTAAACTCGGTCTCCGAATGACAAAAACCTTAATTTTGTGCAAATGCATCGTTTTACATCTTCAAAATTCGTTTGGCAACGATGCCGCGAGCGAAAATGCGTCAATCAGCCAAATTGAACCGTCACGTTTTGCGAGCGCTGCACGCGTGTAAACTCGGTCTCCGAATGACAAAAACCTTAATTTTGTGCAAATGCATCGTTTTGCATCGTCAAAACTCGTTTTGCACCGATGCCGCGAGCGAAGAAGCGTCACTCAGCCAAATCGAGCCATCGCGTTTTGCGAGCGCTGCACGCATGTAAACTCGGTCTCCGAATGTCAAAAGCCTTAATTTTGTTTAAATGCATCGTTTTGCATCGTCAAAACTCGTTTGGCAATGATGCTGCTAGCGAAAATGCGTCAATCAGCCAAATCAAGCTATCGCGATCTGCTCGCGTGGCACTCATGTAAACTCGGTCGCCGAGTACCAAAAACCTTTATTTTGTGCAAATGCATCGTTTTACATCGTTAAAACTCGTTTGGCACCGATGCCGCGAGCGAAAAAGAGTCAAACAGCCAAATCAAGCCATCTCGTTTTGCGAGCGCTGCACCCATGTTAACTCGATCTCCGAATGTCAAAACCCTTAATTTTGTTTAATTGCATCGTTTTGCATCGTCAAAACTCGTTTATCACCGATGCAGCGAGCGAAAAAGCGTCACTCAGCCAAATCGAGCCATCGCGTTTTGCGAGCGCTGCACGCATGTAAACTCGGTCTCCGAATGACAAAAACCTTAATTTTGTGCAAATGCATCGTTTTACATCTTCAAAATTCGTTTGGCAATGATACCGCGAGCGAAAAAGCGTCACTCAGCCAAATCGAGCCATCGCGTTTTGCGAGCGCTGCACGCATGTAAACTCGGTCTCCGAATGTTAAAAGCCTTAATTTTGTTTAAATGCATCGTTTTGCATCGTCAAAACTCGTTTGGCAATGATGCCGCTAGCGAAAATGCGTCAATCAGCCAAATCAAGCTATCGCGTTCTGCGCGCGTGGCACTCATGTAAACTCGGTCGCCGAGTATCAAAAACCTGTATTTTGTGCAAATGCATCGTTTTACATCGTTAAAACTCGTTTGGCACCGATGCCGCTAGCGAAATAGCGACAAACAGCCAAATCAAGCCATCTCGTTTTGCGAGCGCTGCACCCATGTTAACTCGATCTCCGAATGTCAAAACCCTTAATTTTGTTTAATTGCATCGTTTTGCATCGTCAAAACTCGTTTATCACCGATGCCGCGAGCGAAAAAGCGTCACTCAGCCAAATCGAGCCATCGCGTTTTGCGAGCGCTGCACGCATGTAAACTCGGTCTCCGAATGTCAAAAGACTTAAGTTTGTTTAAATGCATCGTTTTGCATCGTCAAAACTCGTTTGGCAATGATGCCGCTAGCGAAAATGCGTCAATAAGCCAAATCAAGCTATCGCGTTCTGCGTGCGTGGAACTCATGTAAACTCGGTCGCCGAGTACCAAAAGCCTTAATTTTGTTCAAATGCATCGTTTTGCATCGTCAAAACTCGTTTGGCAATAATGCCGCTAGCAAAAATGCGTCAATCAGCCAAATGAAGCTATCGCGTACTGCGCGCGTGGCACTCATGTAAACTCGAACACCGAGTATCAAAAACCTTTATGTTGTGCCAATGCATCGTTTTACATCGTTAAAACTCGTTTGGCACCGATGCCGCGAGCGAAAATGCGTCAATGAGCCAAATCAAGCTATCGCGTTCTGCGCGCGTGGCACTCATGTAAACTCGGTCGCCGAGTACCAAAAACCTTTATTTTGTGCAAATGCATCATTTTACATCGTTAAAACTCGTTTGGCAACGATGCCGCGAGCGAAAATGCGTCAATCAGCCAAATCGAGCCATTGCGTTTTGCGAGCGCTGCACTCATGTAAACTCGGTCTCCGAATGACAAAAACCTTAATTTTGTGCAAATGCATCGTTTTACATCTTCAAAATTCGTTTGGCAACGATGCCGCGAGCGAAAATGCGTCAATCAGCCAAATTGAGCCGTCACGTTTTGCGAGCGCTGCACGCGTGTAAACTCGGTCTCCGAATGACAAAAACCTTAATTTTGTGCAAATGCATCGATTTGCATCGTCAAAACTCGTTTTGCACCGATGCCGCGAGCGAAGAAGCGTCACTCAGCCAAATCAAGCCATCTCGTTTTGCGAGCGCTGCACCCATGTTAACTCGATCTCCGAATGTCAAAACCCTTAATTTTGTTTAATTGCATCGTTTTGCATCGTCAAAATTCGTTTTGCACCGATGCCGCGAGCGAAAAAGCGTCACTCAGCCAAATCGAGCCATCGCGTTTTGCGAGCGCTGCAAGCATGTAAACTCGGTCTCCGAATGTCAAAAGACTTAATTTTGTTTAAATGCATCGTTTTGCATCGTCAAAACTCGTTTGGCAATGATGCCGCTAGCGAAAATGCGTCAATAAGCCAAATCAAGCTATCGCGTTCTGCGCGCGTGACACTCATGTAAACTCGGTCGCCGAGTACCAAAAACCTTTATTTTGTGCAAATGCATCGTTTTACATCGTTAAAACTCGTTTGGCAACGATGCCGCGAGCGAAAATGCGTCAATCAGCCAAATTGAGCCGTCACGTTTTGCGAGCGCTGCACGCGTGTAAACTCGGTCTCCGAATGTCAAAAGACTTAACTTTGTTTAAATGCATCGTTTTACATCTTCAAAATTCGTTTGGCAACGATGCCGCGAGCGAAAATGCGTCAATGAGCCAAATCAAGCTATCGCGTTCTGCGCGCGTGGCACTCATGAAAACTCGGTCGCCGAGTACCAAAAACCTTTATTTTGTGCAAATGCATCGTTTTACATCGTTAAAACTCGTTTGGCAACGATGCCGCGAGCGAAAATGCGTCAATCAGCCAAATTGAGCCGTCACGTTTTGCGAGCGCTGCACGCGTGTAAACTCGGTCTCCGAATGTCAAAAGCCTTAATTTTGTTTAAATGCATCGTTTTGCATCGTCAAAACTCGTTTGGCAATGATGCCGCTAGCGAAAATGCGTCACTCAGCCAAATCAAGCTATCGCGTTCTGCGCGCGTGGAACTCATGTAAACTCGGTCGTCGAGTACCAAAAACCTTTATTTTGTGCAAATGCATCGTTTTACATCGTTAAAACTCGTTTGGCACCGATGCCGCGAGCGAAAAAGCGTCAGTCAGCCAAATCAAGCCATTGCGTTTTGCGAGCGCTGCACGCATGTGAACTCGGTCTCCGAATGACAAAAACCTTAATTTTGTGCAAATGCATCGTTTTACATCTTCAAAATTCGTTTGGCACCGATGCCGCGAGCGAAAAAGCGTCAGTCAGCCAAATCGAGCCATCGAGTTTTGCGAGCGCTGCACGCATGTAAACTCGGTCTCCGAATGACATAAACCTTAATTTTGTGCAAATGCATCGTTTTACATCTTCAAAATTCGTTTGGCAACGATGCCGCGAGCGAAAATGCGTCAATCAGCCAAATTGAGCCGTCACGTTTTGCGAGCGCTGCACGCGTGTAAACTCGGTCTCCGAATGACAAAAACCTTAATTTTGTGCAAATGCATCGTTTTGCATCGTCAAAACTCGTTTTGCACCGATGCCGCGAACGAAAAAGCGTCACTCAGCCAAATCGAGCCATCGCGTTTTGCGAGCGCTGCACGCATGTAAACTCGGTCTCCGAATGTCAAAAGCTTTAATTTTGTTTAAATGCATCGTTTTGCATCGTCAAAACGCGTTTGGCAATGATGCCGCTAGCGAAAATGCGTCAATCAGCCAAATGAAGCTATCGCGTTCTGCGCGCGTGGCACTCATGTAAACTCGGTCACCGAGTATCAAAATCCTTTATGTTGTGCCAATGCATCGTTTTACATCGTTAAACCTCGTCTGGCACCGATGCCGCGAGCGAAAAAGCGTCAAACAGCCAAATCAAGCCATCGCGTTCTGCGCGCGTGGCACTCATGTAAACTCGGTCGCCGAGTATCAAAAACCTGTATTTTGTGCAAATGCATCGTTTTACATCGTTAAAACTCGTTTGGCACCGATGCCGCGAGCGAAAAAGCGTCAGTCAGCCAAATCGAGCCATTGCGTTTTACGAGCGCTGCACGCATGTAAACTCGGTCTCCGAATGACAAAAACCTTAATTTTGTGCAAATGCATCGTTTTACATCTTCAAAATTCGTTTGGCAACGATGCCGCGAGCGAAAATGCGTCAATGAGCCAAATCAAGCTATCGCGTTCTGCGCGCGTGGCACTCATGTAAACTCGGTCGCCGAGTACCAAAAACCTTTATTTTGTGCAAATGCATCGTTTTACATCGTTAAAACTCGTTTGGCAACGATGCCGCGAGCGAAAATGCGTCAATCAGCCAAATTGAGCCGTCACGTTTTGCGAGCGCTGCACGCGTGTAAACTCGGTCTCCGAATGTCAAAAGCCTTAATTTTGTTTAAATGCATCGTTTTGCATCGTCAAAACTCGTTTGGCAATGATGCCGCTAGCGAAAATGCGTCACTCAGCCAAATCAAGCTATCGCGTTCTGCGCGCGTGGAACTCATGTAAACTCGGTCGTCGAGTACCAAAAACCTTTATTTTGTGCAAATGCATCGTTTTACATCGTTAAAACTCGTTTGGGACCGATGCCGCGAGCGAAAAAGCGTCAAACAGCCAAATCGAGCCATTGCGTTTTGCGAGCGCTGCACGCATGTAAACTCGGTCTCCGAATGACATAAATCTTAATTTTGTGCAAATGCATCGTTTTACATCTTCAAAATTCGTTTGGCAACGATGCCGCGAGCGAAAATGCGTCAATCAGCCAAATTGAGCCGTCACGTTTTGCGAGCGCTGCACGCGTGTAAACTCGGTCTCCGAATGACAAAAACCTTAATTTTGTGCAAATGCATCGTTTTGCATCGTCAAAACTCGTTTTGCACCGATGCTGCGAACGAAAAAGCGTCACTTAGCCAAATCGAGCCATCGCGTTTTGCGAGCGCTGCACGCATGTAAACTCGGTCTCCGAATGTCAAAAGCTTTAATTTTGTTTAAATGCATCGTTTTGCATCGTCAAAACGCGTTTGGCAATGATGCCGCTAGCGAAAATGCGTCAATCAGCCAAATGAAGCTATCGCGTTCTGCGAGCGTGGCACTCATGTAAACTCGGTCGCCGAGTATCAAAAACCTGTATTTTGTGCAGATGCATCGTTTTACATCGTTAAAACTCGTTTGGCACCGATGCCGCGAGCGAAAAAGCGTCAGTCAGCCAAACCGAGCGATTGCGTTTTGCGAGCGCTGCACTCATGTAAACTCGGTCTCCGAATGACAAAAACCTTAATTTTGTGCAAATGCATCGTTTTACATCTTCAAAATTCGTTTGGCAACGATGCCGCGAGCGAAAATGCGTCAATCAGCCAAATTGAGCCGTCACGTTTTGCGAGCGCTGCACGCGTGTAAACTCGGTCTCCGAATGACAAAAACCTTAATTTTGTGCAAATGCATCGTTTTGCATCGTCAAAACTCGTTTTGCACCGATGCCGCGAGCGAAGAAGCGTCACTCAGCCAAATCGAGCCATCGCGTTTTGCGAGCGCTGCACGCATGTAAACTCGGTCTCCGAATGTCAAAAGCCTTAATTTTGTTTAAATGCATCGTTTTGCATCGTCAAAACTCGTTTGGCAATGATGCTGCTAGCGAAAATGCGTCAATCAGCCAAATCAAGCTATCGCGTTCTGCTCGCGTGGCACTCATGTAAACTCGGTCGCCGAGTACCAAAAACCTTTATTTTGTGCAAATGCATCGTTTTACATCGTTAAAACTCGTTTGGCACCGATGCCGCGAGCGAAAAAGAGTCAAACAGCCAAATCAAGCCATCTCGTTTTGCGAGCGCTGCACCCATGTTAACTCGATCTCCGAATGTCAAAACCCTTAATTTTGTTTAATTGCATCGTTTTGCATCGTCAAAACTCGTTTGGCAACGATGCCGCGAGCGAAAATGCGTCAATCAGCCAAAATGAGCCATCACGTTTTGCAAGCGCTGCACGCGTGCAAACTCGGTCTCCGAATGTCAAAAACCTTGATTTTGTGCAAATGCATCGTTTTGCATCGTCAAAACTCGTTTTGCACCGATGCCGCGAGCGAAAAAGCGTCAGTCAGCCAAATCGAGCCATCGCATTTTGCGAGCGCTGCACGCATGAAAACTCGGTCTCCGAATGACAGAAACCTTAATTTTGTGCAAATGCATCGTTTTGCATCGTCAAAACTCGTTTGGCAATGATGCCGCTAGCGAAAATGCGTCAATCAGCCAAATCAAGCTATCGCGTTCTGCGCGCGTGGCACTCATGTAAACTCGGTCGCCGAGTATCAAAAACCTGTATTTTGTGCAAATGCATCGTTTTACATCGTTAAAACCAAATCGAGCCATTGCGTTTTGCGAGCGCTGCACGCATGTAAACTCGGTCTCCGAATGACAAAAACCTTAATTTCGTGCAAATGCATCGTTTTACATCTTCAAAATTCGTTTGGCAACGATGCCGCAAGCGAAAATGCGTCAATCAGCCAAATTGAGCCGTCACGTTTTGCGAGCGCTGCACGCGTGTAAACTCGGTCTCCGAATGACAAAAACCTTAATTTTGTTTAAATGCATCGTTTTGCATCGTCAAAACTCGTTTGGCAATGTGCCGCTAGCGAAAATGCGTCAATCAGCCAAATCAAGCTATCGCGTTCTGCGCGCGTGGCACTCATGTAAACTCAGTCGCCGAGTACCAAAAACCTTTATTTTGTGCAAATGCATCGTTTTACATCGTTAAAACTCGTTTGGCACCGATGCCGCTAGCGAAATAGCGACAAACAGCCAAATCAAGCCATCTCGTTTTGCGAGCGCTGCACCCATGTTAACTCGATCTCCGAATGTCAAAACCCTTAATTTTGTTTAATTGCATCGTTTTGCATCGTCAAAACTCGTTTTGCACCGATGCCGCGAGCGAAAAAGCGTCACTCAGCCAAATCGAGCCATCGCGTTTTGCGAGCGCTGCACGCATGTAAACTCGGTCTCCGAATGTCAAAAGACTTAATTTTGTTTAAATGCATCGTTTTGCATCGTCAAAACTCGTTTGGCAATGATGCCGCTAGCGAAAATGCGTCAATAAGCCAAATCAAGCTATCGCGTTCTGCGCGCGTGGAACTCATGTAAACTCGGTCGCCGAGTACCAAAAGCCTTAATTTTGTTCAAATGCATCGTTTTGCATCGTCAAAACTCGTTTGGCAATAATGCCGCTAGCGAAAATGCGTCAATCAGCCAAATGAAGCTATCGCGTACTGCGCGCGTGGCACTCATGTAAAGTCGGTCACCGAGTATCAAAAACCTTTATGTTGTGCCAATGCATCGTTTTGCATCGTCAAAACTCGTTTTGCACCGATGCCGCGAGCGAAAAAGCGTCACTCAGCCAAATCGAGCCATCGCGTTTTGCGAGCGCTGCACGCATGTAAACTCGGTCTCCGAATGTCAAAAGACTTAACTTTGTTTAAATGCATCGTTTTACATCTTCAAAATTCGTTTGGCAACGATGCCGCGAGCGAAAATGCGTCAATGAGCCAAATCAAGCTATCGCGTTCTGCGCGCGTGGCCCTCATGAAAACTCGGTCGCCGAGTACCAAAAACCTTTATTTTGTGCAAATGCATCGTTTTACATCGTTAAAACTCGTTTGGCAACGATGCCGCGAGCGAAAATGCGTCAATCAGCCAAATTGAGCCGTCACGTTTTGCGAGCGCTGCACGCGTGTAAACTCGGTCTCCGAATGTCAAAAGCCTTAATTTTGTTTAAATGCATCGTTTTGCATCGTCAAAACTCGTTTGGCAATGATGCCGCTAGCGAAAATGCGTCACTCAGCCAAATCAAGCTATCGCGTTCTGCGCGCGTGGAACTCATGTAAACTCGGTCGTCGAGTACCAAAAACCTTTATTTTGTGCAAATGCATCGTTTTACATCGTTAAAACTCGTTTGGCACCGATGCCGCGAGCGAAAAAGCGTCAGTCAGCCAAATCAAGCCATTGCGTTTTGCGAGCGCTGCACGCATGTAAACTCGGTCTCCGAATGACAAAAACCTTAATTTTGTGCAAATGCATCGTTTTACATCTTCAAAATTCGTTTGGCACCGATGCCGCGAGCGAAAAAGCGTCAGTCAGCCAAATCGAGCCATCGAGTTTTGCGAGCGCTGCACGCATGTAAACTCGGTCTCCGAATGACATAAACCTTTATTTTGTGCAAATGCATCGTTTTACATCGTTAAAACTCGTTTGGCAACGATGCCGCGAGCGAAAATGCGTCAATCAGCCAAATTGAGCCGTCACGTTTTGCGAGCGCTGCACGCGTGTAAACTCGGTCTCCGAATGTCAAAAGCCTTAATTTTGTTTAAATGCATCGTTTTGCATCGTCAAAACTCGTTTGGCAATGATGCCGCTTGCGAAAATGCGTCACTCAGCCAAATCAAGCTATCGCGTTCTGCGCGCGTGGAACTCATGTAAACTCGGTCGTCGAGTACCAAAAACCTTTATTTTGTGCAAATGCATCGTTTTACATCGTTAAAACTCGTTTGGCACCGATGCCGCGAGCGAAAAAGCGTCAGTCAGCCAAATCAAGCCATTGCGTTTTGCGAGCGCTGCACGCATGTGAACTCGGTCTCCGAATGACAAAAACCTTAATTTTGTGCAAATGCATCGTTTTACATCTTCAAAATTCGTTTGGCACCGATGCCGCGAGCGAAAAAGCGTCAGTCAGCCAAATCGAGCCATCGAGTTTTGCGAGCGCTGCACGCATGTAAACTCGGTCTCCGAATGACATAAACCTTAATTTTGTGCAAATGCATCGTTTTACATCTTCAAAATTCGTTTGGCAACGATGCCGCGAGCGAAAATGCGTCAATCAGCCAAATTGAGCCGTCACGTTTTGCGAGCGCTGCACGCGTGTAAACTCGGTCTCCGAATGACAAAAACCTTAATTTTGTGCAAATGCATCGTTTTGCATCGTCAAAACTCGTTTTGCACCGATGCCGCGAACGAAAAAGCGTCACTCAGCCAAATCGAGCCATCGCGTTTTGCGAGCGCTGCACGCATGTAAACTCGGTCTCCGAATGTCAAAAGCTTTAATTTTGTTTAAATGCATCGTTTTGCATCGTCAAAACGCGTTTGGCAATGATGCCGCTAGCGAAAATGCGTCAATCAGCCAAATGAAGCTATCGCGTTCTGCGCGCGTGGCACTCATGTAAACTCGGTCACCGAGTATCAAAATCCTTTATGTTGTGCCAATGCATCGTTTTACATCGTTAAACCTCGTCTGGCACCGATGCCGCGAGCGAAAAAGCGTCAAACAGCCAAATCAAGCCATCGCGTTCTGCGCGCGTGGCACTCATGTAAACTCGGTCGCCGAGTATCAAAAACCTGTATTTTGTGCAAATGCATCGTTTTACATCGTTAAAACTCGTTTGGCACCGATGCCGCGAGCGAAAAAGCGTCAGTCAGCCAAATCGAGCCATTGCGTTTTACGAGCGCTGCACGCATGTAAACTCGGTCTCCGAATGACAAAAACCTTAATTTTGTGCAAATGCATCGTTTTACATCTTCAAAATTCGTTTGGCAACGATGCCGCGAGCGAAAATGCGTCAATGAGCCAAATCAAGCTATCGCGTTCTGCGCGCGTGGCACTCATGTAAACTCGGTCGCCGAGTACCAAAAACCTTTATTTTGTGCAAATGCATCGTTTTACATCGTTAAAACTCGTTTGGCAACGATGCCGCGAGCGAAAATGCGTCAATCAGCCAAATTGAGCCGTCACGTTTTGCGAGCGCTGCACGCGTGTAAACTCGGTCTCCGAATGTCAAAAGCCTTAATTTTGTTTAAATGCATCGTTTTGCATCGTCAAAACTCGTTTGGCAATGATGCCGCTAGCGAAAATGCGTCACTCAGCCAAATCAAGCTATCGCGTTCTGCGCGCGTGGAACTCATGTAAACTCGGTCGTCGAGTACCAAAAACCTTTATTTTGTGCAAATGCATCGTTTTACATCGTTAAAACTCGTTTGGGACCGATGCCGCGAGCGAAAAAGCGTCAAACAGCCAAATCGAGCCATTGCGTTTTGCGAGCGCTGCACGCATGTAAACTCGGTCTCCGAATGACATAAACCTTAATTTTGTGCAAATGCATCGTTTTACATCTTCAAAATTCGTTTGGCAACGATGCCGCGAGCGAAAATGCGTCAATCAGCCAAATTGAGCCGTCACGTTTTGCGAGCGCTGCACGCGTGTAAACTCGGTCTCCGAATGACAAAAACCTTAATTTTGTGCAAATGCATCGTTTTGCATCGTCAAAACTCGTTTTGCACCGATGCTGCGAACGAAAAAGCGTCACTTAGCCAAATCGAGCCATCGCGTTTTGCGAGCGCTGCACGCATGTAAACTCGGTCTCCGAATGTCAAAAGCTTTAATTTTGTTTAAATGCATCGTTTTGCATCGTCAAAACGCGTTTGGCAATGATGCCGCTAGCGAAAATGCGTCAATCAGCCAAATGAAGCTATCGCGTTCTGCGAGCGTGGCACTCATGTAAACTCGGTCACCGAGTATCAAAATCCTTTATGTTGTGCCAATGCATCGTTTTACATCGTTAAAACTCGTCTGGCACCGATGCCGCGAGCGAAAAAGCGTCAAACAGCCAAATCAAGCCATCGCGTTCTGCGCGCGTGGCACTCATGTAAACTCGGTCGCCGAGTATCAAAAACCTGTATTTTGTGCAGATGCATCGTTTTACATCGTTAAAACTCGTTTGGCACCGATGCCGCGAGCGAAAAAGCGTCAGTCAGCCAAATCGAGCGATTGCGTTTTGCGAGCGCTGCACTCATGTAAACTCGGTCTCCGAATGACAAAAACCTTAATTTTGTGCAAATGCATCGTTTTACATCTTCAAAATTCGTTTGGCAACGATGCCGCGAGCGAAAATGCGTCAATCAGCCAAATTGAGCCGTCACGTTTTGCGAGCGCTGCACGCGTGTAAACTCGGTCTCCGAATGACAAAAACCTTAATTTTGTGCAAATGCATCGTTTTGCATCGTCAAAACTCGTTTTGCACCGATGCCGCGAGCGAAGAAGCGTCACTCAGCCAAATCGAGCCATCGCGTTTTGCGAGCGCTGCACGCATGTAAACTCGGTCTCCGAATGTCAAAAGCCTTAATTTTGTTTAAATGCATCGTTTTGCATCGTCAAAACTCGTTTGGCAATGATGCTGCTAGCGAAAATGCGTCAATCAGCCAAATCAAGCTATCGCGTTCTGCTCGCGTGGCACTCATGTAAACTCGGTCGCCGAGTACCAAAAACCTTTATTTTGTGCAAATGCATCGTTTTACATCGTTAAAACTCGTTTGGCACCGATGCCGCGAGCGAAAAAGAGTCAAACAGCCAAATCAAGCCATCTCGTTTTGCGAGCGCTGCACCCATGTTAACTCGATCTCCGAATGTCAAAACCCTTAATTTTGTTTAATTGCATCGTTTTGCATCGTCAAAACTCGTTTGGCAACGATGCCGCGAGCGAAAATGCGTCAATCAGCCAAAATGAGCCATCACGTTTTGCAAGCGCTGCACGCGTGCAAACTCGGTCTCCGAATGACAAAAACCTTCATTTTGTGCAAATGCATCGTTTTGCATCGTCAAAACTCGTTTGGCAATGATGCTGCTAGCGAAAATGCGTCAATCAGCCAAATCAAGCTATCGCGTTCTGCTCGCGTGGCACTCATGTAAACTCGGTCGCCGAGTACCAAAAACCTTTATTTTGTGCAAATGCATCGTTTTACATCGTTAAAACTCGTTTGGCACCGATGCCGCGAGCGAAAAAGCGCCAAACAGCCAAATCGAGCCATCTTATTTTGCAAGCGCTGCATGCATGTAAACTCGATCTCCGAATGTCAAAAACCTTGATTTTGTGCAAATGCATCGTTTTGCATCGTCAAAACTCGTTTTGCACCGATGCCGCGAGCGAAAAAGCGTCAGTCAGCCAAATCGAGCCATCGCATTTTGCGAGCGCTGCACGCATGAAAACTCGGTCTCCGAATGACAGAAACCTTAATTTTGTGCAAATGCATCGTTTTGCATCGTCAAAACTCGTTTGGCAATGATGCCGCTAGCGAAAATGCGTCAATCAGCCAAATCAAGCTATCGCGTTCTGCGCGCGTGGCACTCATGTAAACTCGGTCGCCGAGTATCAAAAACCTGTATTTTGTGCAAATGCATCGTTTTACATCGTTAAAACCAAATCGAGCCATTGCGTTTTGCGAGCGCTGCACGCATGTAAACTCGGTCTCCGAATGACAAAAACCTTAATTTCGTGCAAATGCATCGTTTTACATCTTCAAAATTCGTTTGGCAACGATGCCGCAAGCGAAAATGCGTCAATCAGCCAAATTGAGCCGTCACGTTTTGCGAGCGCTGCACGCGTGTAAACTCGGTCTCCGAATGACAAAAACCTTAATTTTGTTTAAATGCATCGTTTTGCATCGTCAAAACTCGTTTGGCAATGTGCCGCTAGCGAAAATGCGTCAATCAGCCAAATCAAGCTATCGCGTTCTGCGCGCGTGGCACTCATGTAAACTCAGTCGCCGAGTACCAAAAACCTTTATTTTGTGCAAATGCATCGTTTTACATCGTTAAAACTCGTTTGGCACCGATGCCGCTAGCGAAATAGCGACAAACAGCCAAATCAAGCCATCTCGTTTTGCGAGCGCTGCACCCATGTTAACTCGATCTCCGAATGTCAAAACCCTTAATTTTGTTTAATTGCATCGTTTTGCATCGTCAAAACTCGTTTTGCACCGATGCCGCGAGCGAAAAAGCGTCACTCAGCCAAATCGAGCCATCGCGTTTTGCGAGCGCTGCACGCATGTAAACTCGGTCTCCGAATGTCAAAAGACTTAATTTTGTTTAAATGCATCGTTTTGCATCGTCAAAACTCGTTTGGCAATGATGCCGCTAGCGAAAATGCGTCAATAAGCCAAATCAAGCTATCGCGTTCTGCGCGCGTGGAACTCATGTAAACTCGGTCGCCGAGTACCAAAAGCCTTAATTTTGTTCAAATGCATCGTTTTGCATCGTCAAAACTCGTTTGGCAATAATGCCGCTAGCGAAAATGCGTCAATCAGCCAAATGAAGCTATCGCGTACTGCGCGCGTGGCACTCATGTAAAGTCGGTCACCGAGTATCAAAAACCTTTATGTTGTGCCAATGCATCGTTTTACATCGTTAAAACTCGTTTGGCACCGATGCCGCGAGCGAAAAAGCGTCAAACAGCCAAATCAAGCCATCGCGTTCTGCGCGCGTGGCACTCATGTAAACTCGGTCGCCGAGTATCAAAAACCTGTATTTTGTGCAAATGCATCGTTTTACATCGTTAAAACTCGTTTGGCACCGATGCCGCGAGCGAAAAAGCGTCAGTCAGCCAATTCGAGCCATTGCGTTTTGCGAGCGCTGCACTCATGTAAACTCGGTCTCCGAATGACAAAAACCTTAATTTTGTGCAAATGCATCGTTTTACATCTTCAAAATTCGTTTGGCAACGATGCCGCGAGCGAAAATGCGTCGATCAGCCAAATTGAGCCGTCACGTTTTGCGAGCGCTGCACGCGTGTAAACTCGGTCTCCGAATGACAAAAACCTTAATTTTGTGCAAATGCATCGTTTTGCATCGTCAAAACTCGTTTTGCACCGATGCCGCGAGCGAAGAAGCGTCACTCAGCCAAATCAAGCCATCTCGTTTTGCGAGCGCTGCACCCATGTTAACTCGATCTCCGAATGTCAAAACCCTTAATTTTGTTTAATTGCATCGTTTTGCATCGTCAAAACTCGTTTTGCACCGATGCCGCGAGCGAAAAAGCGGCACTCAGCCAAATCGAGCCATCGCGTTTTGCGAGCGCTGCAAGCATGTAAACTCGGTCTCCGAATGTCAAAAGACTTAATTTTGTTTAAATGCATCGTTTTGCATCGTCAAAACTCGTTTGGCAATGATGCCGCTAGCGAAAATGCGTCAATAAGCCAAATCAAGCTATCGCGTTCTGCGCGCGTGGCACTCATGTAAACTCGGTCGCCGAGTACCAAAAGCCTTAATTTTGTTCAAATGCATCGTTTTGCATCGTCAAAACTCGTTTGGCAATAATGCCGCTAGCGAAAATGCGTCAATCAGCCAAATGAAGCTATCGCGTACTGCGCGCGTGGCACTCATGTAAACTCGGTCACCGAGTATCAAAAACCTTTATGTTGTGCCAATGCATCGTTTTACATCGTTAAAACTCGTTTGGCACCGATGCCGCGAGCGAAAAAGCGTCAGTCAGCCAAATCGAGCCATTGCGTTTTGCGAGCGCTGCACGCATGTAAACTCGGTCTCCGAATGACAAAAACCTTAATTTTGTTTAAATGCATCGTTTTGCATCGTCAAAACTCGTTTGGCAATGATGCCGCTAGCGAAAATGCGTCACTCAGCCAAATCAAGCTATCGCGTTCTGCGCGCGTGGAACTCATGTAAACTCGGTCGTCGAGTACCAAAAACCTTTATTTTGTGCAAATGCATCGTTTTACATCGTTAAAACTCGTTTGGCACCGATGCCGCGAGCGAAAAAGCGTCAGTCAGCCAAATCAAGCCATTGCGTTTTGCGAGCGCTGCACGCATGTAAACTCGGTCTCCGAATGACAAAAACCTTAATTTCGTGCAAATGCATCGTTTTACATCTTCAAAATTCGTTTGGCAACGATGCCGCAAGCGAAAATGCGTCAATCAGCCAAATTGAGCCGTCACGTTTTGCGAGCGCTGCACGCGTGTAAACTCGGTCTCCGAATGACAAAAACCTTAATTTTGTTTAAATGCATCGTTTTGCATCGTCAAAACTCGTTTGGCAATGTGCCGCTAGCGAAAATGCGTCAATCAGCCAAATCAAGCTATCGCGTTCTGCGCGCGTGGCACTCATGTAAACTCAGTCGCCGAGTACCAAAAACCTTTATTTTGTGCAAATGCATCGTTTTACATCGTTAAAACTCGTTTGGCACCGATGCCGCTAGCGAAATAGCGACAAACAGCCAAATCAAGCCATCTCGTTTTGCGAGCGCTGCACCCATGTTAACTCGATCTCCGAATGTCAAAACCCTTAATTTTGTTTAATTGCATCGTTTTGCATCGTCAAAACTCGTTTTGCACCGATGCCGCGAGCGAAAAAGCGTCACTCAGCCAAATCGAGCCATCGCGTTTTGCGAGCGCTGCACGCATGTAAACTCGGTCTCCGAATGTCAAAAGACTTAATTTTGTTTAAATGCATCGTTTTGCATCGTCAAAACTCGTTTGGCAATGATGCCGCTAGCGAAAATGCGTCAATAAGCCAAATCAAGCTATCGCGTTCTGCGCGCGTGGAACTCATGTAAACTCGGTCGCCGAGTACCAAAAGCCTTAATTTTGTTCAAATGCATCGTTTTGCATCGTCAAAACTCGTTTGGCAATAATGCCGCTAGCGAAAATGCGTCAATCAGCCAAATGAAGCTATCGCGTACTGCGCGCGTGGCACTCATGTAAAGTCGGTCACCGAGTATCAAAAACCTTTATGTTGTGCCAATGCATCGTTTTGCATCGTCAAAACTCGTTTTGCACCGATGCCGCGAGCGAAAAAGCGTCACTCAGCCAAATCGAGCCATCGCGTTTTGCGAGCGCTGCACGCATGTAAACTCGGTCTCCGAATGTCAAAAGACTTAACTTTGTTTAAATGCATCGTTTTACATCTTCAAAATTCGTTTGGCAACGATGCCGCGAGCGAAAATGCGTCAATGAGCCAAATCAAGCTATCGCGTTCTGCGCGCGTGGCCCTCATGAAAACTCGGTCGCCGAGTACCAAAAACCTTTATTTTGTGCAAATGCATCGTTTTACATCGTTAAAACTCGTTTGGCAACGATGCCGCGAGCGAAAATGCGTCAATCAGCCAAATTGAGCCGTCACGTTTTGCGAGCGCTGCACGCGTGTAAACTCGGTCTCCGAATGTCAAAAGCCTTAATTTTGTTTAAATGCATCGTTTTGCATCGTCAAAACTCGTTTGGCAATGATGCCGCTAGCGAAAATGCGTCACTCAGCCAAATCAAGCTATCGCGTTCTGCGCGCGTGGAACTCATGTAAACTCGGTCGTCGAGTACCAAAAACCTTTATTTTGTGCAAATGCATCGTTTTACATCGTTAAAACTCGTTTGGCACCGATGCCGCGAGCGAAAAAGCGTCAGTCAGCCAAATCAAGCCATTGCGTTTTGCGAGCGCTGCACGCATGTAAACTCGGTCTCCGAATGACAAAAACCTTAATTTTGTGCAAATGCATCGTTTTACATCTTCAAAATTCGTTTGGCACCGATGCCGCGAGCGAAAAAGCGTCAGTCAGCCAAATCGAGCCATCGAGTTTTGCGAGCGCTGCACGCATGTAAACTCGGTCTCCGAATGACATAAACCTTTATTTTGTGCAAATGCATCGTTTTACATCGTTAAAACTCGTTTGGCAACGATGCCGCGAGCGAAAATGCGTCAATCAGCCAAATTGAGCCGTCACGTTTTGCGAGCGCTGCACGCGTGTAAACTCGGTCTCCGAATGTCAAAAGCCTTAATTTTGTTTAAATGCATCGTTTTGCATCGTCAAAACTCGTTTGGCAATGATGCCGCTTGCGAAAATGCGTCACTCAGCCAAATCAAGCTATCGCGTTCTGCGCGCGTGGAACTCATGTAAACTCGGTCGTCGAGTACCAAAAACCTTTATTTTGTGCAAATGCATCGTTTTACATCGTTAAAACTCGTTTGGCACCGATGCCGCGAGCGAAAAAGCGTCAGTCAGCCAAATCAAGCCATTGCGTTTTGCGAGCGCTGCACGCATGTGAACTCGGTCTCCGAATGACAAAAACCTTAATTTTGTGCAAATGCATCGTTTTACATCTTCAAAATTCGTTTGGCACCGATGCCGCGAGCGAAAAAGCGTCAGTCAGCCAAATCGAGCCATCGAGTTTTGCGAGCGCTGCACGCATGTAAACTCGGTCTCCGAATGACATAAACCTTAATTTTGTGCAAATGCATCGTTTTACATCTTCAAAACTCGTTTTGCACCGATGCCGCGAGCGAAAAAGCGTCACTCAGCCAAATCGAGCCATCGCGTTTTGCGAGCGCTGCACGCATGTAAACTCGGTCTCCGAATGTCAAAAGCTTTAATTTTGTTTAAATGCATCGTTTTGCATCGTCAAAACGCGTTTGGCAATGATGCCGCTAGCGAAAATGCGTCAATCAGCCAAATGAAGCTATCGCGTTCTGCGCGCGTGGCACTCATGTAAACTCGGTCACCGAGTATCAAAATCCTTTATGTTGTGCCAATGCATCGTTTTACATCGTTAAACCTCGTCTGGCACCGATGCCGCGAGCGAAAAAGCGTCAAACAGCCAAATCAAGCCATCGCGTTCTGCGCGCGTGGCACTCATGTAAACTCGGTCGCCGAGTATCAAAAACCTGTATTTTGTGCAAATGCATCGTTTTACATCGTTAAAACTCGTTTGGCACCGATGCCGCGAGCGAAAAAGCGTCAGTCAGCCAAATCGAGCCATTGCGTTTTACGAGCGCTGCACGCATGTAAACTCGGTCTCCGAATGACAAAAACCTTAATTTTGTGCAAATGCATCGTTTTACATCTTCAAAATTCGTTTGGCAACGATGCCGCGAGCGAAAATGCGTCAATGAGCCAAATCAAGCTATCGCGTTCTGCGCGCGTGGCACTCATGTAAACTCGGTCGCCGAGTACCAAAAACCTTTATTTTGTGCAAATGCATCGTTTTACATCGTTAAAACTCGTTTGGCAACGATGCCGCGAGCGAAAATGCGTCAATCAGCCAAATTGAGCCGTCACGTTTTGCGAGCGCTGCACGCGTGTAAACTCGGTCTCCGAATGTCAAAAGCCTTAATTTTGTTTAAATGCATCGTTTTGCATCGTCAAAACTCGTTTGGCAATGATGCCGCTAGCGAAAATGCGTCACTCAGCCAAATCAAGCTATCGCGTTCTGCGCGCGTGGAACTCATGTAAACTCGGTCGTCGAGTACCAAAAACCTTTATTTTGTGCAAATGCATCGTTTTACATCGTTAAAACTCGTTTGGCACCGATGCCGCGAGCGAAAAAGCGTCAAACAGCCAAATCGAGCCATTGCGTTTTGCGAGCGCTGCACGCATGTAAACTCGGTCTCCGAATGACATAAACCTTAATTTTGTGCAAATGCATCGTTTTACATCTTCAAAATTCGTTTGGCAACGATGCCGCGAGCGAAAATGCGTCAATCAGCCAAATTGAGCCGTCACGTTTTGCGAGCGCTGCACGCGTGTAAACTCGGTCTCCGAATGACAAAAACCTTAATTTTGTGCAAATGCATCGTTTTGCATCGTCAAAACTCGTTTTGCACCGATGCTGCGAACGAAAAAGCGTCACTTAGCCAAATCGAGCCATCGCGTTTTGCGAGCGCTGCACGCATGTAAACTCGGTCTCCGAATGTCAAAAGCTTTAATTTTGTTTAAATGCATCGTTTTGTATCGTCAAAACGCGTTTGGCAATGATGCCGCTAGCGAAAATGCGTCAATCAGCCAAATGAAGCTATCGCGTTCTGCGAGCGTGGCACTCATGTAAACTCGGTCACCGAGTATCAAAATCCTTTATGTTGTGCCAATGCATCGTTTTACATCGTTAAAACTCGTCTGGCACCGATGCCGCGAGCGAAAAAGCGTCAAACAGCCAAATCAAGCCATCGCGTTCTGCGCGCGTGGCACTCATGTAAACTCGGTCGCCGAGTATCAAAAACCTGTATTTTGTGCAGATGCATCGTTTTACATCGTTAAAACTCGTTTGGCACCGATGCCGCGAGCGAAAAAGCGTCGGTCAGCCAAATCGAGCGATTGCGTTTTGCGAGCGCTGCACTCATGTAAACTCGGTCTCCGAATGACAAAAACCTTAATTTTGTGCAAATGCATCGTTTTACATCTTCAAAATTCGTTTGGCAACGATGCCGCGAGCGAAAATGCGTCAATCAGCCAAATTGAGCCGTCACGTTTTGCGAGCGCTGCACGCGTGTAAACTCGGTCTCCGAATGACAAAAACCTTAATTTTGTGCAAATTCATCGTTTTGCATCGTCAAAACTCGTTTTGCACCGATGCCGCGAGCGAAGAAGCGTCACTCAGCCAAATCGAGCCATCGCGTTTTGCGAGCGCTGCACGCATGTAAACTCGGTCTCCGAATGTCAAAAGCCTTAATTTTGTTTAAATGCATCGTTTTGCATCGTCAAAACTCGTTTGGCAATGATGCTGCTAGCGAAAATGCGTCAATCAGCCAAATCAAGCTATCGCGTTCTGCTCGCGTGGCACTCATGTAAACTCGGTCGCCGAGTACCAAAAACCTTTATTTTGTGCAAATGCATCGTTTTACATCGTTAAAACTCGTTTGGCACCGATGCCGCGAGCGAAAAAGAGTCAAACAGCCAAATCAAGCCATCTCGTTTTGCGAGCGCTGCACCCATGTTAACTCGATCTCCGAATGTCAAAACCCTTAATTTTGTTTAATTGCATCGTTTTGCATCGTCAAAACTCGTTTGGCAACGATGCCGCGAGCGAAAATGCGTCAATCAGCCAAAATGAGCCATCACGTTTTGCAAGCGCTGCACGCGTGCAAACTCGGTCTCCGAATGACAAAAACCTTCATTTTGTGCAAATGCATCGTTTTGCATCGTCAAAGCTCGTTTGGCACCGATGCCGCGAGCGAAAAAGCGTCACTCAGCCAAATCGAGCCATCGCGTTTTGCGAGCGCTGCACGCATGTAAACTCGGTCTCCGAATGTTAAAAGCCTTAATTTTGTTTAAATGCATCGTTTTGCATCGTCAAAACTCGTTTGGCAATGATGCCGCTAGCGAAAATGCGTCAATCAGCCAAATCAAGCTATCGCGTTCTGCGCGCGTGGCACTCATGTAAACTCGGTCGCCGAGTATCAAAAACCTGTATTTTGTGCAAATGCATCGTTTTACATCGTTAAAACTCGTTTGGCACCGATGCCGCTAGCGAAATAGCGACAAACAGCCAAATCAAGCCATCTCGTTTTGCGAGCGCTGCACCCATGTTAACTCGATCTCGAATGTCAAAACCCTTAATTTTGTTTAATTGCATCGTTTTGCATCGTCAAAACTCGTTTATCACCGATGCCGCGAGCGAAAAAGCGTCACTCAGCCAAATCGAGCCATCGCGTTTTGCGAGCGCTGCACGCATGTAAACTCGGTCTCCGAATGTCAAAAGACTTAAGTTTGTTTAAATGCATCGTTTTGCATCGTCAAAACTCGTTTGGCAATGATGCCGCTAGCGAAAATGCGTCAATAAGCCAAATCAAGCTATCGCGTTCTGCGTGCGTGGAACTCATGTAAACTCGGTCGCCGAGTACCAAAAGCCTTAATTTTGTTCAAATGCATCGTTTTGCATCGTCAAAACTCGTTTGGCAATAATGCCGCTAGCAAAAATGCGTCAATGAGCCAAATGAAGCTATCGCGTACTGCGCGCGTGGCACTCATGTAAACTCGAACACCGAGTATCAAAAACCTTTATGTTGTGCCAATGCATCGTTTTACATCGTTAAAACTCGTTTGGCACCGATGCCGCGAGCGAAAAAGCGTCAAACAGCCAAATCAAGCCATCGCGTTCTGCGCGCGTGGCACTCAAGTAAACTCGGTCGCCGAGTATCAAAAACCTGTATTTTGTGCAGATGCATCGTTTTACATCGTTAAAACTCGTTTGGCACCGATGCCGCGAGCGAAAAAGCGTCAGTCAGCCAAATCGAGCGATTGCGTTTTGCGAGCGCTGCACTCATGTAAACTCGGTCTCCGAATGACAAAAACCTTAATTTTGTGCAAATGCATCGTTTTACATCTTCAAAATTCGTTTGGCAACGATGCCGCGAGCGAAAATGCGTCAATCAGCCAAATTGAGCCGTCACGTTTTGCGAGCGCTGCACGCGTGTAAACTCGGTCTCCGAATGACAAAAACCTTAATTTTGTGCAAATGCATCGTTTTGCATCGTCAAAACTCGTTTTGCACCGATGCCGCGAGCGAAGAAGCGTCACTCAGCCAAATCGAGCCATCGCGTTTTGCGAGCGCTGCACGCATGTAAACTCGGTCTCCGAATGTCAAAAGCCTTAATTTTGTTTAAATGCATCGTTTTGCATCGTGAAAACTCGTTTGGCAATGATGCTGCTAGCGAAAATGCGTCAATCAGCCAAATCAAGCTATCGCGTTCTGCTCGCGTGGCACTCATGTAAACTCGGTCGCCGAGTACCCAAAACCTTTATTTTGTGCAAATGCATCGTTTTACATCGTTAAAACTCGTTTGGCACCGATGCCGTGAGCGAAAAAGAGTCAAACAGCCAAATCAAGCCATCTCGTTTTGCGAGCGCTGCACCCATGTTAACTCGATCTCCGAATGTCAAAACCCTTAATTTTGTTTAATTGCATCGTTTTGCATCGTCAAAACTCGTTTGGCAACGATGCCGCGAGCGAAAATGCGTCAATCAGCCAAAATGAGCCATCACGTTTTGCAAGCGCTGCACGCGTGCAAACTCGGTCTCCGAATGACAAAAACCTTCATTTTGTGCAAATGCATCGTTTTGCATCGTCAAAGCTCGTTTGGCACCGATGCCGCGAGCGAAAAAGCGTCACTCAGCCAAATCGAGCCATCGCGTTTTGCGAGCGCTGCACGCATGTAAACTCGGTCTCCGAATGTTAAAAGCCTTAATTTTGTTTAAATGCATCGTTTTGCATCGTCAAAACTCGTTTGGCAATGATGCCGCTAGCGAAAATGCGTCAATCAGCCAAATCAAGCTATCGCGTTCTGCGCGCGTGGCACTCATGTAAACTCGGTCGCCGAGTATCAAAAACCTGTATTTTGTGCAAATGCATCGTTTTACATCGTTAAAACTCGTTTGGCACCGATGCCGCGAGCGAAAAAGCGTCAATCAGTCAAATCGAGCCATAGCGTTTTGCGAGCGCTGCACGCATGTAAACTCGGTCTCCGAATGACAAAAACCTTAATTTTGTGCAAATGCATCGTTTTACATCTTCAAAATTCGTTTGGCAACGATGCCGCGAGCGAAAATGCGTCAATCAGCCAAATTGAGCCGTCACGTTTTGCGAGCGCTGCACGCGTGTAAACTCGGTCTCCGAATAACAAAAACCTTAATTTTGTGCAAATGCATCGTTTTGCATCGTCAAAACTCGTTTTGCACCGATGCCGCGAGCGAAAAAGCGTCACTCAGCCAAATCGAGCCATCGCGTTTTGCGAGCGCTGCACGCATGTAAACTCGGTCTCCGAATGTCAAAAGCCTTAATTTTGTTTAAATGCATCGTTTTGCATCGTCAAAACTCGTTTGGCAATGATGCCGCTAGCGAAAATGCGTCAATCAGCCAAATGAAGCTATCGCGTTCTGCGCGCGTGGCTCTCATGTAAAATCGGTCACCGAGTATCAAAAACCTTTATTTTGTACAAATGCATCGTTTTACATCGTTAAAACTCGTTTGGCACCGATGCCGCGAGCGAAAATGCGTCAATCAGCCAAATTGAGCCGTCACGTTTTGCGAGCGCTGCACGCGTGTAAACTCGGTCTCCGAATGACAAAAACCTTAATTTTGTGCAAATGCATCGTTTTACATCTTCAAAATTCGTTTGGTACCGATGCCGCGAGCGAAAAAGCGTCAGTCAGCCAAATCGAGCCATCGAGTTTTGCGAGCGCTGCACGCATGTAAACTCGGTCTCCGAATGACATAAACCTGTATTTTGTGCAAATGCATAGTTTTACATCGTTAAAACTCGTTTGGCACCGATGCCGCGAGCGAAAAAGCGTCAGTCAGCCTAATCGAGCCATTGCGTTTTGCGAGCGCTGCACTCATGTAAACTCGGTCTCCGAATGACAAAAACCTTAATTTTGTGCAAATGCATCGTTTTACATCTTCAAAATTCGTTTGGCAACGATGCCGCGAGCGAAAATGCGTCAATCAGCCAAATTGAGCCGTCACGTTTCGCGAGCGCTGCACGCGTGTAAACTTGGTCTCCGAATGACAAAAACCTTAATTTTGTGCAAATGCATCGTTTTGCATCGTCAAAACTCGTTTTGCACCGATGCCGCGAGCGAAGAAGCGTCACTCAGCCAAATCGAGCCATCGCGTTTTGCGAGCGCTGCACGCATGTAAACTCGGTCTCCGAATGTCAAAAGCCTTAATTTTGTTTAAATGCATCGTTTTGCATCGTCAAAACTCGTTTGGCAATGATGCCGCTAGCGAAAATGCGTCAATCAGCCAAATCAAGCTATCGCGTTCTGCCCGCGTGGCACTGATGTAAACTCGGTCGCCGAGTACCAAAAACCTTTATTTTGTGCAAATGCATCGTTTTACATCGTTAAAACTCGTTTGGCACCGATGCCGCGAGCGAAAAAGCGTCAAACAGCCAAATCAAGCCATCTCGTTTTGCGAGCGCTGCACCCATGTTAACTCGATCTCCGAATGTCAAAACCCTTAATTTTGTTTAATTGCATCGTTTTGCATCGTCAAAACTCGTTTGGCAACGATGCCGCGAGCGAAAATGCGTCAATCAGCCAAATTGAGCCATCACGTTTTGCAAGAGCTGCACGCGTGCAAACTCGGTCTCCGAATGACAAAAACCATCATTTTGTGCAAATGCATCGTTTTGCATCGTCAAAACTCGTTTGGCACCGATGCCGCGAGCGAAAAAGCGTCCCTCAGCCAAATCGAGCCATCGCGTTTTGCGAGCGCTGCACGCATATAAACTCGGTCTCCGAATGTTAAAAGCCTTAATTTTGTTTAAATGCATTGTTTTGCATCGTCAAAACTCGTTTGGCAATGATGCCGCTAGCGAAAATGCGTCAATCAGCCAAATCAAGCTATCGCGTTCTGCACGCGTGGCACTCATGTAAACTCGGTCGCCGAGTACCAAAAACATTTATTTTGTGAAAATGCATCGTTTTACATCGTTAAAACTCGGTTCGGCTCCGATGTCGCGAGCGAAAAATCGTCAAACAGCCAAATCAAGCCATCTCGTTTTGCGAGCGCTGCACCCATGTTAACTCGATCTCCGAATGTCAAAACCCTTAATTTTGTTTAATTGCATCGTTTTGCATCGTCAAAACTCGTTTGGCAACGATGCCGCGAACGAAAATGCGTTAATCAGCTAAATTGAGCCATCACGTTTTGCAAGCGCTGCACGCGTGTAAACTCGGTCTCCGAATGACAAAAACCTTAATTTTGTGCAAATGTATCGTTTTGCATCGTCAAAACTCGTTTGGCACCGATGCCGCGAGCGAAAAAGCGTCACTCAGCCAAATCGAACCATCGCGGTTTGCGAGCGCTGCACGCATGTAAACTCGGTCTCCGAATGTCAAAAGCCTTAATTTTGTTTAAATGCATCGTTTTGCATCGTCAAAACTCGTTTGGCAATGATGCCGCGAGCGAAAAAGCGTCAAACAGCCAAATCGAGCCAATGCGTTTTGCGAGCGCTGCACGCATGTAAACTCGGTCTCCGAATAACAAAAACCTTAATTTTGTGCAAATGCATCGTTTTGCATCGTCAAAACTCGTTTTGCACCGATGCCGCGAGCGAAAAAGCGTCACTCAGCCAAATCGAGCCATCGCGTTTTGCGAGCGCTGCACGCATGTAAACTCGGTCTCCGAATGTCAAAAGCCTTAATTTTGTTTAAATGCATCGTTTTGCATCGTCAAAACTCGTTTGGCAATGATGCCGCTAGCGAAAATGCGTCAATCAGCCAAATGAAGCTATCGCGTTCTGCGCGCGTGGCTCTCATGTAAAATCGGTCACCGAGTATCAAAAACCTTTATTTTGTACAAATGCATCGTTTTACATCGTTAAAACTCGTTTGGCACCGATGCCGCGAGCGAAAAAGCGTCAAACAGCCAAATCGAGCCATTGCGTTTTGCGAGCGCTGCACGCATGTAAACTCGGTCTCCGAATTACAAAAACCTTAATTTTGTGCAAATGCATCGTTTTACATCTTCAAAATTCGTTTGGCACCGATGCCGCGAGCGAAAAAGCGTCAGTCAGCCAAATCGAGCCATCGCGTTTTGCGAGCGCTGCACGCATGTAAACTCGGTCTCCGAATGTTAAAAGCCTTAATTTTGTTTAAATGCATCGTTTTGCATCGTCAAAACTCGTTTGGCAATGATGCCGCTAGCGAAAATGCGTCAATCAGCCAAATCAAGCTATCGCGTTCTGCGCGCGTGGCACTCATGTAAACTCGGTCGCCGAGTATCAAAAACCTGTATTTTGTGCAAATGCATCGTTTTACATCGTTAAAACTCGTTTGGCACCGATGCCGCGAGCGAAAAAGCGTCAATCAGTCAAATCGAGCCATAGCGTTTTGCGAGCGCTGCACGCATGTAAACTCGGTCTCCGAATGACAAAAACCTTAATTTTGTGCAAATGCATCGTTTTGCATCGTCAAAACTCGTTTTGCACCGATGCCGCGAGCGAAAAAGCGTCACTCAGCCAAATCGAGCCATCGCGTTTTGCGAGCGCTGCACGCATGTAAACTCGGTCTCCGAATGTCAAAAGCCTTAATTTTGTTTAAATGCATCGTTTTGCATCGTCAAAACTCGTTTCGCAATGATGCCGCTAGCGAAAATGCGTCAATCAGCCAAATCAAGCTATCGCATTCTGCGCGCGTGGCACTCATGTAAACTCAGTCGCCGAGTACCAAAAACCTTTATTTTGTGCAAATGCATCGTTTTACATCGTTAAAACTCGTTTGGCACCGATGCCGCTAGCGAAATAGCGACAAACAGCCAAATCAAGCCATCTCGTTTTGCGAGCGCTGCACCCATGTTAACTCGATCTCCGAATGTCAAAACCCTTAATTTTGTTTAATTGCATCGTTTTACATCGTTAAAACTCGTTTGGCACCGATGCCGCGAGCGAAAAAGCGTCAGTCAGCCAAATCAAGCCATTGCGTTTTGCGAGCGCTGCACGCATGTAAACTCGGTCTCCGAATGACAAAAACCTTAATTTTGTGCAAATGCATCGTTTTACATCTTCAAAATTCGTTTGGTACCGATGCCGCGAGCGAAAAAGCGTCAGTCAGCCAAATCGAGCCATCGAGTTTTGCGAGCGCTGCACGCATGTAAACTCGGTCTCCGAATGACATAAACCTGTATTTTGTGCAAATGCATAGTTTTACATCGTTAAAACTCGTTTGGCACCGATGCCGCGAGCGAAAAAGCGTCAGTCAGCCTAATCGAGCCATTGCGTTTTGCGAGCGCTGCACTCATGTAAACTCGGTCTCCGAATGACAAAAACCTTAATTTTGTGCAAATGCATCGTTTTACATCTTCAAAATTCGTTTGGCAACGATGCCGCGAGCGAAAATGCGTCAATCAGCCAAATTGAGCCGTCACGTTTCGCGAGCGCTGCACGCGTGTAAACTTGGTCTCCGAATGACAAAAACCTTAATTTTGTGCAAATGCATCGTTTTGCATCGTCAAAACTCGTTTTGCACCGATGCCGCGAGCGAAGAAGCGTCACTCAGCCAAATCGAGCCATCGCGTTTTGCGAGCGCTGCACGCATGTAAACTCGGTCTCCGAATGTCAAAAGCCTTAATTTTGTTTAAATGCATCGTTTTGCATCGTCAAAACTCGTTTGGCAATGATGCCGCTAGCGAAAATGCGTCAATCAGCCAAATCAAGCTATCGCGTTCTGCCCGCGTGGCACTCATGTAAACTCGGTCGCCGAGTACCAAAAACCTTTATTTTGTGCAAATGCATCGTTTTACATCGTTAAAACTCGTTTGGCACCGATGCCGCGAGCGAAAAAGCGTCAAACAGCCAAATCAAGCCATCTCGTTTTGCGAGCGCTGCACCCATGTTAACTCGATCTCCGAATGTCAAAACCCTTAATTTTGTTTAATTGCATCGTTTTGCATCGTCAAAACTCGTTTGGCAACGATGCCGCGAGCGAAAATGCGTCAATCAGCCAAATTGAGCCATCACGTTTTGCAAGAGCCGCACGCGTGCAAACTCGGTCTCCGAATGACAAAAACCATCATTTTGTGCAAATGCATCGTTTTGCATCGTCAAAACTCGTTTGGCACCGATGCCGCGAGCGAAAAAGCGTCCCTCAGCCAAATCGAGCCATCGCGTTTTGCGAGCGCTGCACGCATATAAACTCGGTCTCCGAATGTTAAAAGCCTTAATTTTGTTTAAATGCATTGTTTTGCATCGTCAAAACTCGTTTGGCAATGATGCCGCTAGCGAAAATGCGTCAATCAGCCAAATCAAGCTATCGCGTTCTGCACGCGTGGCACTCATGTAAACTCGGTCGCCGAGTACCAAAAACATTTATTTTGTGAAAATGCATCGTTTTACATCGTTAAAACTCGGTTGGGCTCCGATGTCGCGAGCGAAAAATCGTCAAACAGCCAAATCAAGCCATCTCGTTTTGCGAGCGCTGCACCCATGTTAACTCGATCTCCGAATGTCAAAACCCTTAATTTTGTTTAATTGCATCGTTTTGCATCGTCAAAACTCGTTTGGCAACGATGCCGCGAACGAAAATGCGTTAATCAGCTAAATTGAGCCATCACGTTTTGCAAGCGCTGCACGCGTGTAAACTCGGTCTCCGAATGACAAAAACCTTAATTTTGTGCAAATGTATCGTTTTGCATCGTCAAAACTCGTTTGGCACCGATGCCGCGAGCGAAAAAGCGTCACTCAGCCAAATCGAACCATCGCGGTTTGCGAGCGCTGCACGCATGTAAACTCGGTCTCCGAATGTCAAAAGCCTTAATTTTGTTTAAATGCATCGTTTTGCATCGTCAAAACTCGTTTGGCAATGATGCCGCGAGCGAAAAAGCGTCAAACAGCCAAATCGAGCCAATGCGTTTTGCGAGCGCTGCACGCATGTAAACTCGGTCTCCGAATTACAAAAACCTTAATTTTGTGCAAATGCATCGTTTTGCATCGTCAAAACTCGTTTTGCACCGATGCCGCGAGCGAAAAAGCGTCACTCAGCCAAATCGAGCCATCGCGTTTTGCGAGCGCTGCACGCATGTAAACTCGGTCTCCGAATGTCAAAAGCCTTAATTTTGTTTAAATGCATCGTTTTGCATCGTCAAAACTCGTTTGGCAATGATGCCGCTAGCGAAAATGCGTCAATCAGCCAAATGAAGCTATCGCGTTCTGCGCGCGTGGCTCTCATGTAAAATCGGTCACCGAGTATCAAAAACCTTTATTTTGTACAAATGCATCGTTTTACATCGTTAAAACTCGTTTGGCACCGATGCCGCGAGCGAAAAAGCGTCAAACAGCCAAATCGAGCCATTGCGTTTTGCGAGCGCTGCACGCATGTAAACTCGGTCTCCGAATTACAAAAACCTTAATTTTGTGCAAATGCATCGTTTTACATCTTCAAAATTCGTTTGGCACCGATGCCGCGAGCGAAAAAGCGTCAGTCAGCCAAATCGAGCCATCGCGTTTTGCGAGCGCTGCACGCATGTAAACTCGGTCTCCGAATGTTAAAAGCCTTAATTTTGTTTAAATGCATCGTTTTGCATCGTCAAAACTCGTTTGGCAATGATGCCGCTAGCGAAAATGCGTCAATCAGCCAAATCAAGCTATCGCGTTCTGCGCGCGTGGCACTCATGTAAACTCGGTCGCCGAGTATCAAAAACCTGTATTTTGTGCAAATGCATCGTTTTACATCGTTAAAACTCGTTTGGCACCGATGCCGCGAGCGAAAAAGCGTCAATCAGTCAAATCGAGCCATAGCGTTTTGCGAGCGCTGCACGCATGTAAACTCGGTCTCCGAATGACAAAAACCTTAATTTTGTGCAAATGCATCGTTTTGCATCGTCAAAACTCGTTTTGCACCGATGCCGCGAGCGAAAAAGCGTCACTCAGCCAAATCGAGCCATCGCGTTTTGCGAGCGCTGCACGCATGTAAACTCGGTCTCCGAATGTCAAAAGCCTTAATTTTGTTTAAATGCATCGTTTTGCATCGTCAAAACTCGTTTGGCAATGATGCCGCTAGCGAAAATGCGTCAATCAGCCAAATCAAGCTATCGCGTTCTGCGCGCGTGGCACTCATGTAAACTCAGTCGCCGAGTACCAAAAACCTTTATTTTGTGCAAATGCATCGTTTTACATCGTTAAAACTCGTTTGGCACCGATGCCGCTAGCGAAATAGCGACAAACAGCCAAATCAAGCCATCTCGTTTTGCGAGCGCTGCACCCATGTTAACTCGATCTCCGAATGTCAAAACCCTTAATTTTGTTTAATTGCATCGTTTTACATCGTTAAAACTCGTTTGGCACCGATGCCGCGAGCGAAAAAGCGTCAAACAGCCAAATCAAGTCATCTCGTTTTGCGAGCGCTGCACCCATGTTAACTCGATCTCCGAATGTCAAAACCCTTAATTTTGTTTAATTGCATCGTTTTGCATCGTCAAAACTCGTTTGGCAACGATGCCGCGAGCGAAAATGCGTCAATCAGCCAAATTGAGCCATCACGTTTTGCAAGAGCTGCACGCGTGCAAACTCGGTCTCCGAATGACAAAAACCATCATTTTGTGCAAATGCATCGTTTTGCATCGTCAAAACTCGTTTGGCACCGATGCCGCGAGCGAAAAAGCGTCCCTCAGCCAAATCGAGCCATCGCGTTTTGCGAGCGCTGCACGCATATAAACTCGGTCTCCGAATGTTAAAAGCCTTAATTTTGTTTAAATGCATTGTTTTGCATCGTCAAAACTCGTTTGGCAATGATGCCGCTAGCGAAAATGCGTCAATCAGCCAAATCAAGCTATCGCGTTCTGCACGCGTGGCACTCATGTAAACTCGGTCGCCGAGTACCAAAAACATTTATTTTGTGAAAATGCATTGTTTTACATCGTTAAAACTCGGTTGGGCTCCGATGTCGCGAGCGAAAAATCGTCAAACAGCCAAATCAAGCCATCTCGTTTTGCGAGCGCTGCACCCATGTTAACTCGATCTCCGAATGTCAAAACCCTTAATTTTGTTTAATTGCATCGTTTTGCATCGTCAAAACTCGTTTGGCAACGATGCCGCGAACGAAAATGCGTTAATCAGCTAAATTGAGCCATCACGTTTTGCAAGCGCTGCACGCGTGTAAACTCGGTCTCCGAATGACAAAAACCTTAATTTTGTGCAAATGTATCGTTTTGCATCGTCAAAACTCGTTTGGCACCGATGCCGCGAGCGAAAAAGCGTCACTCAGCCAAATCGAACCATCGCGGTTTGCGAGCGCTGCACGCATGTAAACTCGGTCTCCGAATGTCAAAAGCCTTAATTTTGTTTAAATGCATCGTTTTGCATCGTCAAAACTCGTTTGGCAATGATGCCGCGAGCGAAAAAGCGTCAAACAGCCAAATCGAGCCAATGCGTTTTGCGAGCGCTGCACGCATGTAAATTCGGTCTCCGAATTACAAAAACCTTAATTTTGTGCAAATGCATCGTTTTACATCTTCAAAATTCGTTTGGCACCGATGCCGCGAGCGAAAAAGCGTCAGTCAGCCAAATCGAGGCATCACGTTTTGCGAGCCCTGCACGCATGTAAACTCGGTCTCCGAATGAAAAAAACCTTAATTTTGTGCAAACGCATCGTTTTACATCGTTAAAACTCGTTCGGCACCGAAGCCGCGAGCGGAAAATCGTCAAACAGCCAAATTAAGCCATCTCGTTTTGCGAGCGCTGCACGCATGTTAACTCTATCTCCGTATGTCAAAAACCTTAATTTTGTGCAAATGCATCGTTTTGCATCGTTAAAACTCGTTTGCCACCGATGCACAAGCAAAAAAGCGTCTAACAGCCAAATCGAGCTATCGCGTTTTGCACGCGCGGCACTAATGTAGACTCGGTCGCCGAGTATCAAAAACCTTTATTTTGTGCAAATGCATCGTTTTACATCGTTAAAACTCGTTTGGCACCGATGCCGCGAGCGAAAAAGCGTCAGTCAGCCAAATCAAGCCATTGCGTTTTGCGAGCGCTGCACGCATGTAAACTCGGTCTCCGAATGACAAAAACCTTAATTTTGTGCAAATGCATCGTTTTACATCTTCAAAATTCGTTTAGCACCGATGCCGCGAGCGAAAAAGCGTCAGTCAGCCAAATCGAGCCATCGCGTTTTGCGAGCGCTGCACGCATGTAAACTCGGTCTCCGAATGACAAAAACCTTAATTTTGTGCAAATGTCTCGTTTTACATGTTCAGAATTCGTTTGGCAACCGTGCCGCGAGCGAAAATTCGTCAATCAGCTAAATTGAGCCGTCACGTTTTGCGAGCGCTGCACGCGTGTAAACTCGGTCTCCGAATGACAAAAACCTTAATTTTGTGCAAATGCATCGTTTTGCATCGTCAAAACTCGTTTGGCACCGATGCCGCGAGCGAAAAAGCGTCACTCAGCCAATCGAACCATCGCGTTTTGCGAGCGCTGCACGCATGTAAACTCGGTCTCCGAATGTCAAAAGCCTTAATTTTGTCTAAATGCATCGTTTTGCATCGTCAAAACTCGTTTGGCAATGATGCCGCTTGCGAAAATGCGTCAATCAGCCAAATCAAGCTATCGCGTTCTGCGCGCGTGGCACTCATGTAAACTCGGTCGCCGAGTATCAAAAACCTGTATTTTGTGCAAATGCATCGTTTTACATCGTTAAAACTAGTTTGGCACCGATGCCGCGAGCGAAAAAGCGTCAATCAGCCAAATCAAGCTGTCGCGTTCTGCGCGCGTGGCACTCATGTAAACTCGGTCGCCGAGTACCAAAAACCTTAATTTTGTGCAAATGCATCGTTTTGCATCGTCAAAACTCGTTTGGCACCGATGCCGCGAGCGAAAAAGCGTCACTCAGCCAAATCGAGCCATCGAGCGTTTTGCGAGCGCTGCACGCATGTAAACTCGATCTCCGAATGTCAAAAAACTTGATTTTGTGCAAATGCATCGTTTTGCATCGTCAAAACTCGTTTTGCACCGATGCCGCGAGCGAAAAAGCGTCACTCAGCCAAATCGAGCCATCGCGTTTTGCGAGCGCTGCACGCATGTAAACTCGGTCTCCGAATGTCAAAAGCCTTAATTTTGTTTAAATGCATCGTTTTGCATCGTCAAAACTCGTTTGGCAATGATGCCGCTAGCGAAAATGCGTCAATCAGCCAAATCAAGCTATCGCGTTCTGCGCGCGTGGCACTCATGTAAACTCGGTCGCCGAGTATTAAAAACCTGTATTTTGTGCAAATGCATCGTTTTACATCGTCAAAACTCGTTTGGCACCGATGCCGCGAGCGAAAAAGCGTCAATCAGCCAAATCGAGCCATTGCGTTTTGCGAGCGCTGCACGCACGTAAACTCGGTCTCCGAATGACAAAAACCTTAATTTTGTGCAAATGCATCGTTTTACATCTTCAAAATTCGTTTGGCAACGATGCCGCAAGCGAAAATGCGTCAATCAGCCAAATTAAGCCGTCACGTTTTGCGAGCGCTGCACATGTGTAAACTCGGTCTCCGAATGACAAAAACCTTAATTTTGTGCAAATGCATCGTTTTGCATCGTCAAAACTCGTTTTGCACCGATGCCGCGAGCGAAAAGGCGTCACTCAGCCAAATCGAGCCATCGCGTTTTGCGAGCGCTGCACGCATGTAAACTCGGTCTCCGAATGTCAAAAGCCTTAATTTTGTTTAAATGCATCGTTTTGCATCGTCAAAACTCGTTTGGCAATGATGCCGCTAGCGAAAATGCGTCAATCAGCCAAATGAAGCTATCGCGTTCTGCGCGCGTAGCTCTCATGTAAACTCGGTCACCGAGTATCAAAAACCTTTATGTTGTGCCAATGCATCGTTTTACATCGTTAAAACTCGTTTGGCACCGATGCCGCGAGCGAAAAAGCGTCAAACAGCCAAATCGAGCCATTGCGTTTTGCGAGCGCTGCACGCATGTAAACTCGGTCTCCGAATTACAAAAACCTTAATTTTGTGCAAATGCATCGTTTTACATCTTCAAAATTCGTTTGGCACCGATGCCGCGAGCGAAAAAGCGTCAGTCAGCCAAATCGAGCCATCACGTTTTGCGAGCCCTGCACGCATGTAAACTCGGTCTCCGAATGTCAAAAGCCTTAATTTTGTTTAAATGCATCGTTTTGCATCGTCAAAACTCGTTTGGCAATGATGCCGCTAGCGAAAATGCGTCAATCAGCCAAATCAAGCTATCGCGTTCTGCGCGCGTGGCACTCATGTAAACTCAGTCGCCGAGTACCAAAAACCTTTATTTTGTGCAAATGCATCGTTTTACATCGTTAAAACTCGTTTGGCACCGATGCCGCTAGCGAAATAGCGACAAACAGCCAAATCAAGCCATCTCGTTTTGCGAGCGCTGCACCCATGTTAACTCGATCTCCGAATGTCAAAACCCTTAATTTTGTTTAATTGCATCGTTTTACATCGTTAAAACTCGTTTGGCACCGATGCCGCGAGCGAAAAAGCGTCAGTCAGCCAAATCAAGCCATTGCGTTTTGCGAGCGCTGCACGCATGTAAACTCGGTCTCCGAATGACAAAAACCTTAATTTTGTGCAAATGCATCGTTTTACATCTTCAAAATTCGTTTGGTACCGATGCCGCGAGCGAAAAAGCGTCAGTCAGCCAAATCGAGCCATCGAGTTTTGCGAGCGCTGCACGCATGTAAACTCGGTCTCCGAATGACATAAACCTTAATTTTGTGCAAATGCATCGTTTTACATCTTCAAAATTCGTTTGGCAACGATGCCGCGAACGAAAATGCGTCAATCAGCCAAATTGAGCCGTCACGTTTTGCGAGCGCTGCACGCGTGTAAACTCGGTCTCCGAATGACAAAAACCTTAATTTTGTGCAAATGCATCGTTTTGCATCGTCAAAACTCGTTTTGCACCGATGCCGCGAACGAAAAAGCGTCACTCAGCCAAATCGAGCCATCGCGTTTTGCGAGCGCTGCACGCATGTAAACTCGGTCTCCGAATGTCAAAAGCCTTAATTTTGTTTAAATGCATCGTTTTGCATCGTCAAAACTCGTTTGGCAATGATGCCGCTAGCGAAAATGCGTCAATCAGCCAAATCAAGCTATCGCGTTCTGCGCGCGTGGCACTCATGTAAACTCGGTCGCCGAGTACCAAAAACATTTATTTTGTGAAAATGCATCGTTTTACATCGTTAAAACTCGGTTGGGCTCCGATGTCGCGAGCGAAAAAGCGTCAAACAGCCAAACCAAGCCATCTCGTTTTGCGAGCGCTGCACCCATGTTAACTCGATCTCCGAATGTCAAAACCCTTAATTTTGTTTAATTGCATCGTTTTGCATCGTCAAAACTCGTTTGGCAACGATGCTGCGAACGAAAATGCGTTAATCAGCCAAATTGAGCCATCACGTTTTGCAAGCGCTGCACGCGTGTAAACTCGGTCTCCGAATGACAAAAACCTTAATTTTGTGCAAATGTATCGTTTTGCATCGTCAAAACTCGTTTGGCACCGATGCCGCGAGCGAAAAAGCGTCACTCAGCCAAATCGAACCATCGCGGTTTGCGAGCGCTGCACGCATGTAAACTCGGTCTCCGAATGTCAAAAGCCTTAATTTTGTTTAAATGCATCGTTTTGCATCGTCAAAACTCGTTTGGCAATGATGCCGCGAGCGAAAAAGCGTCAAACAGCCAAATCGAGCCAATGCGTTTTGCGAGCGCTGCACGCATGTAAACTCGGTCTCCGAATTACAAAAACCTTAATTTTGTGCAAATGCATCGTTTTACATCTTCAAAATTCGTTTGGCACCGATGCCGCGAGCGAAAAAGCGTCAGTCAGCCAAATCGAGCCATCACGTTTTGCGAGCCCTGCACGCATGTAAACTCGGTCTCCGAATGAAAAAAACCTTAATTTTATGCAAACGCATCGTTTTACATTGTTAAAACTCGTTCGGCACCGAAGCCGCGAGCGGAAAATCGTCAAACAGCCAAATTAAGCCATCTCGTTTTGCGAGCGCTGCACGCATGTTAACTCGATCTCCGTATGTCAAAAACCTTAATTTTGTGCAAATGCATCGTTTTGCATCGTTAAAACTCGTTTGCCACCGATGCACGAGCAAAAAAGCGTCTAACAGCCAAATCGAGCTATCGCGTTTTGCACGCGCGGCACTTATGTAGACTCGGTCGCCGAGTATCAAAAACCTTTATTTTGTGCAAATGCATCGTTTTACATCTTCAAAATTCGTTTAGCACCGATGCCGCGAGCGAAAAAGCGTCAGTCAGCCAAATCGAGCCATCGCGTTTTGCGAGCGCTGGACGCATGTAAACTCGGTCTCCGAATGACAAAAACCTTAATTTTGTGCAAATGCATCGTTTTACATGTTCAGAATTCGTTTGGCAACCATGCCGCGAGCGAAAATTCGTCAATCAGCTAAATTGAGCCGTCACGTTTTGCGAGCGCTGCACGCGTGTAAACTCGGTCTCCGAATGACAAAAACCTTAATTTTGTGCAAATGCATCGTTTTGCATCGTCAAAACTCGTTTGGCACCGATGCCGCGAGCGAAAAAGCGTCACTCAGCCAATCGAGCCATCGCGTTTTGCGAGCGCTGCACGCATGTAAACTCGGTCTCCGAATGAAAAAAACCTTAATTTTGTGCAAATGCATCGTTTTACATCGTTAAAACTCGTTCGGCACCGAAGCCGCGAGCGGAAAATCGTCAAACAGCCAAATTAAGCCATCTCGTTTTGCGAGCGCTGCACGCATGTTAACTCGATCTCCGTATGTCAAAAACCTTAATTTTGTGCAAATGCATCGTTTTACATCGTTAAAACTCGTTTGGCACCAATACCGCGAGCAAGAAAGCGTCAAACAGCCAAATCAAGCCATCTCGCTTTGCGAGCGCTGCACGCAGGTTAACTCGATCTCCGAATGTCAAAAACCTTAATTTTGTTTAATTGCATCGTTTTGCATCGTCAAAACTTGTTTGGCAACGATGCCGCGAGCGAAAATGCGTCAATCAGTCAAAGTGAGCCATCACGTTTTGCGTGCGCTGCACGCATGTAAACTCGGTCTCCGAATGACAAAAACCTTAATTTTGTGCAAATGCATCGTTTTACATCTTCAAAATTCGTTTGGCAACGATGCCGCAAGCGAAAATGCGTCAATCAGCCAAATTGAGCCGTCACGTTTTGCGAGCGCTGCACATGTGTAAACTCGGTCTCCGAATGTCAAAAGCCTTAATTTTGTTTAAATGCATCGTTTTGCATCGTCAAAACTCGTTTGGCAATGATGCCGCTAGCGAAAATGCGTCAATCAGCCAAATGAAGCTATCGCGTTCTGCGCGCGTGGCACTCATGTAAACTCGGTCGCCGAGTACCAAAAACCTTCATTTTATGCAAATGCATCGTTTTACATCGTTAAAACTCGTTTGGAACCGATGCCGCGAGCGAAAAAGCGTCAAACAGCCAAATCAAGCCATCTCGTTTTGCGAGCGCTGCACGCATGTAAACTCGGTCTCCGAATGACAAAAACCTTAATTTCGTGCAAATGCATCGTTTTACATCTTCAAAATTCGTTTGGCAACGATGCCGCGAGCGAAAATGCGTCAATCAGCCAAATTGAGCCGTCACGTTTTTCGAGCGCTGCACAAGTGTAAACTCGGTCTCCGAATGACAAAGACCTTAATTTTGTGCAAATGCATCGTTTTGCATCGTCAAAACTCGTTTTGCACCAATGCCGCGAGCGAAAAAGCGTCACTCAGCCAAATCGAGCCATCGCGTTTTGCGAGCGGTGCACGCATGTAAACTCGGTCTCCGAATGTCAAAAGCCTTAATTTTGTTTAAATGCATCGTTTTGCATCGTCAAAACTCGTTTGGCAATGATGCCGCTAGCGAAAATGCGTCAATCAGCCAAATCAAGCTATCGCGTTCTGCGCGCGTGGCACTCATGTAAACTCGGTCGCCGAGTATCAAAAACCTGTATTTTGTGCAAATGCATCGTTTTACATCGTTAAAACTCGTTTGGCACCAATACCGCGAACGAGAAAGCGTCAAACAGCCAAATCAAGCCATCTCGCTTTGCGAGCGCTGCACGCATGTTAACTCGATCTCCGAATGTGAAAAACCTTAATTTTGTTTAATTGCATCGTTTTGCATCTTCAAAATTCGTTTGGCAACGATGCCGCAAGCGAAAATGCGTCAATCAGCCAAATTAAGCCGTCACGTTTTGCGAGCGCTGCACATGTGTAAACTCGGTCTCCGAATGTCAAAAGCCTTAATTTTGTTTAAATGCATCGTTTTGCATCGTCAAAACTCGTTTGGCAATGATGCCGCTAGCGAAAATGCGTCAATCAGCCAAATGAAGCTATCGCGTTCTGCGCGCGTGGCACTATGTAAACTCGGTCACCGAGTATCAAAAATCTTTATGTTGTGCCAATGCATCGTTTTACATCGTTAAAATTCGTTTGGCACCGATGCCACGAGCGAAAAAGCGTCAAACAGCCAAATCAAGCCATCGCGTTCTGCGCGCGTGGCACTCATGTAAACTCGGTCGCCGAGTATCAAAAACCTGTATTTTGTGCAAATGCATCGTTTTACATCGTTAAAACTCGTTTGGCACCGATGCCGCGAGCGAAAATGCGTCAATCAGCCAAATTGAGCCATCACGTTTTGCAAGCGCTGCACGCGTGTAAACTCGGTCTCCGAATGACAAAAACCTTAATTTTGTGCAAATGCATCGTTTTACATCTTGAAAATTCGTTTGGCAACGATGCCGCGAGCGAAAATGCGTCAATCAGCTAAATTGAGCCGTCACGTTTTTCGAGCGCTGCACAAGTGTAAACTCGGTCTCCGAATGTCAAAAGCCTTAATTTTGTTTAAATGCATCGTTTTGCATCGTCAAAACTCGTTTGGCAATGATGCCGCTAGCGAAAATTCGTCAATCAGCCAAATCAAGCTATCGCGTTCTGCGCGCGTGGCACTCATGTAAACTCGGTCGCCGAGTATCAAAAACCTGTATTTTGTGCAAATGCATCGTTTTACATCGTTAAAACTCGTTTGGCACCAATACCGCGAGCGAGAAAGCGTCAAACAGCCAAATCAAGCCATCGCGTTCTGCGCGCGTGGCACTCATGTAAACTCGGTCGCCGAGTATCAAAAACCTTAATTTTGTGCAAATGCATCGTTTTATATCTTCAAAATTCGTTTGGCACCGATGCCGCGAGCGAAAAAGCGTCAGTCAGCCAAATCGAGCCATCAGGTTTTGCGAGCCCTGCACACATGTAAACTCGGTCTCCGAATGAAAAAAACCTTAATTTTGTGCAAATGCATCGTTTTACAATTTCAAAATTCGTTTGGCACCGATGCCGCGAGCGAAAAAGCGTCAGTCAGCCAAATCGAGCCATCGCGTTTTGCGAGCGCTGCACGTATGTAAACTCGGTCTCCGAATGACAAAAACCTTAATTTTGTGCAAATGCATCGTTTTACATGTTCAGAATTCGTTTGGCAACGATGCCGCGAGCGAAAATGCGTCAATCAGCCAAATTGAGCCGTCACGTTTTGCGAGCGCTGCACGCGTGTAAACTCGGTCTCCGAATGACAAAAACCTTAATTTTGTGCAAATGCATCGTTTTGCATCGACAAAACTCGTTTTGCACCAATGCCGCGAGCGAAAAAGCGTCACTCAACCAAATCGAGCCATCGCGTTTTGCGAGCGCTGCACGCATGTAAACTCGGTCTCCGAATGACAAAAACCTTAATTTTGTGCAAATGCATCGTTTTACATGTTCAGAATTCGTTTGGCAACGATGCCGCGAGCGAAAATGCGTCAATCAGCCAAATTGAGCCGTCACGTTTTGCGAGCGCTGCACGCGTGTAAACTCGGTCTCCGAATTACAAAAACCTTAATTTTGTGCAAATGCATCGTTTTGCATCGTCAAAACTCGTTTGGCAATGATGCCGCCAGCGAAAATGCGTCAATCAGCCAAATCAAGCTATCGCGTTCTGCGCGCGTGACACCCATGTAAACTCGGTCGCCGAGTATCAAAAACCTGTATTTTGTGCAAATGCATCGTTTTACATAGTTAAAACTCGTTTGGCACCGATGCCGCGAGCGAAAAAGCGTCAATCAGCCAAATCGAGCCATTGCGTTTTGCGAGCGCTGCACGCATGTAAACTCGGTCTCCGAATGATAAAAACCTTAATTTTGTGCAAATGCATCGTTTTACATCTTCAAAATTCGTTTGGCAACGATGCCGCAAGCGAAAATGCGTCAATCAGCCAAATTGAGCCGTCACGTTTTGCGAACGCTGAACATGTGTAAACTCGGTCTCCGAATGACAAAAACCTTAATTTTGTGCAAATGCATCGTTTTGCATCGTCAAAACTCGTTTTGCACCGATGCCGCGAGCGAAAAAGCGTCACTCAGCCAAATCGAGCCATCGCGTTTTGCGAGCGCTGCACGCATGTAAACTCGGTCTCCGAATGATAAAAACCTTTATTTTGTGCAAATGCATCGTTTTACATCTTCAAAATTCGTTTGGCAACGATGCCGCTATCGAAAATGCGTCAATCAGCCAAATCAAGCTATCGCGTTCTGCGCGCGTGGCACTCATGTAAACTCGGTCGCCGAGTACCAAAAACCTTTATTTTGTGCAAATGCATCGTTTTACATCGTTAAAACTCGTTTGGCACCGATGCCGCGAGCGAAAAAGCGTCAAACAGCCAAATCAAGCCATCTCGTTTTGCGAGCGCTGCACTCATGCAAACTCGGTCTCCGAATGACAAAAACCTTAATTTTGTTTAATTGCATCGTTTTGCATCGTCAAAACTCGTTTGGCAACGATGCCGCGAGCGAAAATGCGTCAATCAGCCAAATTGAGCCATCCCGTTTTGCAAACGCTGCACGCGTGTAAACTCGGTCTCCGAATGACAAAAACCTTAATTTTGTGCAAATGCATCGTTTTGCATCGTCAAAACTCGTTTGGCACCGATGCCGCGAGCGAAAAAGCGTCACTCAGCCAATCGAGCCATCGCGTTTTGCGAGCGCTGCACGCATGTAAACTCGGTCTCCGAATGTCAAAAGCCTTAATTTTGTTTAAATGCATCGTTTTGCATCGTCAAAACTCGTTTGGCAATGATGCCGCTAGCGAAAATGCGTCAATCAGCCAAATCAAGCTATCGCGTTCTGCGCGCGTGGCACTCATGTAAACTCGGTCGCCGAGTATCAAAAACCTGTATTTTGTGCAAATGCATCGTTTTACATCGTTAAAACTCGTTTGGCACCGATGCCGCGAGCGAAAAAGCGTCGATCAGCCAAATCGAGCCATTGCGTTTTGCGAGCGCTGCACGCATGTAAACTCGGTCTCCGAATGATAAAAACCTTAATTTCGTGCAAATGCATCGTTTTACATCTTCAAAATTCGTTTGGCAAGGATGCAGCGAGCGAGAATGCGTCAATCAGCCAAATTGAGCCGTCACGTTTTGCGAGCGCTGCACGCGTGTAAACTCGGTCTTCGAATGACAAAAACCTTAATTTTGTGCAAATGCATCGTTTTGCATCGTCAAAACTCGTTTTGCACCAATGCCGCGAGCGAAAAAGCGTCACTCAGCCAAATCGAGCCATCGCGTTTTGCGAGCGCTGCACGCATGTAAACTCGGTCTCCGAATGTCAAAAGCCTTAATTTTGTTTAAATGCATCGTTTTGCATCGTCAAAACTCGTTTGGCAATGATTGCCGCTAGCGAAAATGCGTCAATCAGCCAAATGAAGCTATCGCGTTCTGCGCGCGTGGCTCTCATGTAAACTCGGTCACCGAGTATCAAAAACCTTTATGTTGTGCCAATGCATCGTTTTACATCGTTAAAACTCGTTTGGCACCGATGCCGCGAGCGAAAAAGCGTCAGTCAGCCAAATCGAGCCATTGCGTTTTGCGAGCGCTGCACGCATGTAAACTCGGTCTCCGAATTACAAAAACCTTAATTTTGTGCAAATGCATCGTTTTACATCTTCAAAATTCGTTTGGCACCGATGCCGCGAGCGAAAATGCGTCAATCAGCCAAATGAAGCTATCGCGTTCTGCGCGCGTGGCACTCATGTAAACTCGGTCACCGAGTATCAAAAACCTTTATGTTGTGCCAATGCATCGTTTTACATCGTTAAAACTCGTTTGGCACCGATGCCGCGAGCGAAAAAGCGTCAAACAGCCAAATCAAGCCATCGCGTTCTGCGCGCGTGGCACTCATGTAAACTCGGTCGCCGAGTATCAAAAACCTGTATTTTGTGCAAATGCATCGTTTTACATCGTTAAAACTCGTTTGGCACCAATACCGCGAGCAAGAAAGCGTCAAACAGCCAAATCAAGCCATCTCGCTTTGCGAGCGCTGCACGCAGGTTAACTCGATCTCCGAATGTCAAAAACCTTAATTTTGTTTAATTGCATCGTTTTGCATCGTCAAAACTTGTTTGGCAACGATGCCGCGAGCGAAAATGCGTCAATCAGTCAAAGTGAGCCATCACGTTTTGCGTGCGCTGCACGCATGTAAACTCGGTCTCCGAATGACAAAAACCTTAATTTTGTGCAAATGCATCGTTTTACATCTTCAAAATTCGTTTGGCAACGATGCCGCAAGCGAAAATGCGTCAATCAGCCAAATTGAGCCGTCACGTTTTGCGAGCGCTGCACATGTGTAAACTCGGTCTCCGAATGTCAAAAGCCTTAATTTTGTGCAAATGCATCGTTTTGCATCGACAAAACTCGTTTTGCACCAATGCCGCGAGCGAAAAAGCGTCACTCAACCAAATCGAGCCATCGCGTTTTGCGAGCGCTGCACGCATGTAAACTCGGTCTCCGAATGACAAAAACCTTAATTTTGTGCAAATGCATCGTTTTACATGTTCAGAATTCGTTTGGCAACGATGCCGCGAGCGAAAATGCGTCAATCAGCCAAATTGAGCCGTCACGTTTTGCGAGCGCTGCACGCGTGTAAACTCGGTCTCCGAATTACAAAAACCTTAATTTTGTGCAAATGCATCGTTTTGCATCGTCAAAACTCGTTTGGCAATGATGCCGCCAGCGAAAATGCGTCAATCAGCCAAATCAAGCTATCGCGTTCTGCGCGCGTGACACCCATGTAAACTCGGTCGCCGAGTATCAAAAACCTGTATTTTGTGCAAATGCATCGTTTTACATAGTTAAAACTCGTTTGGCACCGATGCCGCGAGCGAAAAAGCGTCAATCAGCCAAATCGAGCCATTGCGTTTTGCGAGCGCTGCACGCATGTAAACTCGGTCTCCGAATGACAAAAACCTTAATTTTGTTTAATTGCATCGTTTTGCATCTTCAAAATTCGTTTGGCAACGATGCCGCGAGCGAAAATGCGTCAATCAGCCAAATTGAGCCATCCCGTTTTGCAAACGCTGCACGCGTGTAAACTCGGTCTCCGAATGACAAAAACCTTAATTTTGTGCAAATGCATCGTTTTGCATCGTCAAAACTCGTTTGGCACCGATGCCGCGAGCGAAAAAGCGTCACTCAGCCAATCGAGCCATCGCGTTTTGCGAGCGCTGCACGCATGTAAACTCGGTCTCCGAATGTCAAAAGCCTTAATTTTGTTTAAATGCATCGTTTTGCATCGTCAAAACTCGTTTGGCAATGATGCCGCTAGCGAAAATGCGTCAATCAGCCAAATCAAGCTATCGCGTTCTGCGCGCGTGGCACTCATGTAAACTCGGTCGCCGAGTATCAAAAACCTGTATTTTGTGCAAATGCATCGTTTTACATCGTTAAAACTCGTTTGGCACCGATGCCGCGAGCGAAAAAGCGTCGATCAGCCAAATCGAGCCATTGCGTTTTGCGAGCGCTGCACGCATGTAAACTCGGTCTCCGAATGATAAAAACCTTAATTTTGTGCAAATGCATCGTTTTACATCTTCAAAATTCGTTTGGCAACGATGCCGCAAGCGAAAATGCGTCAATCAGCCAAATTGAGCCGTCACGTTTTGCGAGCGCTGAACATGTGTAAACTCGGTCTCCGAATGACAAAAACCTTAATTTTGTGCAAATGCATCGTTTTGCATCGTCAAAACTCGTTTTGCACCGATGCCGCGAGCGAAAAAGCGTCACTCAGCCAAATCGAGCCATCGCGTTTTGCGAGCGCTGCACGCATGTAAACTCGGTCTCCGAATGTCAAGAGCCTTAATTTTGTTTAAATGCATCGTTTTGCATCGTCAAAACTCGTTTGGCAATGATGCCGCTAGCGAAAATGCGTCAATCAGCCAAATCAAGCTATCGCGTTCTGCGCGCGTGGCACTCATGTAAACTCGGTCGCCGAGTACCAAAAACCTTTATTTTGTGCAAATGCATCGTTTTACATCGTTAAAACTCGTTTGGCACCGATGCCGCGAGCGAAAAAGCGTCAAACAGCCAAATCAAGCCATCTCGTTTTCCGAGCGCTGCACGCATGTAAACTCGGTCTCCGAATGACAAAAACCTTAATTTCGTGCAAATGCATCGTTTTACATCTTCAAAATTCGTTTGGCAAGGATGCAGCGAGCGAGAATGCGTCAATCAGCCAAATTGAGCCGTCACGTTTTGCGAGCGCTGCACGCGTGTAAACTCGGTCTTCGAATGACAAAAACCTTAATTTTGTGCAAATGCTTCGTTTTGCATCGTCAAAACTCGTTTTGCACCAATGCCGCGAGCGAAAAAGCGTCACTCAGCCAAATCGAGCCATCGCGTTTTGCGAGCGCTGCACGCATGTAAACTCGGTCTCCGAATGTCAAAAGCCTTAATTTTGTTTAAATGCATCGTTTTGCATCGT
>OZ035855.1:1022235-1089833 GCA_964034905.1 Itoplectis maculator | reverse complement strand
CGGCCTGCGTCTTGAACCGCATAATTCGCGCTTGGTCCTGCAGGTTCGTGTCGCCGATACCGTCGATGATATAATCGATTATCTCGTCCTCTTCGATCGGCACGCGATTCGCCAAGATCACTTTATCGTGATAATAATCACCAAACGGTTCCTTCGGCTGCCACTGTCGTTGTTCGAATTTTTTCCGGAACACTAACTTCGTCTGCCGGTGGTCGAACATCGATTTCATCTACTGCAACAAATCTTCAACACTGTCGATGAGATGATTCGGCCTCGAATGAAACCAGTCGAGCGCGCGACCCTTCAATTTCGCGCTGATTAAGATTTTTGACGAGGTATCGTCCAGTTCGTATGTTACTCGCAGCAACGAAAACTGTTGCTCCCATCTCCAGAACGTCCCGTATGGAAATTAATAGACGTCAAATATACGCTAAAAATATATGCGACATATATTTTATATGGGTGAGATATATGTCGCCAAAATGTTCTATAATTAGTAAATATCATTTATATATGTTGGAAATATAAATTACGTACATATTGAACATATATATTACAATGTAGCGAAATATATGCGTAGAATAAATGTTATTTGAGTGATATATATTCTGCATATATGTCATGGATACATGATGCATATGCGCTTAATATATAATGCTTGACTACAAAATATATATTAAAAATAAGGATCATATAATGTGTTTACATTACACATTATAAGATATATATATGACTCATGTATGTCTGCTACATTTTGCTTGGCTGCAAAGGATGTGTGGTAAATAAGATTCATGTAAATTATAAGCATGCTCAATATATAATTCAGCACAGTAAAATATACTCCTTGAATAAGCAGTATACAGTTATACACTATGATGAATACATGACTCATGTTTGTCTGCTACATATTGCTTCGCTGCAAATTATGTGTGGTAAATAAGATTCATGTAAATGATAAGCATGCTCAATATATAATGCAGCACAGTTGAATATACTTTTTAAATAAGCAGTATACAATTATACAGTATTGTTCTAAATATGTCATGCGAAAACGATAGAAATTTGCGAATTAACATATATCATAATTAAAAATAACTTTTATATCAATGCGTGCGGAAAACCGCCATTTTCGCACCGTGTGATATAAAATTTCATACCTCCCTTATGCGAAACACATTTTCTAACTCGTGTAATTGCAGCCCTCGACTTCGGCTCGTGCAGCAAACGCACACTCGTCAGAAAAAGTTGTTTCGCCCTCGTGGATTAATGTACTTCTTTTTTTATATAATCCGACTGAAAGTACTGCTCAAACATATCAAAACTTTTTTATTTAAATCGAAATATTTATCTGGTACGTAAAGAGTCTATGGCAAGTTGCATACTAGGTAAGCGATGTGGACTTAAATGCAATTTCAAGTGTAATTTGTGCCACAACTGAGCTACCGATTCCTACCTTAAAATATCGTGAGCTAGCGTTATAAATAAGTTCTCTTACTCCATCCAAGAATAGATTATCAATTTTAGCGCTCTCGTATAATTATTCATAGCTATTTGAATCGGAGGATATTTTTAATATAATTCTCTTGATTATTTAATTGGGTGACCCTCGACCCTTGCACTTATTGGCATCGATCGCGGATCACTGGTTCATTTTTGGTTCTGGGCAGCACTGTTGAAAATACTGTAGGAGCGCGAAGAAAGGTCTTATTCAGGGAGGATGATAATATTAACGAAAAAGTTCTGCAATAGGAATGATAAACAAAAAAATTGAAACTTATTGTCATCAAGTTCAATATTTTATCACAAATTAAGAAATGCGTTACAGATTGTGCGAATCGTTTAGTGAAATATTAAAACAATGTCGTCATGTTTAATATTCTAGTCATATATAATCATATAAATTATAACGTCTGGAGTAATGCAATCATAAATGTATAGTTTTATTATAAATTATGATTAATGGAACATATTACAAATCTTCGTTTTTTTATCGATCATCTTAGTTTACTTTAGTTTAACAATTCGCGGCGGTTCGGGTGCAGACACGCGAGCAAGATTTTCGAGCTATTTATCTCGATTAGAGTAATTTTTTCTTTTAACAATGAAGTACGCACAGCCGCCAAATTGTTCTGTCTTTTATCTAATACTATCAAATGGCTCAATTTTCTACCATGAACGAAAGTACTTCTGTCCTTTTCAAAATATCTGCCAATCGCGAATGACGCTGGAATGTCATCTACCTTTGTAGCTAAGAAGCGTTCAATTTCAAATATTTCTTCCGTGTGTAATAATGCATAATAACTAGCGGTTTTTTGTGCTCTGGAGTAGATTTTACTGTGAAAAATATTACTATTTACGATGGCTCTTTTGTAACATTGGTTTGTTGAATTCTCATTGATATTTACATTCGATCTCTGTAACGCTAAATATTGGTCGCGGGGTAGTCTTTGATAAGTGAATGCTGATCCCAATAGGTGCGTATCGTCTACTGTCAAAGAAGGCCGCAGTCTCTCCTCTTTCCCTAACATTTTATCAAGGTGCTCCTTCTGTGACGTGTTTAAGTTTTCTGAATACCTATTGTACAATCTGTCTACGAACGCCATGGTTCGAAATGTATCGCAAATCTGCAAAGCTGCTCCGTTTGAGCTCTTGACACAGGCCAACAACACCTGGTTCGCATTCTCGTATGGGAACGCACTGTGAGTCCATAGAGGGCCCCAGTTAGATACGCTGCGGGGTAAATGGGCCAGCAAATGCACATTGAACGAAATATGTTCTTTTCCATACAACTTTTCAACCCCGTCAATAAATTCGATTAAACATTTTTCAGCATTCGCTATTTCGGATGGCATTATTGAGTCTTTCAATAGAATCGACACACCATCTACAAGCAAAGCCCAATGATCCACGTACTTCCGCGGGAAAAGCACTAATAATATGGGTAAGCTATAAAATAATAAAAATGTCACCCATTCGTGTGCTTTCCAATGAGCACGATCAGTTATTTTGCGAGGTGTACGTGAAATGTCTAGATCAGGAGTAAATGACTTGAGCAATGCGTCTACTTCATCGATGAGATGAGCAAAATAAAAATCTTTCCCGTGATTCACCGAATCAAACCACAATCTGGCAAACTGTCTGCACACGCCGAGTGCGACGCAGTGCATCCAGTCGACATCCAAGGACTGAATGATATCGAATTCAGGAATTTCGCATAATATCGACGGCCCTTTCACCCCTTTATCTTGAATTGTTGCGTGGTACATCGTTTCTTCATGGGTTCGCAACCCTTCACCGAATGGTTTCCCGTGTCCATCTAGAGGATAAACCCGTGCGTACCCCTTTCCCTTCGATATTGTCTCTCCTGGGTTGAGACACAGTCCGCAACCGTACTCTCCATTGAATTGTCGCGAATTTCTAAGTAGCGGACGAGCAACAGAATCGCTTATGCACATGAGAAGGCGGCACTTTTTTATATATAATGAGCCTTCAAATTCATAGCTGAACCCTTCCGTCGCCAACGTCTTACTCTCGGCTATGAACGGTTTCATATACTCATTCATCTTGGGCTTTCCCTGTCCAAACCAGAGTCCGCATATAAGTACGTTTCGTCTCGTGTTAATTGACTTTAATTCATTAATCGTGCATAGGATGGGCCAAATCGAAGAATTTGAACTATCAAAAACGGGCGCACCATCTACGCTGAAATTAACGCTTATCATCTCGTCATTCATTTTTTCTTTATATAGTTGGCCGTCGAAGATGCTTTCGATTGCATATTCGCACAATTTCGGTTTTCGTTCAGAGCCTAAATAATTATGAGCATCCGTAGTCTCAAAGACCTCTTTTAACTGTTGTGCTAAAGGCATGTAAATGAAGGTGTTATGCGCCTGTACATTTGTCTTGACATCAATATCTTCGTCGCATCGATCGCAGTGAAGTAAATCATCAGCTGACTCTCCAACGTAGCATTCACATGCTGGACAAAGATGATGAATTGTCATTTGCGTAGAGAAGTCGTCAACCACTTTTTTCCAGTGGTATTTGGTAGATCTCTTCACTGTTACGTCTCCCAGAACGTTGTATAACTGCATTATCCCTTCCGTTGCAGTGTACGTAAGCTTGAAATGCAATTTTGTAGCTAAGATCAGTAAGGTTTGCGTTAGAACTTCGTCAGAATAATATGGACTTCGGTCTTCGTTCGTTGCTGTTCGATTTTCATTTGGAGAATCCGGTGTCCTTTCGTCAGTTGATACATTGTTGACAACATCTTTGTTAGATCCCTCGGAAGACGTGGCCTGTAAGACAAATAATACGAATTTCGCTTATTTGATTTTAACGTCAGTTATCTTACCGCGGGTTCCGCAAAAGAGGCGCAATTAGTATTACACGAAATGGAAAACATTGCGAGACCATTATTCAGTCGTAATTGTTGAGGTTAGCGGCTATAGCCCGACCCACACCGATGTACAGGGGAAGAAAATTCAAAATAAGTCAACTCTTTTCGTATTTCTTCTGACGTTTCTATGATTAAATTCCAGAAAAATTACTTTTGCGTTATAAACTTGATTAGGTGCTTTTTCGAAATACATACGATTCAAAAAGATCTGTTTATTTAAATGAATAAATTATTGCAAATTAGGGGATATAGTCAAGAAAATAATACTGACACTTACTGTGGATAATATTCTTATCAAGAAGGTATAGATAAAATTACATAGAAAATGTATATTTTCCTTAGCGTAGCTGTTGAGTATTGAGGAGAATGATTTGTTATCCTTAACGTAGCTGCTGTGCGCTGAGAAAAAAGAATCATTTTCCTTAGCGTAGATTATGTGCGCTGAGGCAAATGATTTATTTTTCTTAGCGTAGCTGCTGTACGCTTAGGACAATGATTTATTTTGCTCAATGAAGAGCAGGTACGCTGAATCAAATGGATAATTGTAGCTGTTCTCTGAGGACTATAAAGAATACAAAATTTTCCTCAGCCCAACAGTTACAATTATGAAAACATTTTTAAAGTAACGCGAATCGAATACCTCAGTCTTTTTTCTTGACAGTTATATTTCATTGCTGACAAATTTGTATCATTAGTTGTACGACCTTTTAATATTTAATGTATTGAATTGAAATAAAACCGAGAAGCTGTTTAATTATAGTATAATTTACCCGTAAAAAGTATACCATCACTTTGGCACTACGGGCGTAAGAATTCACTTATACTCACTGAATCTGGGTTATTATCTATTGTCCTGTCGTTTGCGATTGGTTGATAAATCGAAGATTCTCCTGCTTGCTTTATCCTGTGAAAGAAAGTAGAAATAGGATAGCATCCATTAGTTGGTCGTTACTATAAATTGGAACACGTCACCGACCAAACGGTACGTTTGAAAACTGGCATTTAATTCCGATATTTCGACTTACGATGTCTTTTAAGAGAGGATATCTTATTCGAGTTACGGTATGTATATTTGTATTTGTTATTTTAACCTACCTTGCGGCTCTCCTGTTTGATGCCCAATATCGCTTGGTACTGCGAGGAATTTTATGATCGGAAACTCCGTGATAATTGTATTTTTTGTATGATCCTTTTTTTGCACTCCCAACAGGTTTATCGTTAACACTGCTCATTATTGCACGAATTTTAATACAGTGTACGGTGTTTACTTTGTGTACTGTACTCGACTGTGTTTATGTTTTGTTCTGACACTCGACGCGTTTTGATTTCGGTTGCATGGACGATAAATGGTTGATACTTGATCGTTCGCATAAACTGTCGGAATGGCCTGTACGATTCTATAAAGCCCTCACAGCTTCGGCCGCGTTCACACGACGGACAGCGAAAATGCGCCTTTCCGGGACATCCACAAAGCGCTAGTCGGTAGAAGCAGCCGGTAGGGGAACGTTAGGCTAGAGAAGCCTGGGGATTACCTTTTTCTCTCGTGGACTTCGATGGCGCGCAGATCGCGTCTCTCTTGTGCCCTTTTGTGAAGTGAAATAAGCATCGGTTTCCTTACATTACGTGTGCATTGCCGGTCTCACGTACCCTTTTTTAGGCCCGGAACGCCGCAATTCTGATACGTGATGCGCCATCCTAACATTTCGCCCGAAAAAGTAATCGAAAGACAGAAATGCGCTCGCTCGTTTACCGACGTTCGGTTACCGGGCGGCTGGTTGCCAGGCCTACCGGGCCCACCGTGTGCGTGCGCGGCACTATGGCGAGTACAGTCTCAACAAGAGGCGCGCGCTCTCCGAGTGGTGAGTACAGTCTCAACAAGAAGCGCGCGCTCGGCGGGTGTCCGAGTCTGCCTGATTGGTCTGCCAGATACCGCGTCGTATGGCAGACGGATCCTCATTGGCTACAGCACGTTCCGCGTTTGCAGCTTTTAGCTCGTAGTGTACGTAAACAAAGCAGTATTCGCTTGACCTCAGTATTATACGCCAGCACATGGGCTTTGAAATTTTGTTCACCTTGTCGAGAGATATTTACACGACGTGTTTAAGACGAAAAGTAGTTGTTAATGTGAGAAACTACGTCATAATTGACGCTGCGTTAACTCGTCCTAAAACGAGGTATGTGTAAAAACGACAGTTCGTTTTCTTTTCGTCCTTTCTATTGTTATAGTCAATACGTCTGGCTCGTCACATTGTTTTCGTGTTGCTATCCACCCAGATATACACAGACGGCACGAAACGGGCGCAGAAGGCTTTGTACTGTCTGTCGATGTGGGCACTATATCAATAGAAATAATATCTTGCATTTCATTTTTCGTTAATTTCTACTCTTAGTATGTCCAAGAAGCTATTGGCGTTAGTGAAGTGGATCGGCGGGGCCGATGACCGAACATATACCGTGGGGGTACCTGTCGATTGGATTAAGTCATTCAATTATGATGAATATGCATCGGCTACCGAAGGTCCGAAGGTTACAGATATTTTCATAAACATTTTCTATTCCAACAGAATTTGTAATACACTTTCTTTATTTAATAGAAAAGACGTATGTCATTGAGTGGCATGGCTCGTCAAAAAAGGAACCGCTTGGTGGGTGGGAATGCTACGATGCATTCGTTGTTGAGGTGTCCGGTGAGTAATAAAGCTAATTTATCTTCTTAATCTTCTATACATTGTAACTTCTGCAATGTATCTACTGTTTGTTTGATGGCTGTTGTTCTTTAAGAAAATTAAATTATTTTCCTCAGCTTAACTACAGAGTGCTGCAGAAAATTATTTATTCTCCTTAGCGTAGCTACTTTGTGCTGAGAAAAATGATTTATTTCCCTTAGCGTAGCTGCTGTGCACTGAGGAAAATGATTTATTTTCCTGAGCGTAGCTGCTTTGCACTGAGGAAAATGATTAGTTATTCCTAGCGTAGCTACTTTGAGCTGAGGAAAATGAATCATTTCCCTTAGCGTAGCTGCTCTGCGCTGAGGAAAATTATTTCTTATTCCTAGCGCAGCTAGTTTGCACTGAGGAAAATGATGTCTTATTCCTAGCGTAGCTACTTTGAGCTGAGAAAAAAGAATGATTTCCCTTAGCGTAGCTGCTTTGCGCTGAGAAAAATTATTTGTTATTCCTAGCGTAGCTACTATGAGCTGAGAAAAATGAATCATTTCCCTTAGCGTAGCAGCTCTGCGCTGACGAAAACTATTTGTTATTCCTAGCGTAGCTACTTTGCACTGAGGAAAATGACTTGTTATTCCTAGCGTAACTACTTTGAGCTGAGAAAAATTATTTATTTTCCATAACGAACAGCAGCTATGCTGAATAAAATAGATACTTATAGCTGTTGTTCTCTGAGGACAATAAAAAATAAATAATTTCCCTCGATGAATAACAGCTACAATTATCCATTTTAAGCAGGTCAGCTGCTGTTCCCTGATGAATATAAATAATAATAAATCTTCTTCAGTCAACAACAGCTACAAATATGAAAATATTTGCGAAAACCAGAGAAAGAGAGTTACGGAATGAGTCATGTTATTTTATTAATTCCTTTTTGGTACTAATATTAGTCAAAATCAGTGTCGGTATTTTTTAACTATTGTATCCCTTAATTTGCAAAAATTCGATCATTGAAATAAATAGAATTTCTTTTTAAATCGTACGTATTTTAAAAATCGCCGAATCTATTTCATAACGCAAAAAGTAATGTTTGTGGAACTTGGTTATAAAATTTCTACGAAACGAAGTCATGAGTCTTTTGTCGACATTATTATTATTCAAACTCATTGTTTTTTTATTCCTCCGATACCGTTAATTAACACCCGTTAATGCCGTTAATACCGTTAGAAATTTCTCAAATGTGTTTTTCTTGTTGCAAAAATAATACAATTAACTATGTTATATTTTGTTCTTTTCATTTATATCTCAAGACCGTCTAAGCATCCTTAAAAAGAAGTTGAGCGTAATTGAAGGAGTTCTGAGTCCAAATAAAATTTGCGGGGTATCAGATCCGTTGGATTCTTCGAGGATGGCTGCACGAGAAACCGAAAACGTACGTATATTTATACGCATATTAAATATTATGCTTATCAGGTTCAGAATTTTTTCAGTAAGACGGGGGCGGAAACAAACTTTAATGCTATATGTATTACTACGGGTTTTGTCGCGATTTATGGTCCTACTACTCATTTCTTGTTTCATTTCTTATGTTACAGAATATAAATCCACTGGAATCCCCAGATAATTCTGACTATGACGAAACGGCTATGGAACAAAGGGCCAACGATAATCAGACGACAGAAAAGATTAAAGGTATACTAGTCATACATTTTAATAATAATAAAATACAAACAAATATATAAAAGTCATGATTCAAAGCCCCTATTCCACAATAATCTGTAACTGCAGGTCCGTCAAAGTTCGTCAACAACAAAAATGCTCCTGAAAAGCATCAAAAAAAGCGACTGGATTTTTCGTACACTTCTGACGAAAATGAATCGGGCATTGACCAAGCCAACAATAATCTAACAAAAAAAAATACTAAAGGTATAAAATCGCGATATTTCATTATCGCGACTCTTATTGTTACTACAATTCGCGTATCAGTATAGATAAAAGAAAAAAATACGTACGGTTTTGATAAAGGTCGTGATTTAACACGTGCATTCGATCAAAAAACTGTAACAGCAGGTTCATCAAATCCCAACAAGGAAAATACTCCTGTAAATTGTCAACGGAAGAGAGTGAATATTATCTACACTTCTGACGAGGATGAATCGGGAATTGACAATCTAAATAGAGACACTAACAACGACTCAATGATGAAAGAAATAGTGAAAGGTATAATAGCACAATACGATACTATTACGATATAACTCGCATAATTATACTAAATAGTTAAATTAATAAAAAATGTTATTCATTATAATATAACGGTATATTGGTCTCATATTAGGCAAACTAGTTCAACATGTACTCGCCTCTATTCGATATATTCGTAGACAGAATAAATAACGATGCGAGGTTTGTTAATGTCCAGGAAATCAACAAATTGCACAGCAATTGACAAAAGTTTGCAAGGAGCTAAAGCAACGGCGCAAAAGAGGAAGAAGAGACTCTGACGAAAGTTCGAGCGACTCAAGTGATGAGGAACCCAAGGTAACTGTACTTACCATAAGATGGTGTGTAACGATCAGAAATGAAAACTTGACACTATTATTTTTGGCCAGAAAACGAAGTCTGATATTTGTATAGTCAGACATTTTGGGAAGATTTTTCCACCTTACTCGTACGTGTGGTGATCACAAAGGGACAGAGGACCGCATGATCTTAAGAAGACATGCATGGTTGTGAGAAAGAGCCGATCTTACGATGTAAAAAAATTCGGTCATGATGAATCTGTTGGATAAAAGACAAGAATGTAGTCCTGGGAAATTGTCAGACGAACGGTCAGGTTTTCGTCTTTTATGCGTCAAATTAGCGTTAACGGAGACGTCCAAATTCCAATTTTTGTAAAAGATCGAACACTTTCCCTTCCCCTTAATTCGAGTATTACTGTTCGGAAAGAAACAGCGATATTGATGGAGACTGATCACTGTTAACAATTATATCTCTATGATTTACATTTTTAACCTGCATAAATTCAAAATCTATTAAATAAATTTAAATGGAAAAAACATGCTATAAATAGAAAAATCCAATACAAAAAATTTAAGGTTTGTTTAGATAACTTCACGATCACGATCATCAAAAACTCAAATATATTAAATATAATTTTCGAATAGCAGTAATATTTGGGCCGAATGATGACAGGCAAGACAGAGTTGCATCTACTATGACTCAGATAACAGGCTTAAGTGCTCTTATGTCGCATTCTTTCGTAATTTATGTTGTGCGTGAGCATTATTACTAAATATTATCACTTGCTAGATGAATTTTATGTATTAGATACGAATTGGACCCAAAAAATCGGGCATCTACGTGACGGACAGCCAGTGGCGTTGCGCCAAAGCACAAACATCGTACACGGCGATGGGAACCTCTCTTCTGATTGCTTTATTTCCTCTGGAAGTTCTTCTAAAAAGTAACCTCAAAGGAGGAAAGACGAAGATCACCGCATCACCCAATAAACCCAAAAGGCAGCGGTTGGATAAGCAGAAACTGGAAGCTATATACTGTAAGATTTATCCTGAAATAAACAAACATTATTTTTTAAGTATAATAATCAAGTTAATATTTCGACATCGGAAAGCAACTACTTAAATTTTACTATGATGTTAACAAATTTATATTGATGCCAGTGCGATCTGCCGAAAAATCGTGTGTAAAAGTGACTGCATTTTCGCGCTGTTTGTTCTGTCGATTGTCCACACTATTATGCAAATTTGGTAAAATTCGACATTGAAATTGTTTATATCATTTCTATGCAAATACTGCTTTTTGTGATAAGTAATCCTTCTGAGAAGTGCATGAGACGAAATGTGATTATTGCCTATTTATTCATGCTTCTATTGTCTAAAATTATCGAAATCCCTTTACGTTACTTCCTTGTTACTTGTTTCGAACCTCTAAGAGGAAGTATGTTTTTTAGCGATGTTGGCTCCCTCATAAAGTTAGCTTCGTAAAAAGTGGACAAAATAATTAAATTAGAACTTGAAACCATTTTCAGCACAGATGTTAATAATTATGGAGTTTAGATTGATAGTGGATTTTTATTGTTCATACACATTATAAAAAAATTCTTTTCGCAAAATTTGAAACTGTATCTTCAAAAGTAAAAACGAATAACAACAGATAACCTAGAAATTATTGAAAGAGGCTTTAGATAAATTAATTACAACTTTACATTTTTTCAGATACGGTGGAGTCATATCACCCAAAAAAATTTCTTGCATCAGGTTTGGGAGTAGCTATTAATAATAAGCTAAACTCTCTTCGCAGAGCCCAGAAAAGACGTCAAAACGAGGTATTTTTTTTCAAATTCTTATGGTTTGTCACAATATATTTGATCCTTTGCATTATATTATATTACTAATTAATTCAGCACATACAATTCATTAATTACCTGATACTTACCAGAAATGATACCATATTTAGCGCGGTTATTGCTCAATGTATTTTATGGATAAATTTGTACTGATTTTTCGTTTCAGACACAGCCTGCACAGGGAAGACCGGAATGGCAGACTTATGCATAACACTCTATTCTAGTGACGTAGTTATCGCTTTTTTGATTGTTAATTATAATTAACGTTCTTTCTAAATAAAAACATTTATAAACAACAGAAAGCGTACTGATGATTAGATATAGGTTGACTAGACATAACATATATAGATATATATTATTTTAATATACTACGCATATCGATTTGCTGTAGATCTGAGGAAGAGGAAAATTGCACTTAGAGTATATGCTAGTTGTATGTACAAGATATGTACAACATTTTGTCGAAAATATGAAGAATATATACGCCTATACATACACATATACGCAGCAAATAGGTAATATACATAACAAATATACGAGGTATGTGGTGCGGCATATTAGTCATCTAATATCCTGCATATAAGCCAACTAATAAGGCCATATACTTGTACAATATATGTGCAGCATATTTGTCGAATATATGAAGAATATTTACGACTGTACATATACATGTAAGCAGCAAATAGTTAATATACATTGAAAAAATACGTGGTATATGGTGCGGCATATAAGCTGAATATAAGTCAGCTTATATGCAGCTAAATACGTGGTAAGTGGTGCGGCATCTAAGCTGCATATAAGTCAGATCATATGTAGCTTATATGCCGCAACACATACCACGTATTTTTTCGATGTATATTACCTATTTGCTGCGTACATGTGTACGTACAGTCGTAAATATTCTTCATATATTCGACATATATGCTGCACATATATTGTACAAACAACCAGCATATACTCTAAGTATAGAAAAAGCGCCAAAATCTAGCACATACAACGTATATTTTGCCTATATATCAGATATACAGCATATATTTAGACTATATGCAATTTATAAATGTCAAACTGTGAATTTATATTTTTGGCGTATATTTGACCGCTATTAATTTCCATACGGGGAATCCCGTTTGATTTGGCGGTATTGCCCCCTTACCTTCCACTTCCTCCTCCAGCCTGCTCGCCAGAATCGTCGTGTATACTTTGTATAGCGCTGGCATCAGCGTTACCCCCCTGTAATCCTCTGCCCTCCGCCCCTCCCCTTTTTTCACTATTGGCGCCATTATGCCTTCTTTCCACTCTTCCGGCCATCCCCCTCCCTCCCACACCCTTCTACATACCTCCCACGCTATTTCCCTCATCTTTTCCCCCCCGCACTTCCACGCTTCGTTCGGGATCCCATCGCCTCCCATCGCTTTCTCCTCCTTCATCTTGCTCACCGCTTTCCTAATCTCTTCCTTGCTTATCCCCGTTTCCTCCCCGTCTCTCTTTGCCTTTCCCCCTCCCATCCTCACCCTTCTGTCCACTCCTCCTAGTAGCCTCATGAAGTGCTCTTTCCACTCCTCCGCTCCTATCTTCTCGTTTACTCTTTTCCTACTTTTTCTCCCCCTTTCACTATTTCCCAAACCTCGCTTTCCTTCCCGTCCACGCGTTGAAGTCCCCTCCGATTACAACCCGTTCCCCTTGTCTCTCCATCCACCCCCTGATCTTTTCCATCTTCCTCTCCATGTCTCCGTTCACGGATACTGCTACCACCGTCCATTCCTCCCCCCCCCCCGCTTTTATCTTTCTCGCCATCACCCCCTCCCCGCTTCTTTGTTTTGGTTCCTCTTCCCCCGCCATCTCCTCCCTCACCCCTATCAATATCCCTCCTGCTGCTCTTCCTCTCTTTCCGCTCCTTTTCGCCCATTGCTTTTCCCACGCGTACCCTGCTGGCAGCCTTCTCCTTATCCTTTCCCACTGCTTCTCCTCTATCCACGTTTCCAGCAGCGCTATCACCTCCCACTCCGCTATTTCCTTCCAGAACTCCTCGTCCTTATTCGTTATCCCGTGTACGTTCCAGAATCCTATTTTCCACCTGCCGCTTTCTTCCCCCCTCTCTTCCCGTGTTTTCACTTCCGCTTCCTCGTCTGCCGCGCTTAGCTGTTTTTTGCTTCCTCTCCGCTTCCTCTTCCCTCTCCTGCTTCTTGCCCCCTCTCCCTTCCCCTTCCGTCCTTCAGCAACTCCCTCCTCTCGTCCCACGTCCACACCTCCCCGTCTATTATCAGCCTCCCGTATTTCACCTGCACCCTCTTGCCCCTCCTCACTTCCTCCTCAGCCCTCTCCCCTAGCAGCCACTGCATCCTTCTCTCCTTCCAGGTGAGGTCGTCCTCTACCCTTTCCCTGCTACCTCTCAGCTTGTATCGGCTCTTCATCACCTCTACCTTCCCTTCCACGCTTTCCATCTTCACCTCCACCATCGCCTCCATCCCCCTTCCTGCCGCGCCCCTCTTTCCGACCTCCCTCGCCGTCTCTATCTTCGCTTGCACTCCCATCCTTTCCAGCAGTCTTCTCGCTATCTGCATCGCCGTCCCCTCTCTCACCGCTCTTTTGATGATGAGGTTCCTTCTTTTCTCTTCCCTTTCCTTCGCCTCCATCTTTCTTTCCATCTCTTCCACCCTTCTTGTCATCTCGTTCGACCCCCCTGGCCCCCCTTCCCCGTCCCCCCCCTCTGCCGCTCTTCTCTCTATCCTCTGGATTCTTTTCTCCAGGTCTTCTGTTTTTTCCTCCTGTCTTTTAGCCTCTTCGAGTCTCTCCTCCATCTTCGCCATTCTTTCTTCTATCACCTCCCTCTCCTTTCTCCATCTCTCTTCTCCTTTCCGCAGCTCTTCTCTCAGTCTTCCTATCTCCTCCCTCGCCTCCCCCCCTTGTTTCTTCACCTCTTGTATGTCCCTCCTTATCTCGATCCTCATCTCCCTTAACATTTCCGCTATCGAGACCTCTTCTCCTTGCTTCTGCTGTGGCGACCTTGCCACCAGCGTGCTCTTCTGGAAGACCCTCTCCTCCTCTTCTTTCTCAGTCTTGTCCCTTTCCCCCGTCTGCTCCTTCTTTCTCTTCAACATCTCGCCTACCTCTCCCACGCTTCTCTCTTCCTCCTCTTTCTCCATTTGCTCCCTCTTCCTCTTCCACATCTCTCCTATCTCTCCTGTGCTCGCGCTTCTTTCCCTGGTCAGCCTTTGCACGTTCGGCGGCCTTCCCCTTCTCTTCGCCTCCTCCTCCCTCCTGTCCTCTTCCGCCATTCTTCCTTTCTAAAAAAAAAAAAAAAAAAAAAAAAAAAAAAAATAAAAAAAAAAAACTATTATTATTTATTTATTTATTTATTTATCCTCTACCCTCGTTTGTTTATTTATCTATTGCCTGTTCCTTTCTCCCGTTTATTCTTATTCCTTGTTCCCGCGTCTCTTATATTCTCCCCGGCCTACTCGCTCTCTTTCCCTTCTCACCGACGTCTGCTTATCTCCCTTTTTCGACGCGCTTCTCCTTTCTCCCGTCCGATGGGCCCACCTACCTGCTCTCGTCGCTGCCTCGGCGCTTGTCTCCGTCCGTTGCCCACTTTCTCCTTCCCCCACTTCCCCTCTGTCGATGTCCCTTTCTAACCTTACTTTTCTTTTTCTTTCCCTCTTCCTTCTTTTATTCGCGCCCCCGCACACTCTTTTTTCGCCTCTTCTGGTACCCTTTGCCTCCCTCTTCAATATCTACCCTCGCTCCTCTCTCCACACTCTCTTCTCTTCTCCTTCTCTGCCCTTATCATTCACACCTTGTCACACGCGTCTACACTCTCTCGCATCGGAAACGGAAGCCACCACATAACAACTGCATTCACGGTTTTCTTAATTTCCTAAATGTTTTTTGTAAAACGACAACGTTTTTTACACTTAATTATTAAATTAATTAACTATGATAAAAAAAAATAGAGCCGCAATCGCGTTGACTTTAACTTACTCTGGTAAAAGAGTCAGTTCTCAGTGGTTTGGTCAGAGCTGTGGCGCGCGTGTCGCCTAATAAAAAAACTTTATATACAATTATCTTTCCATAAATTTGTGATTGAACAATAAGATACGTATTCGATAAACGTGCAAACAATAAATGAATAATGAATTATCTTTGAATACAGCATTTCATAATAATACATGAAAAAAATAAAAAATAAAAAATAAAAAATAAAAAAAAACTAGCTGTACACCTATCTAGTTGTAAATGACCGGTCATACTTTTTTGTGACCGTAAATTTACCAAAAAGTAAAGTGACCAGTAATTCCACATCTAAATAGTTGGATTTACCATATTTTTACGGTATGTTTATCGAAAAAATGTGTGACGGTAATTCCACAACACCTGATTGCGCGAAAAAAAAATGACGTCATTTTACGGTAAAAATACGGTAATTTTTTGGTAAGTTTACCGCTTCCGGATTTTGCGGTAATTCCACATCTCTAGTCTTGGAGCGTCTCGTCTTCGGTCGGTAAAGTAGGTAAATGTACATATCTCGAGACGCTGCCGCGTCTCTTGATCAGGTTAATATTAGAGATGTAAGCAGTAAATGTGACCGGTAATGTTACGGTATTTTTACCGTAAAAATACGGTACGTGACCGTTTCCAAAATGACCACATCGGTCACAAAATCATATGGTCGTATGATTTGAAATTTCACAGCTGTGGCGCGCGTGTCGCCTAATAAAAAAACTTTATATACAATTATCTTTCCATAAATTTGTGATCGAACAATAATATACGTATTTGATAAACGTGCAAACAATAAATGAATAATTAATTATCTTTGAATACAGCATTTCATAATAATACATGAAAAAAAAAAAAAAAAAAAAAAAAATGCGAGCTGTACACCTATCTAGTTGTAAATGACCGGTCACACTTTTTTGTGACCGTAAATTTACCAAAAAGAAAAGTGACCAGTAATTCCACATCTAAATAGTTGGATTTACCATATTTTTACGGTATGTTTATCGAAAAAATTTGTGACGGTAATTCCACAACACCAGATTGCGCGAAAAAAAAAATGACGTCATTTTACGGTAAAAATACGGTAATTTTTTGGTAAGTTTACCGCTTCAGGATTTTGCGGTAATTCCACATTTCTAGTCTTGGAGCGTCTCGTCTTCGGATGGTAAAGTAGGTAAATGTACATATCTCGAGACGCTGCCGCGTCTCTTGATCAGGTTAATATTAGAGATGTACGCAGTAAATGTGACCGGTAATGTTACGGTATTTTTACCGTAAAAATACGGTACGTGACCGTTTCGAAAGCTCTATAAAGTTGACCGTACAACTTTGAGGAAAAAAATTAAAAAAAAATACTGGTCGATTGGTGGTCGTTTGGTGATGACTGGTAAATCAATTTCATCGTTTTAAGATCAATTGTTTAATTACAATAATTAAAAAACTAATAAAGTCCCAAAGTTAGCCAAACATTTTTTTTTATTCAAATCGACTCTAATAGGGCTCATTCAATGCGGAATCGTTTGGCGGTTACGAATAACGCAATTAAAACATTTGGAGATCCTTAGTTTTCGAGAGAAACTAATACAATGAAATTCCAGTCGACAGAGCCGGATGAAAACATGTGGACAAAGGTTTACGGTCGGTAAAAAAGTAAATAAAAAATACTAGTCGATTGGTGGTCGTTTGGTGATGATTGGTAGATCAATTTCATCGTTTGGAAATCAATTGTTTAATTACGGATGGTAAAGTAGGTAAATGTACATATCTCGAGACGCTGCCGCGTCTCTTGATCAGGTTAATATTAGAGATGTAAGCAGTAAATGTGACCGGTAATGTTACGGTATTTTTACCGTAAAAATACGGTACGTGACCGTTTCCAAAGCTCTATAAAGTTGACCGTACAACTTTGAGGAAAAAAATTAAAAAAAAATACTAGTCGATTGGTGGTGATTAATCGATCAATTTCATCGTTTGGAGATCAATTGTTTAATTACAATAATTAAAAAACTAAAAAAGTCCCAAAGTTAGCCAAACATTTTTAAAAAATTCTAATCGACTCTAATAGGGCTCATTCGATGCGGAATCGTTTGGCGGTTACGAATAACGTAATTAAAAAATTTGGAGATCCTTAGTTTTCGAGAGAAACTAATCAAATAAAATTCCAGTCGACAGAGACGGATGAAAACATGTGGACAAACGTTTATGGTTGGTAAAGCAGGTATTTCTGAACCGATTTGTAAGACTCCTTTTTTTAGGCTGTTCTTCAACTTCCTTCTATTTACGCGATTGTAAACAACATGGCGACGTAGCCGAAATACCCGCGACGGTGCCGACGAAAGTGCATTAGAAAAACACCGGATAGCGTTTTTGACAAAAATACCTGCTTTACCGACCATAAATCTTTGTCCACATGTTTCCGGTCTTCGTCGATTAATCGACGTTCGGTGTTGTTTTTTTTATGAAACATCGACTAAAAAAAATCGAATATCAACCGTCGGTATTTTATCATCACTACTATACCGACCGATAACTCAACATCCTAGGGCCTTGGGTCCTCGTTGTAATTGGTAATTTCTTGTGGCCTCGCTGCCTGCGTTTTGAACGCGATAAATTTATACTCCAAATTTTCTATTGACCATTTTATGGGTCATTTTCTATTGATTCGAATGACTTTTTATTTTTTTAAAATGACCGACATTGAACATCACAGAATTATATAGATATGAAAATACCGGTATTTTTATTTTTGGTAAAATAACAATGAAACTACCGTACCTTTACCGTCTTTTATCCACATTTTTTTTTCTACAATCTTTGTGTTGTGAAAATACGGTCACGAAAAATGCTCGTAAGTTTGACCGGTTACAAATTTTTATTGGTGAATTCACCATAAAAAATGGAAAACTGCGTCTATATAGTTGTGAAATAACCGGTAACGAATTTTTTGGTAAAATTACAGCAACGTTGTTTCGTAAATTCACCGTATCTTGACGAGAATTCTTAATCACTAAGAGACTATATGACTTTATTACCGATGTCGTGAATTTAACACCGATCACATACCGTTTTTTAATCGTAAAATTACTGGTCATGTATACCGCTCACGTCTCTAGTCCGAACCGCATCGTGCACAGTGCGAAACGCGACCTTCGAACGGTACCGTACGGAGCGCGAAGTGCGACATCCGGATGGCATCGTGCAGAGCGCAAAGCACGACGTCCGGACAGCACGGTGCGGAGCGCGAAGCGCGACATCCGAACGCCACCGTGTAGAGCGCGAAGCGCGACTTTCGAACGGCATCGTGCGGAGCGCGACGTCCGACAGGCGCTGTGCGGAGCGCGAAGCGCGACGTCCAAACGACCCCCTGCGGAGCGCTGAGCGCGACGACCGCGTGAGTGCCTTAAAATGACACCAGGGAAAAATGTCCCGAAGGGACATTTTTGCCGCAGGGTCATTTTCGGGGGGTTTTGGGGGGCGGAGCCCCCCAATGGGGTTTTGGGGGGCGAGGCCCTCCAACAACAACCCGGCGCCCCGCAGGGGCGACCGGGTTGCTTGTTATTATTTAATTTCTCTTTTCCTACGCTCATTTTCTTTACATTCATTTAGGCGCCCATTCTCTACCAAGTCACGCGCTGTGTGACTTGGCTGTCTAACGGCGGGTGACTTAGTTCGTCCACACAAATTCACTCACTCACACGCATACAATGTAACGAGCGAGTGTTGATTTCAATCCGGGCGCGATAAATCACGCTTTGCGGCCTAAACCTCGGTCGACCAACTACGAATTATAACTCGCAGAATTATAGGCACATTGCAGACGCCGGCTGTGCGAGACTCCACGGACCGAACAGAGTAACAACACACGCGGGAGATTTCCGAAAAGTAGTAAATTCACACATCACTCGTCACATTAGTACGTTAATTATTCCCCTCGATCTTCCTACAAGGCCCAACGTTCGTTTCCACGCTCAATTAATTAGCGGGTACGCTTAAGGCAGTAGTCTGCTTTAGAAGCCGAAAAAAAGCGTTTTTTCAGCAATTTTTTTTAAAGGGAAGGAAATGATTGGGGTAAACGAAATTTTCAGACCATAGAGTATTATATTTAAGCTTTAAAAAACAATTTTTATTATTAAAAAATATTGAAATTTTCCAAAGTGGTAAGGATTTTTCTGGAGCGCCTGGAGTCTGCACTTGTAAATCGGTGCCGGTGATAGCAAAAAGAATATATGTCCGATCGAAAAAAATCAAAGTGATCTAGCTTCAGTATTAAATTATCTTCTATTTGAACTAAAAAAGTTGGACAAAAGTATTATTTAAACTACTTGTTTTGCAACTTAGTGAATTTTTTTTTTTTTTTTTTTTTTTTTCAAACTTCGAAAAAAAATTTGAATTTTATAACTACTTCGGTATTTTTTTAGTTCAAATAAAAGATAATTTAATACTGAAGCTAGATCACTTTGATTTTTTTCGATCGGACATATATTCTTTTTGCTATCACCGGCACCGATTTACAAGTGCAGACTCCAGGCGCTCCAGAAAAATCCTTACAACTTTGGAAAATTTCAATATTTTTTAATAATAAAAATTGTTTTTTAAAGCTTAAATATAATACTCTATGGTCAGAAAATTTCGTTTACCCCAATCATTTCCTTCCCTTTAAAAAAAATGGCTGAAAAAACGCTTTTTTTTTCGGCTTCTAAAGCAGACTACTGCCTTAAGTTCGAATCAATTTTCATTTTTTTTTTTTTTTTTTTTTTTTTATAAAAGTTATATTCTGCGCTTCAGCTCGGTTCTCGCGCATACAATTTAGTAAGCGGGTGTCGACTTCAATCCGGGCGTGATGAGTCACGCGTTGCGGCCTGATCGCGGTTAGCCCACTGCGAATGTAATTCGTAGATTTACGGCGAATTGCGGGCGCCGGCCACGCGAGACCCTCAGGTCGGAAAGAGCGTCAACGCGCGCAATAGATTTCCGGAAAAACTAAGTCGTAGTTCATGCCTAATGTGTGCGCAATATGTTCGAACAATAATTGATTATCCTAGGTCTTCCTGCAAGATTTTTTTGTTTATTTTCACGCCGAATTATAGTCTAAATAAGTGTTCATACATTTTTGTTAATGATTAATTCCAATAACTTTTTATGACCTGGGAAAAAAAATGTTGCATTCCGCGTATCTTACCCGCGCCGTTGAGAATTAGGCTGCGGTAGACTGTAGTGTTTCCGTCCCTCTCACTCACTTGGTTCTCGCGCCGCGCACCGTCCGTTTCAACAGTAACACGCCGCGCGGCCGTCGAATGCCTATAGCTCGTTTTGGACCGCCTCATGCAGCCTTATCTCCGAATTTCAGCGCTTTCAAATTTTAATAATGATTTTTTTTTTAATGTTTTGGATCTGAGCGTTGATAAGAAAGAACATTAATAAAATAAAAACCGATTAATTCTAAATATGAGATTCCGGATGGCAATTTTTGTTTCAGAGTCTGGTCGAATTTAACGGAAATAATTAGATTTTTACGTTTTACTCGGTTTTTTGTTCGCCCAAATCCTCCTCAATCGGGGGTCGTGGCTCCGGAGCCGAATGTTGATTACGTTCGCCGCGAAGGACGAATCTTTCCGCGATAATGAACGCGTCATCGAGAGTCTTCGGCTCTCGATGTGTGGGGAGCGCATTAATAAATCCGCGAAGCGCGATTTTACACAGCGGATCATTCGCCTCCGACAAGGGCTCGGTGTTATTTTCCGATTTCCATGTTCTCCGACTCCCGTCAATAAGAATTCGTACGCAATCGTAGAATTGGCCGACACTCTCGTCGGATCTCATGCGGAGTTGCGAAATTTTTGCGGAGTAATAGTCGAAATCTTTACCGCGGTTAAGTCTCTTGATTAATACTTTAATCAAATCCTGAACATTACTGATATTTCGTCCATAGACGCAATTACGTGCGTCCCCAGACAGTTTAGCGATAACCGCGGCAGTAAACTCGGCCTGTCTCCCCTCGGGGATGAACGCGGCAGCATTACGCACGTCTTGGATAAAATTGTTTAATGGAATATTTTTACCGTCGAAGCGCGGAATAAAATCTTTTTGATCTCTGAGCGAAAAACCCTCAATCATGTGACAGAAAGTCGTCGACAAATCTAACGCCGCGCTCGAGTTTTCCTGGGACATGGCGGTGAATCGCGCGCGAAACTCGCGGTCTTGCAGGAAGATCGATTACAGCAACACGTACTTAGCGGAGCAGATTTACAAATTTTTTCTTAATTCCCATATATCGCCAAAGTGTCGATTAATCTATCAATTCATAAGGAATTTTTTTTTTTTTTTTTTCGGAGATGCTGGCAATCGGAAGAAAAATTACTCGGGGAAAAAAAAAAGTGAAGTTAAGAAAAAGGAATTCTTATTTTTGTCAAACTCGAATCGAAACTAAATTCGAGGACTGTACTAATTTTATTCCTGATTTTAAATTGCAAATCCTACAACGGTATTCGAGAAAATCGCAAAGCAGGCATCCCACCGCTGCCACCAAATTTGTTACGTACCGGCGCTCGTGAAGCTCGCGCCGGTCAGCACAAACTCCCCGCGTGAGGCGCGGGGGTATATTTATTTTTACGTGGGCGCTTTGCTCCGTCCCTAGACGGGCCCGGTTCCTCGGTACCTGTGGACGGGTTAAATGGGTAGCCGAAATAATTTAATACCGATTTAAGCAAACATGAAATGTAATATAATGATTGAAATTGAAAAAAAAATGTTGCCGATAGAGGGGTTACAAGAAATGTTGTCGATACAGGGGTTACACACATTCATCCACACACGCTCGTACTCACACCGTGTCGACACTGCCTCCCGGCGGGGGTTCTTACTCTTAAATACACACTGCTCAAACACGAGCCGTCGGTTCACTAAGGTCTCTAATTTGTCTATGTTGTTGAGATTTATTTTGTGGAGCGGAAACTGTCCTTAAAACGGATTTTTATGTATTGGTTCACTTAAATACTCGTGATACGAATTACGGTCGGAGTCAACGATCACGTTTCAAACAGAGAGCTCGCAGTTGACCACGTATTCGGAGATTCACGTAAACTTGGATTTATTTTGTATATAGAAATGTTAATAATCCTTATAAAAGAACGCGCGTAGATTTACAATCACTACGGAACGCACCCGCGAAGGCACTTCCTCGATCCTATGGCGTATTATCTTTGTAGCAGTACCGAGGGTTACGCGACGGAGATTTATCGACCTACGTGAACACTGACACGCGGAGCCCTAGACCGATCTAACCCTGATCGAAGCTGTCTAGAGACTGTCCTCCCCGATCTCGCGAGGATCCTCGGATTCTCGGTCGGTCGGGAGGAGACAAATTCCGCGGATTCAGCACTCGCGGCTGACGCATCGCCTGGGTGCAGCCGCGGCGAGAAATCATACCGCGGTATAAAATCACACCGCCGATTAGCCCGGCGACGCGCTGTCGCTTTTTGTTCCGAGGATGCTTATTCCGCTGTTTATACGGAATCTGATTCCCTCGCGACCATCCGAGGACTCGCGAGTCCCCGGAGAGCGCGAGGGGCCAGTCCGGTCAGCGAAAATGTCGGTGGAAAATTCCGGACACGCACGACGATCGCGATCGCCGGCGCGCCGAAACTCCACACCTCATCCTAGCCGCGTTGCGACACAGAAAAAGATTCATAACGCGGGGAATTTCGCAGCGCATCGCGTGAGCGCAGCTGCGGTGTGGAATCACACCCCAAGTGACAGCTCAGCGATGCGCTGTTGCTAAGGCGCGTTACGTGCCGCGCTTTCCCGAGACGCATCTCGAAAAAGTACGGGACGTAACAAAGCAAGCACCCTGAGTTGTGAGAGGCAAGGAGACTCACGTTAAGCAAGCACCCTGAGTTGTGACAGGCAAGGGGACTCACGTTAAGCAAGCCCCCCAATATTATTATCTGTAACGTATTATAATTATTAATATAAAAAATGTTTTATTAAAGACAGTTCTTTTTAGGCACTCACGTTTTAAAAAAACGCACCAAGAGTGCCTATTGAATTCGCTGTCCAAGGGTGTAAATACGTTTTTTAAGGAAAATGTTAATATAATTTTATTTTATCCACTACTTTTTAGTTCACATTTCTTAAGCATGCTAAAATACATATTCTTGACATAAAATAATAAGGAATTTGCATTACTAAAGACATTTTTTCCTTCAGACAAGATTTTGTGTTACCCGGACGTCCGTATCACTTAGTGGCTCTGGACTGAACAGAGCGAACAAGTTGAAATTTGGAATATTTCTTAGTCTAGCACTGGGAAGTATGCCCATGAAGTGTGTTAATTTTCCAATCATTTTATACAGGAGTTCACTAGAAGAAATTTGGCACTTTTGGTCGTCAAGTTGTATACGGGTCTCAATCTTGGCCATCGATGAAAGAATTTGGCTGAAACTTGCTGCATAATTCTAATTCAACTTAATCTTGATGCACTTTTTTTTAGTTTTTTTCTTACACACTTTTTAAGTGGTGAATACCTAAGACACTCAAATCATTAAATTGAAAATTGTGTCCGGCTGTCAGTCTTCGCAGTCAATAAAGTAATTTGACTAAAACTTGCAGCGTTCTCATATTTTACCTTAATTTAAATGTATCTTTCCTCATATTAGCCCTTAGATCATTTTAGAATGATGATTACCTACCATATGTTACGTCCTGGCGTAACGCTCAAATTATATTCTTAAAAACAAAAAAAAAATTATTAATCGAAAACTCGCAAAAGTGCGCTTAGCTCTCAACGAGTTGTGAAGGAGAGGAGGTAAAATGACGTGGAAACAGTAGGGATGGTTGTCTTGGAGCGCGGCGATGCGACACATGTGTGCATTATCGCATGGCAGGGAGAAACAGAGGAAAGAAGGAAGCGCTACGGCCTCCTCTTCCTCCTCCGCCAAACGCTCCGCCGACTAACAAACGGCAGCGTGTCCGTGCGAGAATCAGTGGTGTATATATGTATGAAATCGCTCCGGTATACGGACCGAGTCTGAGCTGCATTTGCTGCAACCACTGGTTCGCTCGGACCGAGCGTATCTCCCCCGTCGCCAAGGCCAAATAAACACTCCAGGGCCAAATAATCACTGTCGCATCGAGATGAAATTCCTGCTCGTACGCACTCGTACTCGTGACCTATATCTCCTCCACGAACTCCTCTGGCTGCCGGACGCACTTTTCGTTCAGCGTTCATGCAACAGAATTATTTAAAGGGAATATACCGCAATCGCGATAAATAAATTTATGCATTTGGTTGTATGATAAATTCGGTAATGATAAAAAAAAATAATAAATAATTGTCCATGTTTCCAAAGCTATTTGCAAGCATGGAACCATCAGAAAAAAATGCAACAAATCATTGCAGTCAGGACAAACAGTAAAAATATTTATTAAAAATTAACTCTCGACTATAAAACGACGGAGTGATCCTTATAATTATTGAACATTGGAGACGGATAAAACTCTGCCTTCTACGTCGCGCATTCTTAGTTGCGACGTAGAAACGCCTGAGGGAACGCAGCGAGCGTTTTGATTGGTTGATCGGGAAGAGCACGTTTTATAAACATCATTAGCGGCTCGAGAGGAGGATTGCATTTTTTTCGCCGCCGCTTTTCCTCACTGCGATCTGTCAACACTTCCCTGTGTCGGAGTCGATCGAGTATCATATTACGAACCCTCGCACTGCATCGCTACTGCAAGCGACTAGCAGCAACGAAGAGTCGCCTGCACTGAAGCAGCCACTACAAGGACAAAATGCAGACCCAGTAACATCGCACAAGGAAAATAGAGATCGAGATGCGATTAGTTTTGAAAGGGGTTGTGCCTATTGCGAAATCTTAAGAAGGGGACACTACTGCCCCAACACCATGAAATAATTCCAAGAAATCACCCACACTAATATGAATACATATACCTATTATGGTCAAACCCCTATATAAACCGAGCTTCGGAAGCTCGATCATGCAGTCCGGCGGGAGCTATTCCCGAAGTCATCTTCGCGTGCAGTTCGATCATCGTGAGTTCCAATCGAGCCCCTTCGTAAAATCTTCTAAGTCCATTAAAAGACTTAGAAAATTCTGATTTATTTCCACCTTGGACTTAGAAAATTCTGATTTATTTCCAACTTGGACTTAGAAAATTCTGATTTATTTCCACTTTGGACTTAGAAAATTTCCGATTTATTTCAAACTTTGGAGTTTTAACTTTGGACTTAGAAAATTTCCGATTTATTTCAAACTTTGGAATTTTAACTTTGGACTTAGAAAATTTCCGATTTATTTCAAACTTTGGAATTTTAACTTTGAACTTAGAAAAATTCTTGACTTGAATTATTTCGAACTTTGGAATTTTAACTTTGGACTTAGAAAAATTCCAATTTATTTCAAACTTTGGAATTTTAACTTTGGACTTAGAGAAATTCTCGACTTGAATTATTTCAAACTTTGGAATTTCACCTTGGAACTTAATAAATTTTTGTTGTGTTGGAACTTACTAAAATCATCGGCTCGTTGGAATTTTGCGCGATCTTCGACTTTGATTATTTTGAGAAGTTTGATTATTTTAAAGAATTTATTTTACGTTGGACTTAGAATAATTTTATACGATTTGTACTCAGCTTTAAACTTAGATTGTAACGGGAATATCGAACGCTGTTTGACGCTTTTTCGCTCGCGGCATCAGTGCCAAACGAGTTTTAACGATGTAAAACGATGCATTGGCACAACATAAAGGTTTTTGATACTCGGCGACCGAATTTACATGAGTGCCACGCGCGCAGAACGCGATAGCTTCATTTGGCTGATTGACGCATTTTCGCTAGCGGCATCATTGCCAAACGAGTTTTGACGATGCAAAACGATGCATTTAAACAAAATTAAGGCTTTTGACATTCGGAGACCGAGTTTACTTGCGTGCAGCGCTCGCAAAACGCGATGGCTCGATTTGGCTGAGTGACGCTTTTTCGCTCGCGGCATCGGTGCAAAACGAGTTTTGACGATGCAAAACGATGCATTTGCACAAAATTAAGGTTTTTGTCATTCGGAGACCGAGGCGTGCAGCGCTCGCAAAACGTGACGGCTCAATTTGGCTGATTGACGCATTTTCGCTTGCGGCATCGTTGCCAAACGAGTTTTGAAGATGTAAAACGATGCATTTGCACAAAATTAAGGTTTTTGTCATTCGGAGACCGAGTTTACATGCGTGCAGCGCTCGCAAAACGCAATGGCTCGATTTGGCTGATTGACGCTTTTTCGCTCGCGGCATCGGTGCCAAACGAGTTTTAACGATGTAAAACGATGCATTTGCACAAAATACAGGTTTCTGATACTCGGCGACCGAGTTTACATGAGTGCCACGCGCGCAGAACGCGATAGCTTGATTTGGCTGATTGACGCATTTTCGCTAGCGGCATCATTGCCAAACGAGTTTTGACGATGCAAAACGATGCATTTAAACAAAATTAAGGCTTTTGACATTCGGAGACCGAGTTTACATGCGTGCAGCGCTCGCAAAACGCGATGGCTCGATTGGCTGAGTGACGCTTTTTCGCTCGCGGCATCGGTGCCAAACGAGTTTTGACGATGCAAAACGATGCATTTGCACAAAATTAAGGTTTTTGTCATTCGGAGACCGAGTTTACACGCGTGCAGCGTTTGCAAAACGTGATGGCTCAATTTGGCTGATTGACGCATTTTCGCTCGCGGCAACGTTGCCAAATGAGTTTTGACGATGCAAAACGATGCATTTGCACAAAATTAAGGTTTTTGTCATTCGGAGACCGAGTTTACACGCGTGCAGCGTTTGCAAAACGTGATGGCTCAATTTGGCTGATTGACGCATTTTCGCTCGCGGCAACGTTGCCAAACGAGTTTTGACGATGCAAAACGATGCAATTAAACAAAATTAAGGGTTTTGACATTCAGAGATCGAGTTAACATGGGTGCAGCGCTCGCAAGACGAGATGGCTTGATTTGGCTGTTTGACGCTTTTTCGCTCGCGGCATCGGTGCCAAACGAGTTTTAACAATGTAAAACGTGATGCATTTGCACAAAATACAGGTTTTTGATACTCGGCGACCGAGTTTACATGAGTGCCACGCGCGCAGAACGCGATAGCTTGATTTGGCTGATTGACGCATTTTCGCTTGCGGCATCATTGCCAAACGAGTTTTGACGATGCAAAACGATGCATTTATACAAAATTAAGGCTTTTGACATTCGGAGACCAAGTTTACATGCGTGCAGCGCTCGCAAAACGCGATGGCTCGATTTGGCTGAGTGACGCTTTTTCGCTAGCGGCATCGGTGCAAAACGAGTTTTGACGATGCAAAACGATGCATTTGCACAAAATTAAGGTTTTTGTCATTCGGAGACCGAGTTTACACGCGTGCAGCGCTCGCAAAACGTGACGGCTCAATTTGGCTGATAGACGCATTTTCGCTCGCGGCATCTTTGCGCAACGAATTTTGAAGATGTAAAACCATGCATTTGCACAAAATTAAGGTTTTTGTCATTCGGAGACCGAGTTTACATGCGTGCAGCGCTCGCAAAACGCAATGGCTCGATTTGGCTGATTGACGCTTTTTCGCTCGCGGCATCGGTGCCAAACGAGTTTTAACGATGTAAAACGATGCATTTGCACAAAATACAGGTTTTTGATACTCGGCGACCGAGTTTACATGAGTGCTACGCGCGCAGAACGCGATAGCTTGATTTGGCTGATTGACGCATTTTCGCTAGCGGCATCATTGCCAAACGAGTTTTGACGATGCAAAACGATGCATTTAAACAAAATTAAGGCTTTAGACATTCGGAGACCGAGTTTACATTTAAGGTTTTTGTCATTCGGAGACCGAGTTTACATGCGTGCAGCGCTCGCAAAACGCAATGGCTCGATTTGGCTGATTGACGCTTTTTCGCTCGCGGCATCGGTGCCAAACGAGTTTTAACGATGTAAAACGATGCATTGGCACAACATAAAGGTTTTTGATACTCGGGGACCGAGTTTACATGAGTGCCACGCGCGCAGAACGCGATGGCTTGATTTGGCTGTTTGACGCTTTTTCGCTCGCGGCATCGGTGCCAAACGAGTTTTAGCGATGTAAAACGATGCATTGGCACAACATAAAGGTTTTTGATACTCGGTGACCGAGTTTACATGAGTGCCACGCGCGCAGAACGCGATAGCTTCATTTGGCTGATTGACGCATTTTCGCTAGCGGCATCATTGCCAAACGAGTTTTGACGATGCAAAACGATGCATTTGAACAAAATTAAGGCTTTTGACATTCAGAGACCGAGTTTACATTTAAGGTTTTTGTCATTCGGAGACCGAGTTTACACGCGTGCAGCGCTCGCAAAACGTGACGGCTCAATTTTGCTGATTGACGCATTTTCGCTCGCGGCATCGTTGCCAAACGAATTTTGAAGATGTAAAACGATGCATTTGCACAAAATTAAGGTTTTTGTCATTCGGAGACCGAGTTTACACGCGTGCAGCGTTTGCAAAACGTGATGGCTCAATTTGGCTGATTGACGCATTTTCGCTGGCGGCAACGTTGCCAAACGAGTTTTGACGATGCAAAACGATGCAATTAAACAAAATTAAGAGTTTTGACATTCGGAGATCGAGTTAACATGGGTGCAGCGCTCGCAAGACGAGATGGCTTGATTTGGCTGTTTGACGCTTTTTCGCTCGCGGCATCGGTGCCAAACGAGTTTTAACAATGTAAAACGTGATGCATTTGCACAAAATACAGGTTTTTGATACTCGGCGACCGAGTTTACATGAGTGCCACGCGCGCAGAACGCGATAGCTTGATTTGGCTGATTGACGCATTTTCGCTTGCGGCATCATTGCCAAACGAGTTTTGACGATGCAAAACGATGCATTTGCACAAAATTAAGGTTTTTGTCATTCGGAGACCGAGTTTACACGCGTGCAGCGCTCGCAAAACGTGACGGCTCAATTTGGCTGATTGACGCATTTTCGCTCGCGGCATCGTTGCCAAACGAATTTTGAAGATGTAAAACGATGCATTTGCACAAAATTAAGGTTTTTGTCATTCGGAGACCGAGTTTACATGCGTGCAGCGCTCGCAAAACGCGATGGCTCGATTGGCTGAGTGACGCTTCTTCGCTAGCGGCATCGGTGCAAAACGAGTTTTGACGATGCAAAACGATGCATTTGCACAAAATTAAGGTTTTTGTCATTCGGAGACCGAGGCGTGCAGCGCTCGCAAAACGTGACGGCTCAATTTGGCTGATTGACGCATTTTCGCTTGCGGCATCGTTGCCAAACGAGTTTTGAAGATGTAAAACGATGCATTTGCACAAAATTAAGGTTTTTGTCATTCGGAGACCGAGTTTACATGCGTGCAGCGCTCGCAAAACGCAATGGCTCGATTTGGCTGATTGACGCTTTTTCGCTCGCGGCATCGGTGCCAAACGAGTTTTAACGATGTAAAACGATGCATTTGCACAAAATACAGGTTTCTGATACTCGGCGACCGAGTTTACATGAGTGCCACGCGCGCAGAACGCGATAGCTTGATTTGGCTGATTGACGCATTTTCGCTAGCGGCATCATTGCCAAACGAGTTTTGACGATGCAAAACGATGCATTTAAACAAAATTAAGGCTTTTGACATTCGGAGACCGAGTTTACATGCGTGCAGCGCTCGCAAAACGCGATGGCTCGATTGGCTGAGTGACGCTTTTTCGCTCGCGGCATCGGTGCCAAACGAGTTTTGACGATGCAAAACGATGCATTTGCACAAAATTAAGGTTTTTGTCATTCGGAGACCGAGTTTACACGCGTGCAGCGTTTGCAAAACGTGATGGCTCAATTTGGCTGATTGACGCATTTTCGCTCGCGGCAACGTTGCCAAATGAGTTTTGACGATGCAAAACGATGCATTTGCACAAAATTAAGGTTTTTGTCATTCGGAGACCGAGTTTACACGCGTGCAGCGCTTGCAAAACGTGACGGCTCAATTTGGCTGATTGACGCATTTTCGCTCGCGGCATCGTTGCCAAACGAATTTTGAAGATGTAAAACGATGCATTTGCACAAAATTAAGGTTTTTGTCATTCGAAGACCGAGTTTACATGAGTGCAGCTCTCGCAAAACGCAATGGCTCGATTTGGCTGACTGACGCTTTTTCGCCCGCGGCATCGGTGCCAAACGAGTTTTAACGATGTAAAACGATGCATTTGCACAAAATACAGGTTTTTGATACTCGGCGACCGAGTTTACATGAGTGCCACGCGCGCAGAACGCGATGGCTTGATTTGGCTGTTTGACGCTTTTTCGCTCGCGGCATCGGTGCCAAACGAGTTTTAACGATGTAAAACGATGCATTGGCACAACATAAAGGTTTTTGATACTCGGCGACCGAGTTTACATGAGTGCCACGCGCGCAGAACGCGATGGCTTGAGTTGGCTGTTTGACGCTTTTTCGCTCGCGGCATCGGTGCCAAACGAGTTTTAACGATGTAAAACGATGCATTGGCACAACATAAAGGTTTTTGATACTCGGTGACCGAGTTTACATGAGTGCCACGCGCGCAGAACGCGATAGCTTCATTTGGCTGATTGACGCATTTTCGCTAGCGGCATCATTGCCAAACGAGTTTTGACGATGCAAAACGATGCATTTGCACAAAATTAAGGTTTTTGTCATTCGGAGACCGAGTTTACACGCGTGCAGCGTTTGCAAAACGCAATGGCTCGATTTGGCTGATAGACGCTTTTTCGCTCGCGGTATCGGTGCCAAACGAGTTTTAACGATGTAAAACGATGCATTTGCACAAAATACAGGTTTTTGATACTCGGCGACCGAGTTTACATGAGTGCCACGCGCGCAGAACGCGATAGCTTGATTTGGCTGATTGACGCATTTTCGCTAGCGGCATCATTGCCAAACGAGTTTTGACGATGCAAATCGATGCATTTAAACAAAATTAAGGCTTTTGACATTCGGAGACCGAGTTTACATTTAAGGTTTTTGTCATTCGGAGACCGAGTTTACACGCGTGCAGCGCTTGCAAAACGTGACGGCTCAATTTGGCTGATTGACGCATTTTCGCTCGCGGCATCGTTGCCAAACGAATTTTGAAGATGTAAAACGATGCATTTGCACAAAATTAAGGTTTTTGTCATTCGAAGACCGAGTTTACATGAGTGCAGCTCTCGCAAAACGCAATGGCTCGATTTGGCTGACTGACGCTTTTTCGCCCGCGGCATCGGTGCCAAACGAGTTTTAACGATGTAAAACGATGCATTTGCACAAAATACAGGTTTTTGATACTCGGCGACCGAGTTTACATGAGTGCCACGCGCGCAGAACGCGATGGCTTGAGTTGGCTGTTTGACGCTTTTTCGCTCGCGGCATCGGTGCCAAACGAGTTTTAACGATGTAAAACGATGCATTGGCACAACATAAAGGTTTTTGATACTCGGTGACCGAGTTTACATGAGTGCCACGCGCGCAGAACGCGATAGCTTCATTTGGCTGATTGACGCATTTTCGCTAGCGGCATCATTGCCAAACGAGTTTTGACGATGCAAAACGATGCATTTGCACAAAATTAAGGTTTTTGTCATTCGGAGACCGAGTTTACACGCGTGCAGCGTTTGCAAAACGTGATGGCTCAATTTGGCTGATTGACGCATTTTCGCTCGCGGCAACGTTGCCAAACGAGTTTTGACGATGCAAAACGATGCAATTAAACAAAATTAAGGGTTTTGACATTCGGAGATCGAGTTAACATGAGTGCAGCGCTCGCAAGACGAGATGGCTTGATTTGGCTGTTTGACGCTTTTTCGCTCGCGGCATCGGTGCCAAACGAGTTTTAACAATGTAAAACGTGATGCATTTGCACAAAATACAGGTTTTTGATACTCGGCGACCGAGTTTACATGAGTGCCACGCGCGCAGAACGCGATAGCTTGATTTGGCTGATTGACGCATTTTCGCTTGCGGCATCATTGCCAAACGAGTTTTGACGATGCAAAACGATGCATTTAAACAAAATTAAGGCTTTTGACATTCGGAGACCAAGTTTACATGCGTTCAGCGCTCGCAAAACGCGATGGCTCGATTTGGCTGAGTGACGCTTTTTCGCTAGCGGCATCGGTGCAAAACGAGTTTTGACGATGCAAAACGATGCATTTGCACAAAATTAAGGTTTTTGTCATTCGGAGACCGAGTTTACACGCGTGCAGCGCTCGCAAAACGTGACGGCTCAATTTGGCTGATAGACGCATTTTCGCTCGCGGCATCTTTGCGCAACGAATTTTGAAGATGTAAAACGATGCATTTGCACAAAATTAAGGTTTTTGTCATTCGGAGACCGAGTTTACATGCGTGCAGCGCTCGCAAAACGCAATGGCTCGATTTGGCTGATTGACGCTTTTTCGCTCGCGGCATCGGTGCCAAACGAGTTTAAACAATGTAAAACGTGATGCATTTGCACAAAATACAGGTTTTTGATACTCGGCGACCGAGTTTACATGAGTGCCACGCGCGCAGAACGCGATAGCTTGATTTGGCTGATTGACGTATTTTCGCTTGCGGCATCATTGCCAAACGAGTTTTGACGATGCAAAACGATGCATTTGCACAAAATTAAGGTTTTTGTCATTCGGAGACCGAGTTTACACGCGTGCAGCGCTCGCAAAACGTGACGGCTCAATTTGGCTGATTGACGCATTTTCGCTCGCGGCATCGTTGCCAAACGAATTTTGAAGATGTAAAACGATGCATTTGCACAAAATTAAGGTTTTTGTCATTCGGAGACCGAGTTTACATGCGTGCAGCGCTCGCAAAACGCGATGGCTCGATTGGCTGAGTGACGCTTCTTCGCTAGCGGCATCGGTGCAAAACGAGTTTTGACGATGCAAAACGATGCATTTGCACAAAATTAAGGTTTTTGTCATTCGGAGACCGAGTTTACATGCGTGCAGCGCTCGCAAAACGCGATGGCTCGATTTGGCTGACTGACGCTTTTTCGCTCGCGGCATCGGTGCCAAACGAGTTTTAACGATGTAAAACGATGCATTTGCATAAAATACAGGTTTTTGATACTCGCCCACCGAGTTTACATGAGTGCCACGCGCGCAGAACGCGATGGCTTGATTTGGCTGTTTGACGCATTTTCGCTAGCGGCATCATTGCCAAACGAGTTTTAACGATGTAAAACGATGCATTGGCACAACATAAAGGTTTTTGATACTCGGTGACCGAGTTTACATGAGTGCCACGCGCGCAGAACGCGATAGCTTCATTTGGCTGATTGACGCATTTTCGCTAGCGGCATCATTGCCAAACGAGTTTTGACGATGCAAAACGATGCATTTAAACAAAATTAAGGCTTTTGACATTCGGAGACCGAGTTTACATGCGTGCAGCGCTCGCAAAACGCGATGGCTTGATTTGGCTGAGTGACGATTTTTCGCTCGCGGCATCGGTGCAAAACGAGTTTTGACGATGCAAAACGATGCATTTGCACAAAATAAAGGTTTTTGTCATTCGGAGACCGAGGCGTGCAGCGCTCGCAAAACGTGACGGCTCAATTTGGCTGATTGACGCATTTTCGCTTGCGGCATCGTTGCCAAACGAATTTTGAAGATGTAAAACGATGCATTTGCACAAAATTAAGGTTATTGTCATTCGGAGACCGAGTTTACATGCGTGCAGCGCTCGCAAAACGCAATGGCTCGATTTGGCTGATTGACGCTTTTTCGCTCGCGGCATCGGTGCCAAACGAGTTTTAACGATGTAAAACGATGCATTTGCGCAAAATACAGGTTTTTGATACTCGGCGACCGAGTTTACATGAGTGCCACGCGCGCAGAACGCGATAGCTTGATTTGGCTGATGACGCATTTTCGCTAGCGGCATCATTGCCAAACGAGTTTTGACGATGCAAAACGATGCATTTAAACAAAATTAAGGCTTTTGACATTCGGAGACCGAGTTTACATTTAAGGTTTTTGTCATTCGGAGACCGAGTTTACATGCGTGCAGCGCTCGCAAAACGCAATGGCTCGATTTGGCTGATTGACGCTTTTTCGCTCGCGGCATCGGTGCCAAACGAGTTTTAACGATGTAAAACGATGCATTTGCACAAAATACAGGTTTTTGATACTCGCCGACCGAGTTTACGTGAGTGCCACGCGCGCAGAACGCGATGGCTTGATTTGGCTGTTTGACGCTTTTTCGCTCGCGGCATCGGTGCCAAACGAGTTTTAACGATGTAAAACGATGCATTGGCACAACATAAAGGTTTTTGATACTCGGTGACCGAGTTTACATGAGTGCCACGCGCGCAGAACGCGATAGCTTCATTTGGCTGATTGACGCATTTTCGCTAGCGGCATCATTGCCAAACGAGTTTTGACGATGCAAAACGATGCATTTAAACAAAATTAAGGCTTTTGACATTCGGAGACCGAGTTTACATGCGTGCAGCGCTCGCAAAACGCGATGGCTCGATTTGGCTGAGTGACGCTTTTTCGCTCGCGGCATCGGTGCAAAACGAGTTTTGCCGATGCAAAACGATGCATTTGCACAAAATTAAGGTTTTTGTCATTCGGAGACCGAGGCGTGCAGCGCTCGCAAAACGTGACGGCTCAATTTGGCTGATTGACGCATTTTCGCTTGCGGCATCGTTGCCAAACGAATTTTGAAGATGTAAAACGATGCATTTGCACAAAATTAAGGTTATTGTCATTCGGAGACCGAGTTTACATGCGTGCAGCGCTCGCAAAACGCAATGGCTCGATTTGGCTGATTGACGCTTTTTCGCTCGCGGCATCGGTGCCAAACGAGTTTTAACGATGTAAAACGATGCATTTGCACAAAATACAGGTTTTTGATACTCGGCGACCGAGTTTACATGAGTGCCACGCGCGCAGAACGCGATAGCTTGATTTGGCTGATTGACGCATTTTCGCTAGCGGCATCATTGCCAAACGAGTTTTGACGATGCAAAACGATGCATTTAAACAAAATTAAGGCTTTTGACATTCGGAGACCGAGTTTACATGCGTGCAGCGCTCGCAAAACGCGATGGCTCGATTGGCTGAGTGACGCTTTTTCGCTCGCGGCATCGGTGCCAAACGAGTTTTGACGATGCAAAACGATGCATTTGCACAAAATTAAGGTTTTTGTCATTCGGAGACCGAGTTTACACGCGTGCAGCGTTTGCAAAACGTGATGGCTCAATTTGGCTGATTGACGCATTTTCGCTCGCGGCAACGTTGCCAAATGAGTTTTGACGATGCAAAACGATGCATTTGCACAAAATTAAGGTTTTTGTCATTCGGAGACCGAGTTTACACGCGTGCAGCGTTTGCAAAACGTGATGGCTCAATTTGGCTGATTGACGCATTTTCGCTCGCGGCAACGTTGCCAAACGAGTTTTGACGATGCAAAACGATGCAATTAAACAAAATTAAGGGTTTTGACATTCGGAGATCGAGTTAACATGGGTGCAGTGCTCGCAAGACGAGATGGCTTGATTTGGCTGTTTGACGCTTTTTCGCTCGCGGCAGCGGTGCCAAACGAGTTTTAACAATGTAAAACGTGATGCATTTGCACAATATACAGGTTTTTGATACTCGGCGACCGAGTTTACATGAGTGCCACGCGCGCAGAACGCGATAGCTTGATTTGGCTGATTGCCGCATTTTCGCTTGCGGCATCATTGCCAAACGAGTTTTGACGATGCAAAACGATGCATTTGCACAAAATTAAGGTTTTTGTCATTCGGAGACCGAGTTTACACGCGTGCAGCGCTCGCAAAACGTGACGGCTCAATTTGGCTGATTGACGCATTTTCGCTCGCGGCATCGTTGCCAAACGAATTTTGAAGATGTAAAACGATGCATTTGCACAAAATTAAGGTTTTTGTCATTCGGAGACCGAGTTTACATGCGTGCAGCGCTCGCAAAACGCGATGGCTCGATTTGGCTGACTGACGCTTTTTCGCTCGCGGCATCGGTGCCAAACGAGTTTTAACGATGTAAACGATGCATTTGCATAAAATACAGGTTTTTGATACTCGCCGACCGAGTTTACATGAGTGCCACGCGCGCAGAACGCGATGGCTTGATTTGGCTGTTTGACGCTTTTTCGCTCGCGGCATCGGTGCCAAACGAGTTTTAACGATGTAAAACGATGCATTGGCACAACATAAAGGTTTTTGATACTCGGTGACCGAGTTTACATGAGTGCCACGCGCGCAGAACGCGATAGCTTCATTTGGCTGATTGACGCATTTTCGCTAGCGGCATCATTGCCAAACGAGTTTTGACGATGCAAAACGATGCATTTAAACAAAATTAAGGCTTTTGACATTCGGAGACCGAGTTTACATTTAAGGTTTTTGTCATTCGGAGACCGAGTTTACATGCGTGCAGCGCTCGCAAAACGCAATGGCTCGATTTAGCTGATTGACGCTTTTTCGCTCGCGGCATCGGTGCCAAACGAGTTTTAACGATGTAAAACGATGCATTTGCACAAAATACAGGTTTTTGATACTCGCCGACCGAGTTTACATGAGTGCCACGCGCGCAGAACGCGATGGCTTGATTTGGCTGTTTGACGCTTTTTCGCTCGCGGCATCGGTGCCAAACGAGTTTTAACGATGTAAAACGATGCATTGGCACAACATAAAGGTTTTTGATACTCGGTGACCGAGTTTACATGAGTGCCACGCGCGCAGAACGCGATAGCTTCATTTGGCTGATTGACGGATTTTCACTAGCGGCATCATTGCCAAACGAGTTTTGACGATGCAAAACGATGCATTTAAACAAAATTAAGGCTTTTGACATTCGGAGACCGAGTTTACATGCGTGCAGCGCTCGCAAAACGCGATGGCTCGATTTGGCTGAGTGACGCTTTTTCGCTCGCGGCATCGGTGCAAAACGAGTTTTGCCGATGCAAAACGATGCATTTGCACAAAATTAAGGTTTTTGTCATTCGGAGACCGAGGCGTGCAGCGCTCGCAAAACGTGACGGCTCAATTTGGCTGATTGACGCATTTTCGCTTGCGGCATCGTTGCCAAACGAATTTTGAAGATGTAAAACGATGCATTTGCACAAAATTAAGGTTATTGTCATTCGGAGACCGAGTTTACATGCGTGCAGCGCTCGCAAAACGCAATGGCTCGATTTGGCTGATTGACGCTTTTTCGCTCGCGGCATCGGTGACAAACGAGTTTTAACGATGTAAAACGATGCATTTGCACAAAATAAAGGTTTTTGATACTCGGCGACCGAGTTTACATGAGTGCCACGCGCGCAGAACGCGATAGCTTGATCTGGCTGATTGACGCATTTTCGCTTGCGGCATCATTGCCAAACGAGTTTTGACGATGCAAAACGATGCATTTAAACAAAATTAAGGCTTTTGACATTCGGAGACCGAGTTTACACGCGTGCAGCGCTCGCAAAACGTGACGGCTCAATTTGGCTGATAGACGCATTTTCGCTCGCGGCATCTTTGCGCAACGAATTTTGAAGATGTAAAACGATGCATTTGCACAAAATTAAGGTTTTTGTCATTCGGAGACCGAGTTTACATGCGTGCAGCGCTCGCAAAACGCAATGGCTCGATTTGGCTGATTGACGCTTTTTCGCTCGCGGCATCCGTGCCAAACGAGTTTTAACAATGTAAAACGTGATGCATTTGCACAAAATACAGGTTTTTGATACTCGGCGACCGAGTTTACATGAGTGCCACGCGCGCAGAACGCGATAGCTTGATTTGGCTGATTGACGCATTTTCGCTTGCGGCATCATTGCCAAACGAGTTTTGACGATGCAAAACGATGCATTTGCACAAAATTAAGGTTTTTGTCATTCGGAGACCGAGTTTACACGCGTGCAGCGCTCGCAAAACGTGACGGCTCAATTTGGCTGATTGACGCATTTTCGCTCGCGGCATCGTTGCCAAACGAATTTTGAAGATGTAAAACGATGCATTTGCACAAAATTAAGGTTTTTGTCATTCGGAGACCGAGTTTACATGCGTGCAGCGCTCGCAAAACGCGATGGCTCGATTTGGCTGACTGACGCTTTTTCGCTCGCGGCATCGGTGCCAAACGAGTATAGGATCAGATACCGAAATCAAGATACAGATTTATTTAAGGTACAAATTATGTGACACATGTTGTCGCTTTCAACGTCGCAAACAAACTGAAACTCGATAAGCGGAAAATCAATCAATAAACTGCTCGTTTCCATGGTGACTCCGAAAAGGGCTGGTCACTTCTTCCTTGATCGCTCTTTCTTCTGTTTAGAGTGGACTTTCTCCACTCCTACACTCGGCCATCCTGCATGGGCATCGGACCCTGATGCCCTGCGATCTCGCTCAGATCAGTTGATTCAGAGGGGTCAAAATCATTCTCGACATCTTCTTCTGCTAATATCCATTTCTTCATGTAATCAGCCGATGAAGTGGTTCGTCTCGGACCTTCGTGTTCGCCAATTTTTTGCACCACATAGCGATTTCCTCGAAGATGACCAACGACTCGATATGGACCCAGAAACTTCGGATATAGCTTTGAACCTGGCCCAATCTGGGTTCGCTTGATAGCGACTATGTCTTCGAGTTTGTATTGCGTGGCAGGTTTTCTTTTCCTGTTGAAAGTACGCTTATTCTCCTCTTGAATACGAGAAATACTTTCTTTGGCTTCGTCTCGAAGTGTATCACGATCTTCCTGAAACAATTTAACGGTTTCCTCTTCAATGAGTTGTTTCAGCTCTGGATTAGTCTTCAGTCGCATCGGTTTTCCTATCAGAAGTTCGAACGGTGTCATCCCGATACTACGACTGAAAGATGAGTTCAAAAATTGCTGAGCAATGTCGATATATTTGTGCCACTCTTCAGGTTTAGGAGCAGCCATTTTCGTGAGGATGGGAATTAAGATTCGATTGACACGTTCGACCTGGCCATTCCCTCGTGGAATTCCAGTCGTCACCTGAACGTGTTCTATCTTCTCCGAAACGCAATACTCTCGAAAATCACGAGATGTGAACCCAGAGCCTCTGTCAGTGATTATGCGTCGAGGGTTGCCAAAAATCACTGCTTGTCTCTTCATTCGTACAATGATTTCTTCAGTCGTCGTAGATTTCGTGGGATAAAGCCAAACAAATTTTGTAAAAGAGTCCACCACCACGAAAATGTGTTTGTACGTTTTTTTTGTCGAAGGCAGGGGTCCCAAATGATCCACGTGGTAGGTGTCAAGCGGAAATTCTCCTTTAGGAATCGGATTCAATAATCCTTCTTGTTTGCCGTGTTTCCGTTCAGCAAGTAAGCAAACGATACAGTTCCTGATCACTTTATCTATCTTCTCGCGCATTCGATCGAACCAGAACTCTTTTCGGATTAACTGCTCGGTCTTCCTGGCAGCAAAATGTCCTTGTTCGTGAGCCACCCTGATAGTATCGTGCTGCATAGCCTTCGGTACCACGAGTAGTTGTTGACCGTCTATGTCCTTGTACAGGATACGATTTTTCACAATGAAATTTTCACACGGCTTATGCTGCAACACCTTGAAAATCCACTTGAGCCCTTCGTCCTCCTGTTGAGCTTTCGCTAAACGAGCTGTCAACCCATCGCTGTCTTCTTCGATTATTGTCACATTAGACGGATTTCGGCTTAGAGCATCCACATGACGCATGTTCCTTCCAGGTCGGTGTTCGATTGAATAGTGAAATTCTTCTAGAAGTAGTGCCCATCTAGCCACTCGTACGCAGAGATCCTTCTTTTGCATCGTCATTGTGAAAGCGCAGCAGTCTGTCACTATTTTAAATGGGATACCAAGGAGGTAGATCCGAAATTTGTTAAGTGACTTAACAATCGCTAGTACTTCCAGTTCGTAGCTGGTATATTTTTGCTCAGCATCCGTCGTTTTCCAGCTTGCAAAATAAGTTGGATGAAACTGCCGGTCTTCGTCGTCGCGTTGTAGCAAAATAGCACCGAAACCCAACCCTGAAGCGTCTGTATGTAGCTCAGTCTCTGCTCCTGCACGATACAATTTGAGTACTGGCTTATTGCTCATTTTCTCCTTCAATGTCCGGAAAGCTTCCTCTTCTTTAGCTTCAAATCGGAATTGGACTCCATCTTTCAGGAGATCCGTCAGAGGTCGAGCGATTGTCGAATATTGCTTGATGAATTTTGGAAAATATCCAGTCAAACCAAGAAAACTCTGCACGTCCTTTACATTCTTTGGCACGGGAAAATTCATAACAGCGGTAGTTTTGCGTTCGGATGGACTAACGTTTCCATTCTCGACAATGAACCCAAGGTACTCGATGCGTCTTTGCAAAAACTGGCACTTCTTCCAGTTTATTTTCAAACCATGTTCACTGGCGACCTTGAGAACTCGCTTCAGCTTGGATATACCTTCAGCTTCACTCTGATATGGCACGATAAGGTCGTCCATGTAAATTAGTACCGTTCCTTCTGTTATTAGATCTCGGAAAATTGTGTTGATGAATCTCTGAAAAACAGCTGGTGAATTACAAAGTCCGAAAGGTGTTTTCAGAAACTCGAAATGTCCATCCGGGACTGTGAAAGCAGTGTACTTTATACTTTCTTCGCTTATCGGCACGTGAAAAAATCCGTCTTTTAAGTCCAAAGTACTGAATACGCTCGCACCTTGCAGACGATCCAGTTGGTCTTCAATCAACGGAAGCGGGTAACGATCTTTTATAATCTTCCTGTTGAGTTGTCTGTAATCCACGCAAATTCTGGATTCGCCGTTTTTCTTCTTCACGATCACAATTGGGCTGGCATAATCAGATTTGCTTGGACGAGCAACACCGTTTTCGATCCACATCTTAATTTGACGGTTTACTTCATTCCTTTCGATCTCTGGTAGTCTTCTAGCTCGCTGATAAACGGGAGTCTCGTCGCGTAGTACAATTTCCGTTTTTATACCAACATCCTTCGACTTGTCAGGCTTGTAGGTCTCTGCGATGTCCAATATTTCGCGTCGTATATCAGCAGATTCGATGTGTGACGTATCAATTTCTTCTTTTTTGCTGTTTAATTCGCATACGCCCACAACATCAATCTGAAAAACGTCTGGCAAAATGTTGTTGACGTTAACAATTTGTTCTTGAGGTTGGAGTTTCCTCACCAGAGCATTTCCGCCTTCAATCAGAACTTCGGTTTCATCCAATAAGCCTGCACCCAATATGAATTCGTACTTCAGGTACGCTTCAGATACGACGTGTATTCTCAAGTGAAAAGTTCCATCATCGATGGTAACGTCCGCACCGAAACTGCCGAGGGAAGGAATCTCGCCAGATCCTATGCCGCGAAATTCAATTCTTTGCCCGTCGAGTATTGGAGCGCCGATTTTTTTATATTGGTCAAGTCTTATGAGATGAAGGTCACTGCCCGTATCAAATAGAGCGACCATTGCTTTGCCTTCGATCGATATGGCTTTGTAAACTTTGCTGTCATTCGTTGCTGTTGTGTTGCAGCTTTTTCCTTCGTTGGTTGCAATCTTCTTAGAGCATTTGGCAGCAATATGTCCAAAATCTTGACATCTAAAACACTTCGTACCTTTATCTTTTGATGGACAGTCTACACTGAGATGATCTTTGCTACCACAATTAAAACAGCGTCTATTTCCTTCTTGATTCACAGTTTTCTTCTTTTTTTCGTCCGACTGAGTTGTGCTTCTCCCTTTATTCCTTGAATTGAACTTCATAGCCTCGTACAAGGAAAACTTCGTGCGTAAATCTTTCAGGTTCCTTGCTCCATAAAGCACAGCTTTGTTTGATTCTTCATCGTATATACCGGCAATGATATAACCGGCTGTCGCCTCGAATTCCATGTCTACCTGACTTGAAATCTCCATCATTTTGTATATATATTCTTGAAACGATTCATCCGGCTTTTTCTTCCTTTGACTGAGTTCTTGATGCACTTTACGACTATCTGTGGCTTTAGCGAATTCCGAAATAAGGGAATTCTTCAATTTTTCCCACTTCTGGCTAACATTTTCGTAGTTGACGAAAAGTTTTGCTGAACCACGGAGTAAGCATTTGCAATAAATGATTTTCTGAATCTCAGTCCACTCGCAAAGGTCACTCGTTTCTTCGAACGCCAAGAGCCACTTCCGTACGTTACGTTTGTCGTCACCGCTAAAGGTTTGTATCGACTCTTCGACATCTTTAAACGAAAACAGCTGTGTTCCGGATCGAGATGTCGTTACGTTTCCGTCATTCCGGTTTCTCGATCTTGCAGCAGTCAAATTCGTTCTTTTACGAACCAATCTCGTCCTGGCAGCCGCTATACCATTATTCCTTATGGTAGTGTCACCATTATCATCCTCGTCGTCGGTTTCTTCTTCTGAATCTTCGTTATTTTCGTCATTAAGATCCGTGATGACTTCAATGTGATTCGGATCTTCATTGGTTGGAGTTAACGTCGCTATCAATCTCAATTGAAGAGCCGGCTTCTCACCCGTCGATTGCAAATTACGCTTCCTTAATTCTTCTCTCAACGTGTTGACATTCATAGTCAGAACGTCCTCGGTAGTCAGATTGGTGAATGAGTCTTCATTATTCATTGTCGCCATCGTGTTCGTATAAGTTTACAATTTCTTGATACACCGCAGATCGTCGTTCGTCTTTCTTCGTAGCGATTATCAACACGATTGCAAACTTTTCGCGATTAATGAACCAACTTTCATTCGCGATATTTCGACTTAAATAAAAATATCTTGATAATGCATCCTGATCTTGAATAGATCCTGGCTAAGGACGAGCCCCCAAATTTATAGGATCAGATACCGAAATCAAGATACAGATTTATTTAAGGTACAAATTATGTGACACATGTTGTCGCTTTCAACGTCGCAAACAAACTGAAACTCGATAAGCGGAAAATCAATCAATAAACTGCTCGTTTCCATGGTGACTCCGAAAAGGGCTGGTCACTTCTTCCTTGATCGCTCTTTCTTCTGTTTAGAGTGGACTTTCTCCACTCCTACACGAGTTTTAACGATGTAAAACGATGCATTTGCATAAAATACAGGTTTTTGATACTCGCCGACCGAGTTTACATGAGTGCCACGCGCGCAGAACGCGATGGCTTGATTTGGCTGTTTGACGCTTTTTCGCTCGCGGCATCGGTGCCAAACGAGTTTTAACGATGTAAAACGATGCATTGGCACAACATAAAGGTTTTTGATACTCGGTGACCGAGTTTACATGAGTGCCACGCGCGCAGAACGCGATAGCTTCATTTGGCTGATTGACGGATTTTCACTAGCGGCATCATTGCCAAACGAGTTTTGACGATGCAAAACGATGCATTTAAACAAAATTAAGGCTTTTGACATTCGGAGACCGAGTTTACATGCGTGCAGCGCTCGCAAAACGCGATGGCTCGATTTGGCTGAGTGACGCTTTTTCGCTCGCGGCATCGGTGCAAAACGAGTTTTGCCGATGCAAAACGATGCATTTGCACAAAATTAAGGTTTTTGTCATTCGGAGACCGAGGCGTGCAGCGCTCGCAAAACGTGACGGCTCAATTTGGCTGATTGACGCATTTTCGCTTGCGGCATCGTTGCCAAACGAATTTTGAAGATGTAAAACGATGCATTTGCACAAAATTAAGGTTATTGTCATTCGGAGACCGAGTTTACATGCGTGCAGCGCTCGCAAAACGCAATGGCTCGATTTGGCTGATTGACGCTTTTTCGCTCGCGGCATCGGTGACAAACGAGTTTTAACGATGTAAAACGATGCATTTGCACAAAATAAAGGTTTTTGATACTCGGCGACCGAGTTTACATGAGTGCCACGCGCGCAGAACGCGATAGCTTGATTTGGCTGATTGACGCATTTTCGCTTGCGGCATCATTGCCAAACGAGTTTTGACGATGCAAAACGATGCATTTAAACAAAATTAAGGCTTTTGACATTCGGAGACCAAGTTTACATGCGTGCAGCGCTCGCAAAACGCGATGGCTCGATTTGGCTGAGTGACGCTTTTTCGCTAGCGGCATCGGTGCAAAACGAGTTTTGACGATGCAAAACGATGCATTTGCACAAAATTAAGGTTTTTGTCATTCGGAGACCGAGTTTACACGCGTGCAGCGCTCGCAAAACGTGACGGCTCAATTTGGCTGATAGACGCATTTTCGCTCGCGGCATCTTTGCGCAACGAATTTTGAAGATGTAAAACGATGCATTTGCACAAAATTAAGGTTTTTGTCATTCGGAGACCGAGTTTACATGCGTGCAGCGCTCGCAAAACGCAATGGCTCGATTTGGCTGATTGACGCTTTTTCGCTCGCGGCATCGGTGCCAAACGAGTTTTAACGATGTAAAACGATGCATTTGCACAAAATTAAGGCTTTAGACATTCGGAGACCGAGTTTACATTTAAGGTTTTTGTCATTCGGAGACCGAGTTTACATGCGTGCAGCGCTCGCAAAACGCGATGGCTCGATTTGGCTGAGTGACGCTTTTTCGCTCGCGGCATTGGTGCAAAACGAGTTTTAACGATGTAAAACGATGCATTTGCACAAAATTAAGGTTTTTGTCATTCGGAGACCGAGGCGTGCAGCGCTCGCAAAACGTGACGGCTCAATTTGGCTGATTGACGCATTTTCGCTTGCGGCATCGTTGCCAAACGAGTTTTGAAGATGTAAAACGATGCATTTGCACAAAATTAAGGTTTTTGTCATTCGGAGACCGAGTTTACACGCGTGCAGCGTTTGCAAAACGTGATGGCTCAATTTGGCTGATTGACGCATTTTCGCTGGCGGCAACGTTGCCAAACGAGTTTTGACGATGCAAAACGATGCAATTAAACAAAATTAAGAGTTTTGACATTCGGAGATCGAGTTAACATGGGTGCAGCGCTCGCAAGACGAGATGGCTTGATTTGGCTGCTTGACGCTTTTTCGCTCGCGGCATCGGTGCCAAACGAGTTTAAACAATGTAAAACGTGATGCATTTGCACAAAATACAGGTTTTTGATACTCGGCGACCGAGTTTACATGAGTGCCACGCGCGCAGAACGCGATAGCTTGATTTGGCTGATTGACGTATTTTCGCTTGCGGCATCATTGCCAAACGAGTTTTGACGATGCAAAACGATGCATTTGCACAAAATTAAGGTTTTTGTCATTCGGAGACCGAGTTTACACGCGTGCAGCGCTCGCAAAACGTGACGGCTCAATTTGGCTGATTGACGCATTTTCGCTCGCGGCATCGTTGCCAAACGAATTTTGAAGATGTAAAACGATGCATTTGCACAAAATTAAGGTTTTTGTCATTCGGAGACCGAGTTTACATGCGTGCAGCGCTCGCAAAACGCGATGGCTCGATTGGCTGAGTGACGCTTCTTCGCTAGCGGCATCGGTGCAAAACGAGTTTTGACGATGCAAAACGATGCATTTGCACAAAATTAAGGTTTTTGTCATTCGGAGACCGAGTTTACATGCGTGCAGCGCTCGCAAAACGCGATGGCTCGATTTGGCTGACTGACGCTTTTTCGCTCGCGGCATCGGTGCCAAACGAGTTTTAACGATGTAAAACGATGCATTTGCATAAAATACAGGTTTTTGATACTCGCCCACCGAGTTTACATGAGTGCCACGCGCGCAGAACGCGATGGCTTGATTTGGCTGTTTGACGCTTTTTCGCTCGCGGCATCGGTGCCAAACGAGTTTTAACGATGTAAAACGATGCATTGGCACAACATAAAGGTTTTTGATACTCGGTGACCGAGTTTACATGAGTGCCACGCGCGCAGAACGCGATAGCTTCATTTGGCTGATTGACGCATTTTCGCTAGCGGCATCATTGCCAAACGAGTTTTGACGATGCAAAACGATGCATTTAAACAAAATTAAGGCTTTTGACATTCGGAGACCGAGTTTACATGCGTGCAGCGCTCGCAAAACGCGATGGCTCGATTTGGCTGAGTGACGCTTTTTCGCTCGCGGCATCGGTGCAAAACGAGTTTTGCCGATGCAAAACGATGCATTTGCACAAAATTAAGGTTTTTGTCATTCGGAGACCGACGCGTGCAGCGCTCGCAAAACGTGACGGCTCAATTTGGCTGATTGACGCATTTTCGCTTGCGGCATCGTTGCCAAACGAATTTTGAAGATGTAAAACGATGCATTTGCACAAAATTAAGGTTATTGTCATTCGGAGACCGAGTTTACATGCGTGCAGCGCTCGCAAAACGCAATGGCTCGATTTGGCTGATTGACGCTTTTTCGCTCGCGGCATCGGTGCCAAACGAGTTTTAACGATGTAAAACGATGCATTTGCACAATATTCAGGTTTTTGATACTCGGCGACCGAGTTTACATGAGTGCCACGCGCGCAGAACGCGATAGCTTGATTTGGCTGATTGACGCATTTTCGCTAGCGGCATCATTGCCAAACGAGTTTTGACGATGCAAAACGATGCATTGGCACAACATAAAGGTTTTTGATACTCGGTGACCGAGTTTACATGAGTGCCACGCGCGCAGAACGCGATAGCTTCATTTGGCTGATTGACGCATTTTCGCTAGCGGCATCATTGCCAAACGAGTTTTGACGATGCAAAACGATGCATTTAAACAAAATTAAGGCTTTTGACATTCGGAGACCGAGTTTACATGCGTGCAGCGCTCGCAAAACGCGATGGCTCGATTTGGCTGAGTGACGATTTTTCGCTCGCGGCATCGGTGCAAAACGAGTTTTGACGATGCAAAACGATGCATTTGCACAAAATTAAGGTTTTTGTCATTCGGAGACCGAGTTTACACGCGTGCAGCGTTTGCAAAACGTGATGGCTCAATTTGGCTGATTGACGCATTTTCGCTCGCGGCAACGTTGCCAAACGAGTTTTGACGATGCAAAACGATGCAATTAAACAAAATTAAGGGTTTTGACATTCGGAGATCGAGTTAACATTGGTGCAGCGCTCGCAAGACGAGATGGCTTGATTTGGCTGTTTGACGCTTTTTCGCTCGCGGCATCGGTGCCAAACGAGTTTTAACAATGTAAAACGTGATGCATTTGCACAATATACAGGTTTTTGATACTCGGCGACCGAGTTTACATGAGTGCCACGCGCGCAGAACGCGATAGCTTGATTTGGCTGATTGCCGCATTTTCGCTTGCGGCATCATTGCCAAACGAGTTTTGACGATGCAAAACGATGCATTTGCACAAAATTAAGGTTTTTGTCATTCGGAGACCGAGTTTACACGCGTGCAGCGCTCGCAAAACGTGACGGCTCAATTTGGCTGATTGACGCATTTTCGCTCGCGGCATCGTTGCCAAACGAATTTTGAAGATGTAAAACGATGCATTTGCACAAAATTAAGGTTTTTTTCATTCGGAGACCGAGTTTACATGCGTGCAGCGCTCGCAAAACGCGATGGCTCGATTTGGCTGAGTGACGCTTTTTCGCTCGCGGCATCGGTGCAAAACGAGTTTTGCCGATGCAAAACGATGCATTTGCACAAAATTAAGGTTTTTGTCATTCGGAGACCGAGGTCAAACGATGCATTTGCACAAAATTAAGGTTTTTGTCATTCGGAGTTTTAACAATGTTTTAACAATGTAAAACGTGATGCATTTGCACAATATACAGGTTTTTGATACTCGGCGACCGAGTTTACATGAGTGCTACGCGCGCAGAACGCGATAGCTTGATTTGGCTGATTGACGCATTTTCGCTAGCGGCATCATTGCCAAACGAGTTTTGACGATGCAAAACGATGCATTTAAACAAAATTAAGGCTTTTGACATTCGGAGACCGAGTTTACATTTAAGGTTTTTGTCATTCGGAGACCGAGTTTACATGCGTGCAGCGCTCGCAAAACGCAATGGCTCGATTTGGCTGATTGACGCTTTTTCGCTCGCGGCATCGGTGCCAAACGAGTTTTAACGATGTAAAACGATGCATTTGCACAAAATACAGGTTTTTGATACTCGCCGACCGAGTTTATATGAGTGCCGCGCGCGCAGAACGCGATGGCTTGATTTGGCTGTTTGATGCTTTTTCGCTCGCGGCATCGGTGCCAAACGAGTTTTAACGATGTAAAACGATGCATTGGCACAACATAAAGGTTTTTGATACTCGGTGACCGAGTTTACATGAGTGCCACGCGCGCAGAACGCGATAGCTTGGTTTGGCTGATTGACGCATTTTCGCTAGCGGCATCATTGCCAAACGAGTTTTGACGATGCAAAACGATGCATTTAAACAAAATTAAGGCTTTTGACATTCGGAGACCGAGTTTACATGCGTGCAGCGCTCGCAAAACGCGATGGCTCGATTGGCTGAGTGACGCTTTTTCGCTCGCGGCATCGGTGCCAAACGAGTTTTGACGATGCAAAACGATGCATATGCACAAAATTAAGGTTTTTGTCATTCGGAGACCGAGTTTACACGCGTGCAGCGTTTGCAAAACGTGATGGCTCAATTTGGCTGATTGACGCATTTTCGCTCGCGGCAACGTTGCCAAATGAGTTTTGACGATGCAAAACGATGCATTTGCACAAAATTAAGGTTTTTGTCATTCGGAGACCGAGTTTACACGCGTGCAGCGCTCGCAAAACGTGACGGCTCAATTTGGCTGATTGACGCATTTTCGCTCGCGGCATCGTTGCCAAACGAATTTTGAAGATGTAAAACGATGCATTTGCACAAAATTAAGGTTTTTGTCATTCGGAGACCGAGTTTACATGCGTGCAGCGCTCGCAAAACGCGATGGCTCGATTGGCTGAGTGACGCTTCTTCGCTAGCGGCATCGGTGCAAAACGAGTTTTGACGATGCAAAACGATGCATTTGCACAAAATTAAGGTTTTTGTCATTCGGAGACCGAGTTTACATGCGTGCAGCGCTCGCAAAACGCGATGGCTCGATTTGGCTGACTGACGCTTTTTCGCTCGCGGCATCGGTGCCAAACGAGTTTTAACGATGTAAAACGATGCATTTGCATAAAATACAGGTTTTTGATACTCGCCCACCGAGTTTACATGAGTGCCACGCGCGCAGAACGCGATGGCTTGATTTGGCTGTTTGACGCTTTTTCGCTCGCGGCATCGGTGCCAAACGAGTTTTAACGATGTAAAACGATGCATTGGCACAACATAAAGGTTTTTGATACTCGGTGACCGAGTTTACATGAGTGCCACGCGCGCAGAACGCGATAGCTTCATTTGGCTGATTGACGCATTTTCGCTAGCGGCATCATTGCCAAACGAGTTTTGACGATGCAAAACGATGCATTTAAACAAAATTAAGGCTTTTGACATTCGGAGACCGAGTTTACATGCGTGCAGCGCTCGCAAAACGCGATGGCTCGATTTGGCTGAGTGACGCTTTTTCGCTCGCGGCATCGGTGCAAAACGAGTTTTGCCGATGCAAAACGATGCATTTGCACAAAATTAAGGTTTTTGTCATTCGGAGACCGAGGCGTGCAGCGCTCGCAAAACGTGACGGCTCAATTTGGCTGATTGACGCATTTTCGCTTGCGGCATCGTTGCCAAACGAATTTTGAAGATGTAAAACGATGCATTTGCACAAAATTAAGGTTATTGTCATTCGGAGACCGAGTTTACATGCGTGCAGCGCTCGCAAAACGCAATGGCTCGATTTGGCTGATTGACGCTTTTTCGCTCGCGGCATCGGTGCCAAACGAGTTTTAACGATGTAAAACGATGCATTTGCACAATATTCAGGTTTTTGATACTCGGCGACCGAGTTTACATGAGTGCCACGCGCGCAGAACGCGATAGCTTGATTTGGCTGATTGACGCATTTTCGCTAGCGGCATCATTGCCAAACGAGTTTTGACGATGCAAAACGATGCATTGGCACAACATAAAGGTTTTTGATACTCGGTGACCGAGTTTACATGAGTGCCACGCGCGCAGAACGCGATAGCTTCATTTGGCTGATTGACGCATTTTCGCTAGCGGCATCATTGCCAAACGAGTTTTGACGATGCAAAACGATGCATTTAAACAAAATTAAGGCTTTTGACATTCGGAGACCGAGTTTACATGCGTGCAGCGCTCGCAAAACGCGATGGCTCGATTTGGCTGAGTGACGATTTTTCGCTCGCGGCATCGGTGCAAAACGAGTTTTGACGATGCAAAACGATGCATTTGCACAAAATTAAGGTTTTTGTCATTCGGAGACCGAGTTTACACGCGTGCAGCGTTTGCAAAACGTGATGGCTCAATTTGGCTGATTGACGCATTTTCGCTCGCGGCAACGTTGCCAAACGAGTTTTGACGATGCAAAACGATGCAATTAAACAAAATTAAGGGTTTTGACATTCGGAGATCGAGTTAACATTGGTGCAGCGCTCGCAAGACGAGATGGCTTGATTTGGCTGTTTGACGCTTTTTCGCTCGCGGCATCGGTGCCAAACGAGTTTTAACAATGTAAAACGTGATGCATTTGCACAATATACAGGTTTTTGATACTCGGCGACCGAGTTTACATGAGTGCCACGCGCGCAGAACGCGATAGCTTGATTTGGCTGATTGCCGCATTTTCGCTTGCGGCATCATTGCCAAACGAGTTTTGACGATGCAAAACGATGCATTTGCACAAAATTAAGGTTTTTGTCATTCGGAGACCGAGTTTACACGCGTGCAGCGCTCGCAAAACGTGACGGCTCAATTTGGCTGATTGACGCATTTTCGCTCGCGGCATCGTTGCCAAACGAATTTTGAAGATGTAAAACGATGCATTTGCACAAAATTAAGGTTTTTTTCATTCGGAGACCGAGTTTACATGCGTGCAGCGCTCGCAAAACGCGATGGCTCGATTTGGCTGAGTGACGCTTTTTCGCTCGCGGCATCGGTGCAAAACGAGTTTTGCCGATGCAAAACGATGCATTTGCACAAAATTAAGGTTTTTGTCATTCGGAGACCGAGGTCAAACGATGCATTTGCACAAAATTAAGGTTTTTGTCATTCGGAGTTTTAACAATGTTTTAACAATGTAAAACGTGATGCATTTGCACAATATACAGGTTTTTGATACTCGGCGACCGAGTTTACATGAGTGCTACGCGCGCAGAACGCGATAGCTTGATTTGGCTGATTGACGCATTTTCGCTAGCGGCATCATTGCCAAACGAGTTTTGACGATGCAAAACGATGCATTTAAACAAAATTAAGGCTTTTGACATTCGGAGACCGAGTTTACATTTAAGGTTTTTGTCATTCGGAGACCGAGTTTACATGCGTGCAGCGCTCGCAAAACGCAATGGCTCGATTTGGCTGATTGACGCTTTTTCGCTCGCGGCATCGGTGCCAAACGAGTTTTAACGATGTAAAACGATGCATTTGCACAAAATACAGGTTTTTGATACTCGCCGACCGAGTTTATATGAGTGCCGCGCGCGCAGAACGCGATGGCTTGATTTGGCTGTTTGATGCTTTTTCGCTCGCGGCATCGGTGCCAAACGAGTTTTAACGATGTAAAACGATGCATTGGCACAACATAAAGGTTTTTGATACTCGGTGACCGAGTTTACATGAGTGCCACGCGCGCAGAACGCGATAGCTTGGTTTGGCTGATTGACGCATTTTCGCTAGCGGCATCATTGCCAAACGAGTTTTGACGATGCAAAACGATGCATTTAAACAAAATTAAGGCTTTTGACATTCGGAGACCGAGTTTACATGCGTGCAGCGCTCGCAAAACGCGATGGCTCGATTGGCTGAGTGACGCTTTTTCGCTCGCGGCATCGGTGCCAAACGAGTTTTGACGATGCAAAACGATGCATATGCACAAAATTAAGGTTTTTGTCATTCGGAGACCGAGTTTACACGCGTGCAGCGTTTGCAAAACGTGATGGCTCAATTTGGCTGATTGACGCATTTTCGCTCGCGGCAACGTTGCCAAATGAGTTTTGACGATGCAAAACGATGCATTTGCACAAAATTAAGGTTTTTGTCATTCGGAGACCGAGTTTACACGCGTGCAGCGTTTGCAAAACGTGATGGCCCAATTTGGCTGATTGACGCATTTTCGCTCGCGGCAACGTTGCCAAACGAGTTTTGACGATGCAAAACGATGCAATTAAACAAAATTAAGGGTTTTGACATTCGGAGATCGAGTTAACATGGGTGCAGCGCTCGCAAGACGAGATGGCTTGATTTGGCTGTTTGACGCTTTTTCGCTCGCGGCAGCGGTGCCAAACGAGTTTTAACAATGTAAAACGTGATGCATTTGCACAAAATACAGGTTTTTGATACTCGGCGACCGAGTTTACATGAGTGCCACGCGCGCAGAACGCGATAGCTTGATTTGGCTGATTGACGCATTTTCGCTAGCGGCATCATTGCCAAACGAGTTTTGACGATGCAAAACGATGCATTTAAACAAAATTAAGGCTTTTGACATTCGGAGACCGAGTTTACATGCGTGCAGCGCTCGCAAAACGCGATGGCTCGATTGGCTGAGTGACGCTTTTTCGCTCGCGGCATCGGTGCCAAACGAGTTTTGACGATGCAAAACGATGCATATGCACAAAATTAAGGTTTTTGTCATTCGGAGACCGAGTTTACACGCGTGCAGCGTTTGCAAAACGTGATGGCTCAATTTGGCTGATTGACGCATTTTCGCTCGCGGCAACGTTGCCAAATGAGTTTTGACGATGCAAAACGATGCATTTGCACAAAATTAAGGTTTTTGTCATTCGGAGACCGAGTTTACACGCGTGCAGCGTTTGCAAAACGTGATGGCTCAATTTGGCTGATTGACGCATTTTCGCTCGCGGCAACGTTGCCAAACGAGTTTTGACGATGCAAAACGATGCAATTAAACAAAATTAAGGGTTTTGACATTCGGAGATCGAGTTAACATTGGTGCAGCGCTCGCAAGACGAGATGGCTTGATTTGGCTGTTTGACGCTTTTTCGCTCGCGGCATCGGTGGCAAACGAGTTTTAACAATGTAAAACGTGATGCATTTGCACAATATACAGGTTTTTGATACTCGGCGACCGAGTTTACATGAGTGCCACGCGCGCAGAACGCGATAGCTTCATTTGGCTGATTGACGCATTTTCGCTAGCGGCATCATTGCCAAACGAGTTTTGACGATGCAAAACGATGCATTTAAACAAAATTAAGGCTTTTGACATTCGGAGACCGAGTTTACATTTAAGGTTTTTGTCATTCGGAGACCGAGTTTACACGCGTGCAGCGCTCGCAAAACGTGACGGCTCAATTTGGCTGATTGACGCATTTTCGCTCGCGGCATCGTTGCCAAACGAATTTTGAAGATGCAAAACGATGCATTTAAACAAAATTAAGGCTTTTGACATTCGGAGACCGAGTTTACATGCGTGCAGCGCTCGCAAAACGCGATGGCTCGATTTGGCTGAGTGACGCCTTTTCGCTCGCGGCATTGGTGCAAAACGAGTTTTAACGATGTAAAACGATGCATTTGCACAAAATTAAGGTTTTTGTCATTCGGAGACCGAGGCGTGCAGCGCTCGCAAAACGTGACGGCTCAATTTGGCTGATTGACGCATTTTCGCTTGCGGCATCGTTGCCAAACGAGTTTTGAAGATGTAAAACGATGCATTTGCACAAAATTAAGGTTTTTGTCATTCGGAGACCGAGTTTACACGCGTGCAGCGTTTGCAAAACGTGATGGCTCAATTTGGCTGATTGACGCATTTTCGCTGGCGGCAACGTTGCCAAACGAGTTTTGACGATGCAAAACGATGCAATTAAACAAAATTAAGAGTTTTGACATTCGGAGATCGAGTTAACATGGGTGCAGCGCTCGCAAGACGAGATGGCTTGATTTGGCTGTTTGACGCTTTTTCGCTCGCGGCATCGGTGCCAAACGAGTTTAAACAATGTAAAACGTGATGCATTTGCACAAAATACAGGTTTTTGATACTCGGCGACCGAGTTTACATGAGTGCCACGCGCGCAGAACGCGATAGCTTGATTTGGCTGATTGACGTATTTTCGCTTGCGGCATCATTGCCAAACGAGTTTTGACGATGCAAAACGATGCATTTGCACAAAATTAAGGTTTTTGTCATTCGGAGACCGAGTTTACACGCGTGCAGCGCTCGCAAAACGTGACGGCTCAATTTGGCTGATTGACGCATTTTCGCTCGCGGCATCGTTGCCAAACGAATTTTGAAGATGTAAAACGATGCATTTGCACAAAATTAAGGTTTTTTTCATTCGGAGACCGAGTTTACATGCGTGCAGCGCTCGCAAAACGCGATGGCTCGATTTGGCTGACTGACGCTTTTTCGCTCGCGGCATCGGTGCCAAACGAGTTTTAACGATGTAAAACGATGCATTTGCATAAAATACAGGTTTTTGATACTCGGCGACCGAGTTTACATGAGTGCTACGCGCGCAGAACGCGATAGCTTGATTTGGCTGATTGACGCATTTTCGCTAGCGGCATCATTGCCAAACGAGTTTTGACGATGCAAAACGATGCATTTAAACAAAATTAAGGCTTTAGACATTCGGAGACCGAGTTTACATTTAAGGTTTTTGTCATTCGGAGACCGAGTTTACATGCGTGCAGCGCTCGCAAAACGCAATGGCTCGATTTGGCTGATTGACGCTTTTTCGCTCGCGGCATCGGTGTCAAACGAGTTTTAACGATGTAAAACGATGCATTGGCACAACATAAAGGTTTTTGATACTCGGCGACCGAGTTTACATGAGTGCCACGCGCGCAGAACGCGATGGCTTGATTTGGCTGTTTGACGCTTTTTCGCTCGCGGCATCGGTGCCAAACGAGTTTTAACGATGTAAAACGATGCATTGGCACAACATAAAGGTTTTTGATACTCGGTGACCGAGTTTACATGAGTGCCACGCGCGCAGAACGCGATAGCTTCATTTGGCTGATTGACGCATTTTCGCTAGCGGCATCATTGCCAAACGAGTTTTGACGATGCAAAACGATGCATTTAAACAAAATTAAGGCTTTTGACATTCGGAGACCGAGTTTACATTTAAGGTTTTTGTCATTCGGAGACCGAGTTTACACGCGTGCAGCGCTCGCAAAACGTGACGGCTCAATTTGGCTGATTGACGCATTTTCGCTCGCGGCATCGTTGCCAAACGAATTTTGAAGATGCAAAACGATGCATTTAAACAAAATTAAGGCTTTTGACATTCGGAGACCGAGTTTACATGCGTGCAGCGCTCGCAAAACGCGATGGCTCGATTTGGCTGAGTGACGCCTTTTCGCTCGCGGCATTGGTGCAAAACACCCAACCGAGTTTTAACGATGTAAAACGATGCATTTGCACAAAATTAAGGTTTTTGTCATTCGGAGACCGAGGCGTGCAGCGCTCGCAAAACGTGACGGCTCAATTTGGCTGATTGACGCATTTTCGCTTGCGGCATCGTTGCCAAACGAGTTTTGAAGATGTAAAACGATGCATTTGCACAAAATTAAGGTTTTTGTCATTCGGAGACCGAGTTTACACGCGTGCAGCGTTTGCAAAACGTGATGGCTCAATTTGGCTGATTGACGCATTTTCGCTGGCGGCAACGTTGCCAAACGAGTTTTGACGATGCAAAACGATGCAATTAAACAAAATTAAGAGTTTTGACATTCGGAGATCGAGTTAACATGGGTGCAGCGCTCGCAAGACGAGATGGCTTGATTTGGCTGTTTGACGCTTTTTCGCTCGCGGCATCGGTGCCAAACGAGTTTAAACAATGTAAAACGTGATGCATTTGCACAAAATACAGGTTTTTGATACTCGGCGACCGAGTTTACATGAGTGCCACGCGCGCAGAACGCGATAGCTTGATTTGGCTGATTGACGTATTTTCGCTTGCGGCATCATTGCCAAACGAGTTTTGACGATGCAAAACGATGCATTTGCACAAAATTAAGGTTTTTGTCATTCGGAGACCGAGTTTACACGCGTGCAGCGCTCGCAAAACGTGACGGCTCAATTTGGCTGATTGACGCATTTTCGCTCGCGGCATCGTTGCCAAACGAATTTTGAAGATGTAAAACGATGCATTTGCACAAAATTAAGGTTTTTGTCATTCGGAGACCGAGTTTACATGCGTGCAGCGCTCGCAAAACGCGATGGCTCGATTGGCTGAGTGACGCTTCTTCGCTAGCGGCATCGGTGCAAAACGAGTTTTGACGATGCAAAACGATGCATTTGCACAAAAATAAGGTTTTTGTCATTCGGAGACCGAGTTTACATGCGTGCAGCGCTCGCAAAACGCGATGGCTCGATTTGGCTGACTGACGCTTTTTCGCTCGCGGCATCGGTGCCAAACGAGTTTTAACGATGTAAAACGATGCATTTGCATAAAATACAGGTTTTTGATACTCGCCCACCGAGTTTACATGAGTGCCACGCGCGCAGAACGCGATGGCTTGATTTGGCTGTTTGACGCTTTTTCGCTCGCGGCATCGGTGCCAAACGAGTTTTAACGATGTAAAACGATGCATTGGCACAACATAAAGGTTTTTGATACTCGGTGACCGAGTTTACATGAGTGCCACGCGCGCAGAACGCGATAGCTTCATTTGGCTGATTGACGCATTTTCGCTAGCGGCATCATTGCCAAACGAGTTTTGACGATGCAAAACGATGCATTTAAACAAAATTAAGGCTTTTGACATTCGGAGACCGAGTTTACATGCGTGCAGCGCTCGCAAAACGCGATGGCTCGATTTGGCTTAGTGACGCTTTTTCGCTCGCGGCATCGGTGCAAAACGAGTTTTGCCGATGCAAAACGATGCATTTGCACAAAATTAAGGTTTTTGTCATTCGGAGACCGAGGCGTGCAGTGCTCGCAAAACGTGACGGCTCAATTTGGCTGATTGACGCATTTTCGCTTGCGGCATCGTTGCCAAACGAATTTTGAAGATGTAAAACGATGCATTTGCACAAAATTAAGGTTATTGTCATTCGGAGACCGAGTTTACATGCGTGCAGCGCTCGCAAAACGCAATGGCTCGATTTGGCTGATTGACGCTTTTTCGCTCGCGGCATCGGTGCCAAACGAGTTTTAACGATGTAAAACGATGCATTTGCACAATATTCAGGTTTTTGATACTCGGCGACCGAGTTTACATGAGTGCCACGCGCGCAGAACGCGATAGCTTGATTTGGCTGATTGACGCATTTTCGCTAGCGGCATCATTGCCAAACGAGTTTTGACGATGCAAAACGATGCATTGGCACAACATAAAGGTTTTTGATACTCGGTGACCGAGTTTACATGAGTGCCACGCGCGCAGAACGCGATAGCTTCATTTGGCTGATTGACGCATTTTCGCTAGCGGCATCATTGCCAAACGAGTTTTGACGATGCATAACGATGCATTTAAACAAAATTAAGGCTTTTGACATTCGGAGACCGAGTTTACATGCGTGCAGCGCTCGCAAAACGCGATGGCTCGATTTGGCTGAGTGACGATTTTTCGCTCGCGGCATCGGTGCAAAACGAGTTTTGACGATGCAAAACGATGCATTTGCACAAAATTAAGGTTTTTGTCATTCGGAGACCGAGTTTACACGCGTGCAGCGCTCGCAAAACGTGACGGCTCAATTTGGCTGATTGACGCATTTTCGCTCGCGGCATCGTTGCCAAACGAATTTTGAAGATGTAAAACGATGCATTTGCACAAAATTAAGGTTTTTTTCATTCGGAGACCGAGTTTACATGCGTGCAGCGCTCGCAAAACGCGATGGCTCGATTTGGCTGACTGACGCTTTTTCGCTCGCGGCATCGGTGCCAAACGAGTTTTAACGATGTAAAACGATGCATTTGCATAAAATACAGGTTTTTGATACTCGGCGACCGAGTTTACATGAGTGCTACGCGCGCAGAACGCGATAGCTTGATTTGGCTGATTGACGCATTTTCGCTAGCGGCATCATTGCCAAACGAGTTTTGACGATGCAAAACGATGCATTTAAACAAAATTAAGGCTTTAGACATTCGGAGACCGAGTTTACATTTAAGGTTTTTGTCATTCGGAGACCGAGTTTACATGCGTGCAGCGCTCGCAAAACGCAATGGCTCGATTTGGCTGATTGACGCTTTTTCGCTCGCGGCATCGGTGTCAAACGAGTTTTAACGATGTAAAACGATGCATTGGCACAACATAAAGGTTTTTGATACTCGGCGACCGAGTTTACATGAGTGCCACGCGCGCAGAACGCGATGGCTTGATTTGGCTGTTTGACGCTTCTTCGCTCGCGGCATCGGTGCCAAACGAGTTTTAACGATGTAAAACGATGCATTGGCACAACATAAAGGTTTTTGATACTCGGTGACCGAGTTTACATGAGTGCCACGCGCGCAGAACGCGATAGCTTCATTTGGCTGATTGACGCATTTTCGCTAGCGGCATCATTGCCAAACGAGTTTTGACGATGCAAAACGATGCATTTAAACAAAATTAAGGCTTTTGACATTCGGAGACCGAGTTTACATTTAAGGTTTTTGTCATTCGGAGACCGAGTTTACACGCGTGCAGCGCTCGCAAAACGTGACGGCTCAATTTGGCTGATTGACGCATTTTCGCTCGCGGCATCGTTGCCAAACGAATTTTGAAGATGCAAAACGATGCATTTAAACAAAATTAAGGCTTTTGACATTCGGAGACCGAGTTTACATGCGTGCAGCGCTCGCAAAACGCGATGGCTCGATTTGGCTGAGTGACGCCTTTTCGCTCGCGGCATTGGTGCAAAACGAGTTTTAACGATGTAAAACGATGCATTTGCACAAAATTAAGGTTTTTGTCATTCGGAGACCGAGGCGTGCAGCGCTCGCAAAACGTGACGGCTCAATTTGGCTGATTGACGCATTTTCGCTTGCGGCATCGTTGCCAAACGAGTTTTGAAGATGTAAAACGATGCATTTGCACAAAATTAAGGTTTTTGTCATTCGGAGACCGAGTTTACACGCGTGCAGCGTTTGCAAAACGTGATGGCTCAATTTGGCTGATTGACGCATTTTCGCTGGCGGCAACGTTGCCAAACGAGTTTTGACGATGCAAAACGATGCAATTAAACAAAATTAAGAGTTTTGACATTCGGAGATCGAGTTAACATGGGTGCAGCGCTCGCAAGACGAGATGGCTTGATTTGGCTGTTTGACGCTTTTTCGCTCGCGGCATCGGTGCCAAACGAGTTTAAACAATGTAAAACGTGATGCATTTGCACAAAATACAGGTTTTTGATACTCGGCGACCGAGTTTACATGAGTGCCACGCGCGCAGAACGCGATAGCTTGATTTGGCTGATTGACGTATTTTCGCTTGCGGCATCATTGCCAAACGAGTTTTGACGATGCAAAACGATGCATTTGCACAAAATTAAGGTTTTTGTCATTCGGAGACCGAGTTTACACGCGTGCAGCGCTCGCAAAACGTGACGGCTCAATTTGGCTGATTGACGCATTTTCGCTCGCGGCATCGTTGCCAAACGAATTTTGAAGATGTAAAACGATGCATTTGCACAAAATTAAGGTTTTTGTCATTCGGAGACCGAGTTTACATGCGTGCAGCGCTCGCAAAACGCGATGGCTCGATTTGGCTTAGTGACGCTTTTTCGCTCGCGGCATCGGTGCAAAACGAGTTTTGCCGATGCAAAACGATGCATTTGCACAAAATTAAGGTTTTTGTCATTCGGAGACCGAGGCGTGCAGTGCTCGCAAAACTTGACGGCTCAATTTGGCTGATTGACGCATTTTCGCTTGCGGCATCGTTGCCAAACGAATTTTGAAGATGTAAAACGATGCATTTGCACAAAATTAAGGTTATTGTCATTCGGAGACCGAGTTTACATGCGTGCAGCGCTCGCAAAACGCAATGGCTCGATTTGGCTGATTGACGCTTTTTCGCTCGCGGCATCGGTGCCAAACGAGTTTTAACGATGTAAAACGATGCATTTGCACAATATTCAGGTTTTTGATACTCGGCGACCGAGTTTACATGAGTGCCACGCGCGCAGAACGCGATAGCTTGATTTGGCTGATTGACGCATTTTCGCTAGCGGCATCATTGCCAAACGAGTTTTGACGATGCAAAACGATGCATTGGCACAACATAAAGGTTTTTGATACTCGGTGACCGAGTTTACATGAGTGCCACGCGCGCAGAACGCGATAGCTTCATTTGGCTGATTGACGCATTTTCGCTAGCGGCATCATTGCCAAACGAGTTTTGACGATGCAAAACGATGCATTTAAACAAAATTAAGGCTTTTGACATTCGGAGACCGAGTTTACATGCGTGCAGCGCTCGCAAAACGCGATGGCTCGATTTGGCTGAGTGACGATTTTTCGCTCGCGGCATCGGTGCAAAACGAGTTTTGACGATGCAAAACGATGCATTTGCACAAAATTAAGGTTTTTGTCATTCGGAGACCGAGTTTACACGCGTGCAGCGCTCGCAAAACGTGACGGCTCAATTTGGCTGATTGACGCATTTTCGCTCGCGGCATCGTTGCCAAACGAATTTTGAAGATGTAAAACGATGCATTTGCACAAAATTAAGGTTTTTTTCATTCGGAGACCGAGTTTACATGCGTGCAGCGCTCGCAAAACGCGATGGCTCGATTTGGCTGACTGACGCTTTTTCGCTCGCGGCATCGGTGCCAAACGAGTTTTAACGATGTAAAACGATGCATTTGCATAAAATACAGGTTTTTGATACTCGCCGACCGAGTTTACATGAGTGCCACGCGCGCAGAACGCGATGGCTTGATTTGGCTGTTTGACGCTTTTTCGCTCGCGGCATCGGTGCCAAACGAGTTTTAACGATGTAAAACGATGCATTGGCACAACATAAAGGTTTTTGATACTCGGTGACCGAGTTTACATGAGTGCCACGCGCGCAGAAAGCGATAGCTTCATTTGGCTGATTGACGCATTTTCGCTAGCGGCATCATTGCCAAACGAGTTTTGATGATGCAAAACGATGCATTTAAACAAAATTAAGGCTTTCGACATTCGGAGACCGAGTTTACATGCGTGCAGCGCTCGCAAAACGCGATGGCTCGATTTGGCTGAGTGACGCTTTTTCGCTCGCGGCATCGGTGCAAAACGAGTTTTGCCGATGCAAAACGATGCATTTGCACAAAATTAAGGTTTTTGTCATTCGGAGACCGAGGCGTGCAGCGCTCGCAAAACGTGACGGCTCAATTTGGCTGATTGACGCATTTTCGCTTGCGGCATCGTTGCCAAACGAATTTTGAAGATGTAAAACGATGCATTTGCACAAAATTAAGGTTATTGTCATTCGGAGACCGAGTTTACATGCGTGCAGCGCTCGCAAAACGCAATGGCTCGATTTGGCTGATTAACGCTTTTTCGCTCGCGGCATCGGTGCCAAACGAGTTTTAACGATGTAAAACGAAGCATTTGCACAAAATACAGGTTTTTGATACTCGGCGACCGAGTTTACATGAGTGCCACGCGCGCAGAACGCGATAGCTTGATTTGGCTGATTGACGCATTTTCGCTAGCGGCATCATTGCCAAACGAGTTTTGACGATGCAAAACGATGCATTTAAACAAAATTAAGGCTTTTGACATTCGGAGACCGAGTTTACATGCGTGCAGCGCTCGCAAAACGCGATGGCTCGATTGGCTGAGTGACGCTTTTTCGCTCGCGGCATCGGTGCCAAACGAGTTTTGACGATGCAAAACGATGCATTTGCACAAAATTAAGGTTTTTGTCATTCGGAGACCGAGTTTACACGCGTGCAGTGTTTGCAAAACGTGATGGCTCAATTTAGCTGATTGACGCATTTTCGCTCGCGGCAACGTTGCCAAATGAGTTTTGACGATGCAAAACGATGCATTTGCACAAAATTAAGGTTTTTGTCATTCGGAGACCGAGTTTACACGCGTGCAGCGTTTGCAAAACGTGATGGCTCAATTTGGCTGATTGACGCATTTTCGCTAGCGGCATCATTGCCAAACGAGTTTTGACGATGCAAAACGATGCATTTAAACAAAATTAAGGCTTTTGACATTCGGAGACCGAGTTTACATTTAAGGTTTTTGTCATTCGGAGACCGAGTTTACACGCGTGCAGCGCTCGCAAAACGTGACGGCTCAATTTGGCTGATTGACGCATTTTCGCTCGCGGCATCGTTGCCAAACGAATTTTGAAGATGTAAAACGATGCATTTGCACAAAATTAAGGTTTTTGTCATTCGAAGACCGAGTTTACATGAGTGCAGCTCTCGCAAAACGCAATGGCTCGATTTGGCTGACTGACGCTTTTTCGCCCGCGGCATCGGTGCCAAACGAGTTTTAACGATGTAAAACGATGCATTTGCACAAAATACAGGTTTTTGATACTCGGCGACCGAGTTTACATGAGTGCCACGCTCGCAAAACGCAATGGCTCGATTTGGCTGATTGACGCTTTTTCGCTCGCGGCATCGGTGCCAAACGAATTTTGAAGATGTAAAACGATGCATTTGCACAAAATTAAGGTTTTTGTCATTCGGAGACCGAGTTTACATGCGTGCAGCGCTCGCAAAACGCGATGGCTCGATTGGCTGAGTGACGCTTCTTCGCTAGCGGCATCATTGCCAAACGAGTTTTGACGATGTAAAACGATGCATTTGCACAAAATTAAGGTTTTTGTCATTCGGAGACCGAGTTTACACGCATGCAGCGCTCGCAAAACGTGACGGCTCAATTTGGCTGATAGACGCATTTTCGCTCGCGGCATCGTTGCCAAACGAATTTTGAAGATGTAAAACGATGCATTTGCACAAAATTAAGGTTTTTGTCATTCGGAGACCGAGTTTACATGCGTGCAGCGCTCGCAAAACGCAATGGCTCGATTTGGCTGATAGACGCTTTTTCGCTCGCGGCATCGGTGCCAAACGAGTTTTATCGATGTAAAACGATGCATTTGCACAAAATACAGGTTTTTGATACTCGGCGACCGAGTTTACATGAGTGCCACGCGCGCAGAACGCGATAGCTTGATTTGGCTGATTGACGCATTTTCGCTAGCAGCATCATTGCCAAACGAGTTTTGACGATGCAAATCGATGGATTTAAACAAAATTAAGGCTTTTGACATTCGGAGACCGAGTTTACATTTAAGGTTTTTGTCATTCGGAGACCGAGTTTACACGCGTGCAGCGCTTGCAAAACGTGACGGCTCAATTTGGCTGATTGACGCATTTTCGCTCGCGGCATCGTTGCCAAACGAATTTTGAAGATGTAAAACGATGCATTTGCACAAAATTAAGGTTTTTGTCATTCGAAGACCGAGTTTACATGAGTGCAGCTCTCGCAAAACGCAATGGCTCGATTTGGCTGACTGACGCTTTTTCGCCCGCGGCATCGGTGCCAAACGAGTTTTAACGATGTAAAACGATGCATTTGCACAAAATACAGGTTTTTGATACTCGGCGACCGAGTTTACATGAGTGCCAAGCGCGCAGAACGCGATGGCTTGATTTGGATGTTTGACGCTTTTTCGCTCGCGGCATCGGTGCCAAACGAGTTTTAACGATGTAAAACGATGCATTGGCACAACATAAAGGTTTTTGATACTCGGTGACCGAGTTTACATGAGTGCCACGCGCGCAGAACGCGATAGCTTCATTTGGCTGATTGACGCATTTTCGCTCGCGGCATCGTTGCCAAACGAATTTTGAAGATGTAAAACGATGCATTTGCACAAAATTAAGGTTCTTGTCATTCGAAGACCGAGTTTACATTAGTGCAGCTCTCGCAAAACGCAATGGCTCGATTTGGCTGACTGACGCATTTTCGCCCGCGGCATCGGTGCCAAACGAGTTTTAACGATGTAAAACGATGCATTTGCACAAAATACAGGTTTTTGATACTCGGCGACCGAGTTTACATGAGTGCCACGCGCGCAGAACGCGATGGCTTGATTTGGCTGTTTGACGCTTTTTCGCTCGCGGCATCGGTGCCAAACGAGTTTTAACGATGTAAAACGATGCATTGGCACAACATAAAGGTTTTTGATACTCGGCGACCGAGTTTACATGAGTGCCACGCGCGCAGAACGCGATAGCTTGATTTGGCTGATTGCCGCATTTTCGCTTGCGGCATCATTGCCAAACGAGTTTTGACGATGCAAAACGATGCATTTGCACAAAATTAAGGTTTTTGTCATTCGGAGACCGAGTTTACACGCGTGCAGCGCTCGCAAAACGTGACGGCTCAATTTGGCTGATTGACGCATTTTCGCTCGCGGCATCGTTGCCAAACGAATTTTGAAGATGTAAAACGATGCATTTGCACAAAATTAAGGTTTTTTTCATTCGGAGACCGAGTTTACATGCGTGCAGCGCTCGCAAAACGCGATGGCTCGATTTGGCTGACTGACGCTTTTTCGCTCGCGGCATCGGTGCCAAACGAGTTTTAACGATGTAAAACGATGCATTTGCATAAAATACAGGTTTTTGATACTCGCCGACCGAGTTTACATGAGTGCCACGCGCGCAGAACGCGATGGCTTGATTTGGCTGTTTGACGCTTTTTCGCTCGCGGCATCGGTGCCAAACGAGTTTTAACGATGTAAAACGATGCATTGGCACAACATAAAGGTTTTTGATACTCGGTGACCGAGTTTACATGAGTGCCACGCGCGCAGAAAGCGATAGCTTCATTTGGCTGATTGACGCATTTTCGCTAGCGGCATCATTGCCAAACGAGTTTTGATGATGCAAAACGATGCATTTAAACAAAATTAAGGCTTTCGACATTCGGAGACCGAGTTTACATGCGTGCAGCGCTCGCAAAACGCGATGGCTCGATTTGGCTGAGTGACGCTTTTTCGCTCGCGGCATCGGTGCAAAACGAGTTTTGCCGATGCAAAACGATGCATTTGCACAAAATTAAGGTTTTTGTCATTCGGAGACCGAGGCGTGCAGCGCTCGCAAAACGTGACGGCTCAATTTGGCTGATTGACGCATTTTCGCTTGCGGCATCGTTGCCAAACGAATTTTGAAGATGTAAAACGATGCATTTGCACAAAATTAAGGTTATTGTCATTCGGAGACCGAGTTTACATGCGTGCAGCGCTCGCAAAACGCAATGGCTCGATTTGGCTGATTAACGCTTTTTCGCTCGCGGCATCGGTGCCAAACGAGTTTTAACGATGTAAAACGAAGCATTTGCACAAAATACAGGTTTTTGATACTCGGCGACCGAGTTTACATGAGTGCCACGCGCGCAGAACGCGATAGCTTGATTTGGCTGATTGACGCATTTTCGCTAGCGGCATCATTGCCAAACGAGTTTTGACGATGCAAAACGATGCATTTAAACAAAATTAAGGCTTTTGACATTCGGAGACCGAGTTTACATGCGTGCAGCGCTCGCAAAACGCGATGGCTCGATTGGCTGAGTGACGCTTTTTCGCTCGCGGCATCGGTGCCAAACGAGTTTTGACGATGCAAAACGATGCATTTGCACAAAATTAAGGTTTTTGTCATTCGGAGACCGAGTTTACACGCGTGCAGTGTTTGCAAAACGTGATGGCTCAATTTGGCTGATTGACGCATTTTCGCTCGCGGCAACGTTGCCAAATGAGTTTTGACGATGCAAAACGATGCATTTGCACAAAATTAAGGTTTTTGTCATTCGGAGACCGAGTTTACACGCGTGCAGCGTTTGCAAAACGTGATGGCTCAATTTGGCTGATTGACGCATTTTCGCTAGCGGCATCATTGCCAAACGAGTTTTGACGATGCAAAACGATGCATTTAAACAAAATTAAGGCTTTTGACATTCGGAGACCGAGTTTACATTTAAGGTTTTTGTCATTCGGAGACCGAGTTTACACGCGTGCAGCGCTCGCAAAACGTGACGGCTCAATTTGGCTGATTGACGCATTTTCGCTCGCGGCATCGTTGCCAAACGTATTTTGAAGATGTAAAACGATGCATTTGCACAAAATTAAGGTTTTTGTCATTCGAAGACCGAGTTTACATGAGTGCAGCTCTCGCAAAACGCAATGGCTCGATTTGGCTGACTGACGCTTTTTCGCCCGCGGCATCGGTGCCAAACGAGTTTTAACGATGTAAAACGATGCATTTGCACAAAATACAGGTTTTTGATACTCGGCGACCGAGTTTACATGAGTGCCACGCTCGCAAAACGCAATGGCTCGATTTGGCTGATTGACGCTTTTTCGCTCGCGGCATCGGTGCCAAACGAATTTTGAAGATGTAAAACGATGCATTTGCACAAAATTAAGGTTTTTGTCATTCGGAGACCGAGTTTACATGCGTGCAGCGCTCGCAAAACGCGATGGCTCGATTGGCTGAGTGACGCTTCTTCGCTAGCGGCATCATTGCCAAACGAGTTTTGACGATGTAAAACGATGCATTTGCACAAAATTAAGGTTTTTGTCATTCGGAGACCGAGTTTACACGCATGCAGCGCTCGCAAAACGTGACGGCTCAATTTGGCTGATAGACGCATTTTCGCTCGCGGCATCGTTGCCAAACGAATTTTGAAGATGTAAAACGATGCATTTGCACAAAATTAAGGTTTTTGTCATTCGGAGACCGAGTTTACATGCGTGCAGCGCTCGCAAAACGCAATGGCTCGATTTGGCTGATAGACGCTTTTTCGCTCGCGGCATCGGTGCCAAACGAGTTTTATCGATGTAAAACGATGCATTTGCACAAAATACAGGTTTTTGATACTCGGCGACCGAGTTTACATGAGTGCCACGCGCGCAGAACGCGATAGCTTGATTTGGCTGATTGACGCATTTTCGCTAGCAGCATCATTGCCAAACGAGTTTTGACGATGCAAATCGATGGATTTAAACAAAATTAAGGCTTTTGACATTCGGAGACCGAGTTTACATTTAAGGTTTTTGTCATTCGGAGACCGAGTTTACACGCGTGCAGCGCTTGCAAAACGTGACGGCTCAATTTGGCTGATTGACGCATTTTCGCTCGCGGCATCGTTGCCAAACGAATTTTGAAGATGTAAAACGATGCATTTGCACAAAATTAAGGTTTTTGTCATTCGAAGACCGAGTTTACATGAGTGCAGCTCTCGCAAAACGCAATGGCTCGATTTGGCTGACTGACGCTTTTTCG